>WEIV01021189.1:393216-478325 GCA_013390005.1 Calyptomena viridis
CATGTTTAAGTTTGTTTTCTTGCAGCTCTCCATTTATGTTGCATGTGTAATTGCAAAATTCGGTTACCTATTTATGTTTTAATTGTGACTTCCATTTTAAACTGAGTATCAGCACTCTGTGCAGGAAACCAGTTCTTACATATTGGCTGAGATGAGTATGTTGGTTGCTCTGCTTTTCCTTGGGTCTAAAACCTGAGGGCTGGATCTTTGCAGCCCCCAAAACCACTGTCAAATAAAGGTGTCTAGATCTTGATGATGTGCTTGATCAGACTTGCAGCTGGGGAGAAGAAGAAGAATGTGGAATAAAACTACCTTGCTGTAGTACAGTGCTGCTCTGTGATTGAGAGGCCTCTTCATACATTGAAAGCACATGCATGGCCAGACCCCATCATAATTCAACTTGACATTAGGTTCTGTTAATTCTGGATCCAGGATAAATGGCATTTTTGTATTTCAGGCACACTGGTCTGGCCTGGTTTTGTTTTTGTGTCAGTGGTCTTAACACTTGAACAAGTTGGATGAATGTGGCTGGATGGGTCTCTGTCCAATTGCCTCTGTAGGAGTTTTGCTTTCCAACTAGATTTTGGGGATATTTTCAACACCAAGAGTTGTTTTAATAGTGCTGTTCTTACTTTGAAATGGTGAAACTTCTGATGACTAAGTAAACTTTTTTTTCTTCTCCTTTGTTTTCTTGCAGCCAACTGGGTACATGGAAAACTCCATTTCTTACAGTGCTATTGAAGATGTTCAACTGCTCTCCTGGGAAAATGCCCCTAAGTACTGTTTACAGCTCACAATCCCAGGGGGTACTGTCTTACTGCAGGTACAGTAAACACACAAGTACAACTTCCTTTCTCTCTTACTATGAATCACCTTTAACTTCTGTTCCCTGTGCATGAAATCTTAATTAGATGGACTCAGAAAAGGCAGAGAACTCAGTGCTGTCAAGTTATCTAACCACCAGAAAATTTGCTCAGCATGACAACTCTGAAACTCCTCATTGTTGTTCACCAATGAGAATGGAAATTTTGGACCACAGTGATTAAATCCTCTGGCTGATTTTATGCAGCAAAATAGTGCCCTGTGGAAAGGCACGTTGATGTAGGCCTGGAACGACTGTATTTTTACATATAGCCTATTCTTGCATGGAAAAAATTACAAATTTAATCCTTCAATTCCTTTAGGAAACCCAAATCATGCACTGGAACTGACAGATACCTATTTTTAAAAGTCTCCACTGAAAGATTTCTGTATATTTGTATGGATATTTATATGTTAGTTCTCATAAGTGTTGTTTTCAAACAGAAGACACGCTGTTTACATTACTCCAGATTTCTTCATCCACTCCTGAGGCTTTATAGGCCTTCCTAGGTCATTGCAAATTTTAATGACAGAAAAGCACTCCACAGCACAGAACTCTGCAAAACTAAGTAGGAAAAGCAACTGAAAACCAAGCTGCATAGCCCCCCAAAGAACTTTGAAAGCTTATCACTTAAAAAGACTGAATTGTCATCAACTCTTACATGGTTCTCTCTCATGGTTCTCAACATTGTTTCAAAGACAGTTTGTTGTCTGCTACCCTTTGGGATTTTACTTTTTAAGTTGCTTATGCAGCCATGACTATTGTATATTTTGTGCAGGTAGGACTGTAGACAGACTGGTTGAGAAATTTCTGCAGAAAATTTGAGAAAAAGATCAATTTAAACTGTGGATAACTCATGGAAAATGAAAAAAATTATATTTTTTTTATAAGTATGAGTGACTTCAAATGAGTGATCATAATAAAGCCTTGTACATTTGGGTTTGTACACACACACACCTGCTTTAACTGTACCACTTTTACACAAAATGTAGTCCAGGATGTGAAAAGATGGGAACATACTGAGTGATGCATTAATGTCTACTGGATCATTTGTCCATGAGGGTCATGGCACACGTTGCACTGATCCATGGGGCACAGTCAGCATTCCATTATTTGGTGGTGCTGGATTGTTTGCTGAAGGCCCTGGAGGGCCACAAAGTAGGTGACACCACCTGTATCCAGGGAGGGTTTTGTTAAAGCTCTTCTGAAAGAAGAAGCCCTGATTCTGTGGTTTGAAAAACCTCACCTGGACGTCAGGGAAGGCAGGAAGACAAGCTGTGGTTCCCCAACAGCTAGATCAGGTTTCCTCATTGTTGATTAAATCTTCCTTGCCTAATCTGTTAATTGAATTAATTAGACAGAAAATAATTTGTCAGGTTGAATGATTATGATTCTTTTTCATATGATAATTTTGGTTCTGTTTTTTTTTCCATAAATTTCATTAGTGGTGCTAGCATTTATGTCTATATCTGTTTTAACAGATGCAATAGTTACACCTGCCTTTCCAAATTCTGTTTCTAAGTCTTTATTCTGTAGTTTATGGCAGCTGCCTTTATGGGCTGCTTAATGGGAAACAAGATAAAACTTGAACCTAACAGCTCCCTGCTGAGTTGAAAGGAAATTGGTAGGGTGGGTAGACAGTAACCTGGAGCAGCCTGCCATTTGTTTTCTTAGAAAAACAAAAACAACACACAACCAGCAAACCAAACACAAAAATAATTGTGTTTGTGAAAGAGAGACATCTTAGCATTGATACTTTGGTATTCACTTCAAAAAGATTGGTGCCTTTATGTAACCTCATAGAAACTGATAAAGAAGTGGAGTGAGCTGGACTTAGAATGACTTGGTCCTTGGTAGTGTCTTGATTCATCAAATGTGGTCACATTGGAGGGAGCATAAAATTAGATTTCCCTTATAAAGTTGCAATGTGTATTCACAAATCCGAAACAGTTCTCAAAGTTATGTTTAGTCTGCTCAAGAAATCAAGAATGCAAAAACTGGATTTATCAAGTAGTTGAGTTCAGCAGAAGTTCTCTAGTATATGTGACAAACAGTAGAGGTATCCAAAAAACACATTGACTGAGGAGCTGGGAAATGGAGGTGCTGTGAAAGGAGCCCTTGAATTGTTCAGTTATTTCCACATTTCTGAGAGACTTCAGTACATCTGTGGGAAATTGTGACTTCCATTCTGCCCTGCTAATCTGAGCAGCAGTGTGATGTGATGTGATGTCATGTCCAGCTCTAAGTATCAAGAAGTGTGTGATAGTAGAACAAGTCAAAGTAGTCCAAAACATGTCCCCAGTACTGTTTCTTCTGGAGTGCACTTTTGGTGAAATCTGTGGTTTTGTTTTACCAAAGATTTAATGTAAATGATGTTTATATACATATATGAAGCATTTTGCTATTTCTGAGTCACAGGCTTTCCCAATTTCTCATTTTGAGAAAAAATTAAGATTCCACCTTTTGCTTCACTGAAGGCAGCATGAACTTATGAAATGCTGGTTGTGCTTGACCAACCTGATCTTCTTCTGTGACAAGGTGACCTGCTTACTGGATGAGGGAAAGGCTGTGGAGGTTTAGATTGGCTGTTAATAGGACTTTTTTCACCACAAGTGTTCTTAAGGCACGGACTACCCAGGGAAGTGATGGAGTCACCTTCCCTGGAGGTATTTAAAAGACCTGTAGATGTGGTACTTGAGAACATGGTTTAGTGGTGGGCTTGGCAGTGTTGGGCTAATGATCTTAGAGATCTTTTCTAACCTGAATGATTCTGTGATTGTGTGAGAAATGCCACAAGAGAGTTCCTAGTCCGTGTTCAGGTTCTCATCCCCTCTCTGCTGTCATCAAGGTCTATTTCTGGTTTATTACTGCACAGTAATGAGTCAGAGAGGGAAGAGTGCCATTACCTTTCCTTACATCATCCTGATGCCCTCCCATAGCAATACTGACCCATCCCAACCTATTTTAACACTTGACATCTGACAAGCAGTGCCGGAGGTGATGCAGCTCCTCTTAGGAAATTGGATCATGGTAACAGGATGTATCTACCTGGGTTTCAGAGGAGAACTTGGTTCTCAGGCAGTAAAAGCTCAGTCTGGGCTGGGTTCACACTGAAAAGTCATCTTCATGTGAGGTGTGCTTTTTGTTATGAGCACAACTGTCTGAGCACAGGAGTGTTTCACCCCAGTGTTCAGGGATTCTCATCATCCCTTGTGGGAGTCATGGACACTCAGGTTTCTGGGGATCATGGGCTGTCAGTTTTCTAGACATCCTGGGGGCTTGTGTTTGTTCTTTCCTCCTGTCAGATGATGTGGTCCCTGGTCCTCGTGAGCAGCAATCAACTCTCACAGATTTTATTTCTTTCGTACAGCTGGGATAGCAGGTGTGAAAGGAGGTATTGCTGAAGCTGGCTCATAGGCCACAAGCTCTTCAGGCCAGGAAATAGGAGCTAAATTTAGCTTTTGATGAAGTGTGAGCTCTTTAGTATCAGTAATAGCTGCACCTCCTTGAGCTGGGCTAGACTTCTGCTCTTCTGCTTTCCCTTTGTGGAGCACAAGGTGTGATTATGGTATTGTGTGGATGATTATTAGGAGGATGCTGGCATTGATAGTGAAATAACTGGAATAACCTTTTGAAAGAGATTAAAAAAAACCCTGACAGTATAATTTCATGAGCTGCTTAGCACCAAAGGTAGGAAGAGTCTCAGGAAAAAGGCTTTGTTATTTCAGTGGTGACAGTACTGTCTGCTTTCCCGTGGTGTCCTTTCAGCCTTAAAGCCACCACTTCCATCCCTATCTTGTGTTGTTTTATTCATTTCTTGGCAATCGAGTGCAGTCAGAAGGAAAAACAAACAGAACAGGAAGCCTTGACAAGCACAACAGTCACACGTTCAGCTCAGTGCTTGAACAGGCTGTTTGTGCCAGGGAGTCCCCACGATAAGTGTTTCCACTGGGTTTTTAGTAACATTATATTTTAGTCTCTGTGGAGAACCTGGCTTTTGTTTTAGGTGCGAGTCCAGCCAATGCTGCCAGTGTGGAGAGGTCATGCAAGGACCAGAATCCAGCAGAGACAGGGAATATTTTCAGGAGGAAAACAGCATTTCTAGCAATTACCAGGAGCTGTCTGTACCCTGAGTTAAGCCAGAAGAGTGGCAGGTTTCACTGCTCTAGCTGTGGTAGCCCAGTGCTGGGATTTGCATCAGCAGTGTAAAGGTTTTGTACAGTCTGCATGAGGCAGTGCATCCATGCCATGGGGCTTGGCTTCCTGCAGCTCTGGGCTGCTCTGCTGGTAATACATTGGTGCAGAGAATCCTACAGTATTTTAGGAGTCCCAGTAATGAATATCAGCTGAAAAAAAGCATAACAAACCCCCATCCTGCTGACCAGAAAGCAAGCAAGCGAGAGAGAGAATCAGAGAATAAACCTGAGTCAAAACCAGAATCTGGATCACCAAATCCCATTTATTGCCACAGCTTTTCAGGTGTCAAAATCCCCTGGAAGGGTATGTGTGAAGGATGCTGTTGCAAGGAAAAATCTGGGAACGTTTTGCTACATGGACAAGCTTGTTCTTGTATCCTTCTGAATAACACATGTGCCAGTAACAAGGGGTGCTTTGGTGATAACTTACTGTTAAAGGAATGGGAAAGGTCTTCACCATCATTTCTGGAGTGGCTGGTTTCTTGCAGTTTCAGGTGTTCTGTTTCTCAGCAGCATGCAGGTTCCTATTTTGTCTCCTCCTTGCCTGGGTGGAAATTGCTGCAGGGGCTGTAAGGCTGTCATGAAACAAGTGTTCAGTTTCCTATTTTTGTGAGCAAAAAGAAGATCTGCTTTTAAAATGCTCACTGCTTTTTAATAAAAATGTGTGTTCCTACCCACTGACTAAGAAATGAAGTAGTTTGGGTGCAGAGAAAATACTTCCCTCTTTGAACAGAGGTGTAGATTTACTCATATTGACCAAAGCTTTGCATATGCAGGCATTTAATCTCTTGGAGTTTTCTTCCTGTGAGCAGTGTATTTTTTGACACTGATGAGATTAATCCTGTGGGTAAAGTTTATACTGCAGCTGATCCCAGGTGGCTTTTCCTCTCTGACTGAACGTTGAGACCCCAAAAATGAGAGTATAAAATCCTTCAGAACGCAGTT
This sequence comes from Calyptomena viridis, assembly GCA_013390005.1. Lineage (NCBI taxonomy): Eukaryota > Metazoa > Chordata > Aves > Passeriformes > Eurylaimidae > Calyptomena > Calyptomena viridis. The sequence goes on from WEIV01021189.1 coordinate 399,220, forward strand.
CCAGGATCAGTTAATCTTAAAAAAAATACTGCCAACAGTAGGCTTTCCTAAAAGTAGATATTCTTCTTCCTCATTAGAATAATAAATAAACTACAAGTAGTTTGAATCTTCTTGGGGCCTTCTAAGAGTTTTACTCCCACATTTTCCTGTTTTCTAAAGTATTTTTCTACTATGTGGCTGTGCAAAACCAATATGAGACCTTGATAGTGCAAGAAGTTCAGTTGGACCATGTGCCACCCACAACCCTGCTAAAGCCACTGCACTCGAGAACAAAATTCTTAGCAAAACTGGGGCCTAAACACATCAAACACACAGGGGGGGCCTAAACTATTATTTTACACAGATAGGTTATAAAGTCTCCATTGTACTTCAGCCCTGTATCATTTACTATTTGTGACTGAATCTTTTTTAAGTTGGAAAGGTGTTTAAGATAAGTGGGGTAGAATTGGACCTGCTCTGTGAGCAAGGCTGAGAGTAAGGAAAACTTTCCCTGTGCAGTCAGAATACCTAAGGAAGACCCTTTTTTGAAGTCTTTTGTGTCTCATTTTATTGTACCTTAGAGCTGAATAAATATAGTAGGCTATGCCTTTAGCTGGAGTAAGAAAACTTAGGTGTCAGTTCCCAGGAAGTCATGAATTCAGTGTAGAAGGGCTGGGGTCTGTAAATGCACATCAGATGAACCTGTAAATGTGTATGTGCAGCCCCATAAATGAATTGTAGTTCCCTGCACTGATTTACACTTTGGTGCTCATTGCTCCAAACTTCAGAAATGTTATGCACAACAACCTGAATGCTTGAGTAATTCCAGGCATGCAGAGTTGATCATCAGCTGGACAGCTGAGCACCCACAAGAGCTTGGTGGCTCTTCTGTCATCCTCACATGCTATGAACTCACTGTTCTTCTGGTAAGAAAGAAATACTCCTTGTGGTCCTTTCTCAATGCAAGCATGAAAATGAGGAGGGAGGACCAAGGGATGGTGTGCTGGGCCCAGCTCTTCACTGTCCTCCACAAAAGATGAGTGTTTCCTGCATGTTGCTGTGGTTTGGCAGCCTGCTGGCAGGAGGAAGGGTGCACTGGGAGGATCAGTCCCTGCTGCTGTCAGTCAGCTCCATCCAGATAACAGGGTTTGGGTTAGAGCACTCACTCCATCTGTGGTGAACAGGGTGGAAAGAGCACTGGTGAAATGGCCACTGGCTTTCCAAATTCCTCTTACCATTGAGGCCTGATGGTTAATACAAGTGTGGGGATTCCCTAAAGGTTTGTTTTTCCGTTTTGTTGTCACTTTGTCTTCTTTGTCTTCATTTTCCTTGGAAGTGGTTTGGAACGACAGCCACAGCTCTGTGTTTTAGAGGGGGTTCCAGCTCCCAGCCTTGATCCATGTGCAGATTTGCTTGATCACTTCTCTCCAGCAGCTAACACTATGTGCAGGCAGTTCTTGGTCCCACACTTGGAACCAAATCACTTTGCTAATTTTACTCTTACAATGCTTTTCATATGTTGCTACGGTCGAGTTATAGAGGTCTTTCCTTTATCAGTTTTGGTTTTGTATCTTACTGAATTCTTCAGTTTTGTTCTCCTCCCATATTTGCAGCCCACTTGTGTCTCCTCTGCACGATACTGTTGTCTTCATTAAAAGTTAAGGCTCCAGTGGGTTGCACAATCTACATATAATATTTTCTGAGTATTTGCAGTGGACTTACAATCTCTACCTACTGACTTCCCTGAAGTAGGAGAATAATTAACAGTTCTCAACAAGTCCCATTTAGGGCTTCAGCCCTTTCAACTTCTGTCAGGCCAGGAACTGAATCAGGTTGGCATTTTGCCTCTTTGAGTGAAGTACTTCATCCCCTACCTTAGTTTGCATAGCTCCTATAAACTCAATCTGCCTAATTTTTTTAAGGGAGTAATGGATGAGTACCTTGCAATATTATTGGTGTTATTGCTTAGTATACATCAAGCCTACTTACTCTTTAAAGGGGTTTGATACAGCATTTGAAAAGAGGTTTTTTTCTGTTTCATGAACCAGATTTCTTCTTTAAAAAAAAAAAATAAAACAAAACCAGTTCAATTCGAAATTGAACCTTTTGAAGAAATCTGTTGGACTTTTAAAGCATTTTGTCTGGAAAAGATAAGAAATATCCAAACATATTTACTTCATGCCTTTTTAATTATGTTAAAAATGTGCTCCTGGCTTTTGGTGGCAATTTTTTTTTTACCTTTTTGTTATATTAATATTAAAATTATTATATTAAAATATAGTATAAAGTATTATTGAAGTGAAAGTTAGTTCTATAACAGATACAGTCTATCTTGTGTTATAATGCATGCATCTACATAAAATATTGTGTAAATAACAGAAAGAAAAACATGAAATATTGGCCAAACAAAATATCCTGAAGACCTGCACTCCAAATGTTTTTACAATTTTCCATTTCATGCAAAGAAAAGAAAAACCAAAAAGGAAAAGGAAGTTATGTTTTTTGTTTCCATTTGTAACAATTTCATCTTCTGGTATGTCAGCATTCTTCTTGAAATGGAAAGTTTTTGATAAACTCTGTGGTCAGCCTAGATTATTTATGATATATTTATTCCTTCTTTGTTGCCTTGACATCCACTGCAGAAGCAATTGATTCTCATTAATATACAAATAAATAATATGTAATACATATATAAAAGGGCATTACTCCATTTAATTCAGAATAATCAGTCCCAGTGTATGTCACCAAGCCATCAGTATCTGACCTTGAGATTAAACATGTTTTGGGTAACAATGCAGTGTTTTTACTTCTAGTATTCCTGCCATTATCAGTGAACTGAGCCAGTGTCAAGGGATGAAATACATTCCGTGCTGTGGATTTTGAACACTTACCTGAAAAGGTGTTGGGGAGTGAAACTTGTTAAATGATGCTTTATTTTGCAAAAAAATGTTTTTAGCTGGTGATGAACTTCAGCTTTTTTTTCTTTTTGTAAACCATGGATGTATAAGCTATCCTGTAATTTTCACTGTTTGTCTGAAACATTTTGAACACTGATTAAAAATTGCCCATTGGCAGCATTGAGGTGGAGATGGAAAAGCCAAAGGGCATCTCTACCCACTCACATATTTCCAACTCATGTCACCTTGTTAAGGCATGCAAATTTACGTCACTCTAGATGCTTTTATATTTTTTGATATGGAGCCTTTTGACCTTTGGGAGTGTTGAACTGTTCCTTGGTTGGCTGTGACCTGCCTTCACACTGGGAATTTCTGGCAGCTCTGCTTAATACGGACAAAAAAGGGGCGATGGCTGGGAGTGATTATTGCAACATTTCTGCCCTTGCTGCAACCAGTCTGTGCATGTATCTGCACGTCTGTGTGTGTTGTGCTTTTCACTGGTTTAACATCCCTGAAAGAGCTCAGACATTATTTGAATTGCTTTGGGGCCAGCTGAGGAACAGGAGGAGAAGAGAAACTAGAGTATGGAAAAAACCCATTCCTCCTAATAAAATGCCAACCCATCTTCCTACTCTGCTCCCAATGATTAATAACAGAGGCAAATGCCCTGCAGACATTAAAGATCCAACCCAAAGCTGATTGAAATCAAGGACTTTTCACAGTCTTTGGGTTGGACAGCATTTCATAGGAGGTTAATATTTTGTAAGGTTTTGGTTCAGCGTTTGACATTTGCAGCAAGGTCTTTGTGTCACTGCTTTCTGTGAAAATAAACTGGTTGGCTGAGTAACCTGAAGCACTTGTAGAAACTAACGATTCTGTCTAATTTTTCTTTATTGCAGGCTGCAAACAGTTACCTGAGGGATCAGTGGTTCCATTCGTTGCAGTGGAAGGTAAGTTCTGCACTTCATTGTCTTCCTTCTCTGCCTCCAAGAAGACTCTTTAGAATTCCCTGTTCCCTCATTGTATTCTTACAGAAACCCAGGACATGTATGCAGTCTCAAGTTGTCCATGTCATGAATGAAGGGGAAATGTTGTTACACAGCCCAGCCTTATCAACATGTGACTGGCTTCAAAAAGTAGATAGCCAGTAAATTCACATTTAAGTAGAATAGAGATTGGATGGTTTTAATTTTGTACTAAGAAGTGCAATATGTTACAGAGCGAGTACACCTAGTCATATCCTCTGGACTCTTGGGATATTTTGAGCTTTTTGTTTGTTTATTTATTGTTTTTCTGAAAAACTAGGGAGAAAGAGTGTCTTAGAGTTGGTTACTGTATGTAGCATCAGTCTGTTATGCTTCAGTCTATGTTTATGCTTTAGGATGATTGGTAATTAAAGACAGTCTCCATTTCAGAGACCTGAAGCCCTTTCTCATTTTCAGTGGGAACAATGAACTGATTGCCTTGAATAGGGAAAGTGGATCACAACATTGTCTCTTAAAAGCAGCACATTCCTCATTAGAAACCATAGCTGCTGATCTTTGGATGGAATCTGGATGGATCTTTGATGCAGCTGCAGACAAGTTTTAGCCAGAATATGGTTGTCCTCCCTTGTCCTGTGCTGGGAAACACAAGCAGTAGCTTTTCAGCTCAGGACTTGTCTTCAGCAGGGTTTCAGTGAAGTCAGCCAAGTTGGCTCTGTAGCTTATCAAGATTTCAGCCTGCTGACAGCAGCCACATGTGTAAATATAAGGAAGTCCCTCCCACCAAACTGGTTTTGTTGTAGGTGTGTTTGATAGTTGCAAAATAGTGGTGTGGCAGAACTGCAGCGTTGGTGTGCTTTGTGTAGCACTCAGCATCTGGCAGAATCATATTCTGAGCAGATCCAGGTCCTTATCACCTAAAGCCAAGTGTTGAGGTCTCCTTTTCCAGACCACTGGCATATTCTCCAGCCTGTTACCCTGATTGCCTAAATGAGTGTGGGGCAGTAGTGCTGATAGCAGAAGGCTGGGCTGTGGTGTAGCACTTTATTTTGGCCTCTTGACAGTATCATTAACACAATGCCCAGCCAGCCTGGCTTTCCTTGCAGCTCCTGAGGATAACAAAGCACTTAAAGCCTGCAGAGACAGTATCTCCATGTAGCCTGTTGCTTTCCCTCCTGCTTTGGCAGGCAAGGATGATCAGAGAAAGCGTGGACAGAAAGGATGATGGAATTTGTTCTTCTCCCTCACCCCTAGCTGGGATGGCTGTGGCACCAATGTGCTGAGGGCTCATGCCCACTTGGTTGCTGTAGTGAGGGGAAAACCAGGGTTGGAGATGCAGTTCTGAAAAAGAACAAGATGTAGTGAAGATGCAAGGTGGCCCATACCATTCATTCCATCAATTAAATTATTAAAAAAAAAAAATATAAGAAAGGGAAAAAAGCCTAGACAGAATGACCTGGCTTTCTCAAATGCCTTTCAGTCATGGAAAGGGAGCTTTGCTCTGTGGGAGTTGTTTTTAAAGGAGTATTTCTTAGACTTTCCAGTGCTTCTGACCAAGCCTCTCATTTTGGGAAACTCTGAGTAATTTAGCTTGGTGCAAAGTAGAATTTATTTTTGCTTCCTTGCTTCCCTCCCCACCCTCATTGTTTCTGAAAAACAAGTGAAATATTATCTTGATTTGAAAGACCTTCCCTTTACCAAGAATAGCAAGTAGCTTTTTCCCATAAGAGCAGTGACAGGGGTTTAGTCACTGCCCAGGTACTTGACCCTAAGAAATTCCTTTGTGCTGAAATGGAGGTCGTTTAGGTGAGTTTTGTTGCTTAATAATTCAGAGGAAGAGCACCTGGTAACTACCTGCTCTTTGGCAAGTTTAAGTGAGATCCCAGTGGGACAAAGAGGAAAGAGAAGCTGTCTAGGAGGAGACTGGAGGAGTTTAGTGAAGTTTATCACTTTCCTGGTACCATAGCCTGTGGCTTTAAGAGCCAGGTGCCAAGGTTCATCTCACTCCATAATTTGTATGGTTTGATGATTAAGCAGGTAATGAGGGAACCCACAAAAAACAGGAAGCCTATTCTTCTGGAATGGGTCATTTACACAAAGCACCAGCTGGCAGAGAGATCACCGCAGCTGTATTATAATTGGGTGGTTGTGCTGATGAATGATATATTTGTCCAGTGGTCTTGCAAATAATAGGTCAAAACATTTCTGTGGCCGTGTAGAACACAGATGCAAACTGGTGCAGGGAGCTGAAGCAGTTGTTCAGGGGAAAGCATTCAACAGAGATGAGCTTGCTATTGTTTGTGCTGGTGTGGTGGGGGGCCAGCTGAACCCAGGGCTCCACGGTGTCAGGCACTAGATGTCCATGGAGCAGAGACCTTCCCTTCCCCTGCCCTGCCCCAGCAGTGCTGGAGAAACCCATTTTACAGATGGCAAACTGATATTCTTGAGAATTTCCAGCAGTGGGGATGCCCCCCTCTCCCTTCTTCAATTACAGCTGTGGGAGCAGATTGATACTCTGTCAATGTCCTTCTGGCTCCTTTTCCTGTTCTTCCAGCCTTGGGAGTCAGGTCCTGCATGTACTTGGAGCTAGCTGGAAAATGGCTGTGTCCGGTGAATAACTGCTGTTAAATATTTGGGGAAACTCTTTAGATTCAGGCACATACTCTGGTGTTGTATGAAGGTGCTAAGGTACATGAGAGAGCTTTTATGTGGTGAAGTTTTAAGGTTTAACACGCTGTGGGAATTCAATTTCCCAACCCGCGCCCTGGAAATCATTTTTGTTCTAGAGACAAACATTGAAATAAAAATCAAGAATAATTTCTTTCTGCAGCCCAGAGAATAATAAAAGAGATGCTAAAGATAAACAGAAATATAAGAAAACCAAACATGTAATTATCCATGTTTTAGATCCAGCTCCAAGAGGTTTTATGTGTCATCCAGCTAACTAGCTGTCAAGATGCTTACACAGCTTTTTAGATGCGTCTTTTTCCTTGAATACTGTGCTCGTTGGAGTCAGCAGGGATGTAGGGACAGAGTGAGTGTTCCTTATGTAGTCATCTTCTCCTTGGGTTTTCCATTTGAAACACTCCCCTTGAGGTTACTCATAATTCCTCATTTAATCTGGATATCAGTGAGTATCACAGCTCCTAAAGGATTATTGGCCACCTCAGCCTATTTTTAGAAATTCCTGATTTCCTTGGGGTTATAGCTAAGACAAACTATCTTTGTCCAGAGAGTAAACAGAACATGTTCACAAGTCTCCAGCTCCTCAAACAGGTCATTAATCCATTGTGCAAGGGACGTTCCTTTCAACCAAGGAGGTTGGATGGAAACCATGATACATAATTGTTGGTATTTGGAAGCTGATAAATCATAACAGTGTATCAATAAAGATAACAACACTTTCTGTGAATATACAAAAGAGAATAACACACACAGTTCATTGCCCTCTCTGGATGTAGGGCAGATACAGTGGTAACCAACCACCTCTGTAGGGGATGGATACAGCTAAGCTTGGCTTTGAGGGATACAGGGACTAGTAATTTTGGGGCACACACAACTGAGCAAGTATGTACCCTTGGTGTTTCCCCAGCCACCATCCTTCTGCTTTGCTGCTTGTTTGTGTCTTGCTGTCCTTGGGCTAAAGGCTTTCAGTGTATTTGTAGTGCTGAGCACAGAGAGGTCCCATCCTCTGTAGGAAACGTGGAGCCCTACTACACCTCATCCTCAGTCATTAAAAGACAACACTTGACTAATTTAGTACCATGTTGCACTTGAATTAGAAAGAGATCAGTGACGTCTTTTCACAGGGGTCTTTAGGTCTTCTCTTGTGGTGCAGAGTGCAAGTACAGATTTACATTTGTTAGGGGAAATACACCTAAGGTCACACAGGGCATGTTGCATTTTTTATTGTGCTTGATAGTAAACTCTGAACGCTGCTCTCATTGTGGGATGAGTAGCTCATGTTTTCTAGTTAGCTGGGTGATGCAGTAGTGAAACATGTCAGTTGACAGCCTTTGGGGGAATGTCCTGAACTGGCACAACACAGAAAGAACAGAGCAGGTCTGCAGGAAAGCATGAAGCATGACTCAAACTGAGCTTTGTGTGACCTGGATCTTCTAGAAAGGTTGGCCTATACCTTGTCTTTCCCACTCCTGCTTTTAACCAGTGCTTGTGCGTCCACTAGTAAGTACTGCTGGTCGATCAGGGGGTTTACATGTCTCTTAGCAGGGACAGTACAAATGTGTTAATTGTCGAGTTGTTTAGGTTGGAAGGACCTGGTCCTCTCCCCACCCACACCGTGCTTTTCCTGATGCAGTGCAGAGTTCCCTTTGGGGTTGTATGAGGTTCTAAGAAGCCTGTGCAGCCAAGCTGTGAAGCTCCAAACCAGGCTCAGTGTTTGCAAGTGCTGAGCTGAGGGGTCAAGTCCTGTCCCTCATCCTGCTGTCTGTGCTTGTGCAGCCCAGCATGGGCACACACCCCTGACTTGCAGTCAACAGCCACGTTAGCTTTGTTTTAAAATTCATTTTCCATCCTTCGAATCCCATAAATTAGGAAACTGGAACAATGTTGTCATTTGGGATTTGCAAACATTTTGCATTGAATACTATAACAAGCAATATTGGCCTATGTTCAAAAACTTTAATTTGGGATTAATACTTCCCTGGTTCTCATAGGGATTGTTCTGTCTATGTCTTGAGGAAACACATACTTCCATGCACAAGCAGACCTATCAATTGCAAAGGGATTGACTGTCAAATAAAGTCATACTTGACCTGAATGACAGTACACTCTCTGGTCTTTACTGTGTCCACGTTGTGAATTTCTTGTCCATTAGTATTGAGTATTTTTTTATACAATAGCAATGGAGTGCATCAGTTTTTGTATCTAATGGTGAAAGTTCAGAGTGGGTTACTTTCCTGTGCTTTAAATCTGCAAAAGATGGAGTTGAGAGCAACTGTTCTTGTGGTAAAGCCTTACTTGTGTAAAGCACCTTTATGGCTTTGTCACCATGGTAATGATTAAAAATTGTGCTGATATAGGAGTGGAGTTTATATAGAATTTAAACGATGACATTAAAGAAATTTACAGCCTTAAATCTCGGTAAATTGTGTCTTAAAACTGTGAGATCAGGAAAAAATCATGTTGGTTATAGTTAAAAGGGCCAATGTATTTAGTCATTTAATTTATGATCTGAGAGAGGAAGGTTTGATACCCTGTGACAATCCAATAGCCCTCTGCTTTACTGCACAGTGAAAATAGTGTTTCAAGAGCTCAGCAGTTCTTTGGAGTGATAGTTCCTGGACTTCAGACCCTCTCTTTGGTGGTTACACAGCACATACAACTGTAATTGTCTTGGCTGTTTCTTTGCTTTCTTTAGCTGAAAAACTGAGGTATTTTCACAGAACATGGAAGTTTTCATTTTCTGCTACTTTGAGGTGAAACTAATTATCATACAATTAGGCCAACAATGCCATTCTTTGTATTTTTTTTTTCTTTTTCCTTCTGTGTCTGTGTGCAAGTCAATGATATATCAATGGGAACTGAAGCTCTGGAATTAAGTTTTGCCTTCCAAAGCCTCAGGGCTTTGGAAGCATTGTGGACTTCGATGACACACCAGTTTTGGAGGAGCAGGTTTCTTGCTTGGACAGATAAAAAGCAGCCCACAGGTTTTTGGCTGGTGGTTGTATTCTTCCCATGAAATGCACAGATGCCAGTTGTGGGAGACCATGAACAGGTTTTTAAGATACCCAGAGCCTCTCCCCTGCAGGACTTTTAGCATCATGATGGTGTTTTAGGCCAGACTTTATGCTCTGTAGGGAACAGATGCTCTGTCCAAGTTGTGTGTTGGTGGATCTGTGTTGCCAAGCAAAGAAAGTGGTACCAGTTTGAGCTTTCTAGTGAACACAGTGAGACTGAAGATACATCTTGACATTTTTTTGGTTCCTGATGACCCCACTCTTGGTGAAGTTTGATGTTTGCTGGCATGGTTTGTTCTTCTTTTGTATTTAAAAGGTAATGTGATGTGCAGCTGTGTCTGCCTGCATGGAGCTCTCCAGTGGCATCCCCTTGCTCTTCACCTGGTGATTGTTCAGATTACAGAGCAGTATTACCAATCTCATTGCAAATTCAGGAGCAGCATCATGGAAATCTTACATGGAATACTTACAGCCTTTTATTTCCCTAATGTTTGGGGTTTTTTTGTAGGTAAGTTGGGGGGATGTCTTTTTGTCTTAAGACATCTTCATGAGCACATGAAGTCCTTTGCCTCTCTCATTTTCCTGCACAAGTTTGACAGTCTCAGGCCATCTGTTATCAGAAGTCACTTGAAAAATGTTGGCCTTATTTTCTGTTTCTGGGATCTCAGTTTGCTGGAGGTAGCTGTGCTGTCACAGCAGAAGGGCATTGATCTCACTTTGGGAAGTGGAAATGAATAGATGACAAATAGACAAGATGTTGACAGAAAGTTTTTTTCTTTTATTCATTTTATGAAACACTGGTGATGTTTTAAGAACTGGAACAGGTGAAGTGGTACTGCCTTTGCCTTGGGAAAATACCTTACTCTTTCTGGGGGCACACTGGAGCAGGTTCCTCCCAGAAGGTACATCTGTAGCAATAGCAGCTGATCACTGTGTGTGCTCTCTCTGTGTTGGCTCCACATGAGTCACTTTAAATCTGGGAGCTGCATATCCATGTCAGACAGCACTTTGTCCAACCAAAAGAGGCTCTTGGCAACACGCTGAGATGCCAGCCTGGCTCTGAGCTGCTGCTCTGAGCTGCCCTGCCCTCTTCCAGCCCTGTGCACACTTGGTTTGTACACCTGTAGCTGCCTCCTGCATTGTCCAAACAGCCTTTTTTAAGGATACAGAACTCGAGCAAATTAATGACCTAGAGGTGAAATTTGAGTAGAAACTAGATAGTTACTTTCTGTCTTACTTTAGCTAAGTCAGGACCAGCTCTGAATTTTCCCCTCTGGACTTGGATGCTATCCTATTCAAACTAATATTAGGTCTGAAGATAGAGGAGTGTCAAAAACAGCTGAATAAACAGGTCAGCTTGTTATTGTGTGCTTAGGTCTCAGCTCTGAAGAGGAGCAGATACAATTGCTGGAATATGTTGTTTCTCAGGAATGCTGAACTGCTGGCCAAGAGGGGTCCTCGGGTTTCGTGCTGGTGAATTGCTCCTCTGCATTGTTCCAGGGCTGACCTTATGACTCATTCTTTGCAATTCAGGACTCCGAGGTCATGGTGACCATGAATTTCACCAAATTACAACTTGTCATCTGTAGCTGTCATAATATAGAGCTGCACCAGCATTATTCTCATGTTCAGGTTCCTGGCTGCAGAAAAATCTGGTTTTAGGAGATCTCTTATGAAGACAGGACAAGACTGGCAGTCTTTCCCAGGAGTGTAATTATCCTCCTAGCATGATGCATTGGGTGTGAAAACCTAACTCTGGGAGTTGACACATGCTAAGTGCCTTGTTAAGCTGCTGCCATGGGGCCCAGTCCTGCATTCTGGATGTTATGAGAACTCTTGGTGTCAGAAAACCTTCATAAGCCTGAAGGAGCAAAGGGGATCTAGGTGTTGTTTTAAATGTCTTTCTCATTTCTTGCTCAGTTTTGTCCTTATGTTTATGTCCTCCAATGTAATTGGTGTATTGAGTGCATCGTAGTATACATAATGTATTTGAGGATTAGAAAACTGCTGCTAATATTCACAAAAGATCCTGAAACACTCTATTGCAAGTGTCACAGTCTGTATCAGCTGCCCTGGCTCTTGCTGCAAGTCTCATGTTCATCTTGTCTGTCACACCTCCTTGTCTTTTTGTCTCAGAACACTGATTGTTTCAAAATTAGGGAAAAAAGGTGTCAGAGAGCAATGCTAGTAAAAGTAAGTCCTTCTTTCCCCTCTCTTCATTCAGAAACCATTGCATTACAGCTATTTACCATAGCCTGGTCTTTGGTGCTCTTTATTGTAGTTTAAATACTACTATATTGGGAATACTGTGTTAGGCTGTGTGACCAGAGGCAAGATCCATCAAGGACAATAGTTGTGAGTGACTCTGAACACGAGGCAGGCAGTGGTTTTGGGAGCACCCCAGAGATCTCTGGTCCTTTCTGAGAAGTCTTAAGAGCAGAGAGCTGGATGCTGTGAGACTTGATCCAGTCTTGCACATCACGCACCAGTTGTACAAAGGAGAAAGAAAACAAGGAAATTGCAGAGGTACAGTGGCATTTTGGTAGGCTGAAGAGTTGCAGGAGGTTTGGGGGTTTGTGCTGATGTGGCAAAATAAGATGGGATATAAAAACGTGGAACAAAGAGATGGGAATATTTCAGAAGCAAATGCTGCTCTGAAATAGGGTATCTTCCTGTGAGAAACTGGAAAATTCAGTGCTCAAAGCCCTGCAATCTGAGGACAGAAATACCCTCCTTTTCTGAAGTCCCTTTTAAGATGCTTGCAAGCATCACATCAGCATCCAGTCCCTGCTCTCCCTAAGGCTCTGCAGCAGCTTTCTGACACAAACATGTTCCTTGAGCCGTGCACATCTCTCTTGCTGACGACATTGATGATGCAGGTGCACAAGAGAGAAGCCAATTTCAAAGCCATTTATGGGGTTGAAGTGCTAGAAAATCAGCAAAACAATACATTTGCCAAGGAGGAGAAAGTGAAACAGGTGGGTAAACGTCCATTTGGAAGGTTTTGCTGACTGGTGAGAGGGGAGAAGGGCAGGAAAGCCGAGGGTGTCCACTGCCAGCAGTAGAGAGTAATAAGGAAAAGGGATGACGTGGCTTTTTAATCCATTTTGCATATCTGGGAAAATATAATTGCTTTGTGTGCTACTTGGTGCTACCTAAGCTTATTGGAATTTCCCAGAAAATGGAAGGGGGGTAGATTAACTTTCAGAGGTTATCTTTTGTTAGCAGTTACTACAATGTGTGGCGATAGTAGCTGTTCAGTCCCAGTTTGAGGTGGTTTCTCAGGTGGCGAGTTCTTCCCATCAGAGTTCTTGCATGCCTGAAATTACTGGCATATGTTTTGCAGCCTTGCAGATGAGGCAATGTCCTGTTTTCCCGGTGATGACCAGCTCTCTCGTGCCTGGGTGGGATGTGAAAGGTGCAGTGCCAGGGCAGGGGGGTTCTGCACAGCAGGTATGCCTGGCTGTGCTCCAGGGTGACCTTGTGCACAGCTTTTTCTTTGGTCAAAGTGCAGTGGTGATAAGATTGTGCGTGTTCCTTTTTTTTTCCTACACACTATCTCCTCTCTGCAGTGGCAAAGTCATTTATTCCCACCACAGGCTGGGAGATGGTGGATGCCCAAGGACTAGGTTCCACAGACACAGCCATCATGTGTGGAATGTAGAAGTATTGGGAACCTGGATCAGTTAAGCTGGGTGTCAGAGACATTCTGTAATGCAGTCACTCATGGGAGGTCTCTGCACAGAGCAGCTCACAGCAAGGACCACACCTAGGTGGCAGTTTGTCACAGTGCTTTGTGTCATTTGCTCTCTGTTTGCTGCATGTCAAACTCCACAATCATACAGTGTCTGCTGTTATTTATTTAATATTAATTTTTCCCCCGTGCACTGCAATGCAGTTAGTCCACTGAAGGTTTTGGAAAGCACGGATATGGTGCACATATTCCTGCTTTTTGTCTAGTAGTCTGCTTCTTTTAATTGAACGTAATTTAGCTGACTCCAGCTCGTGCTGCATAATCTCAAATACAGGAGCACGTCAGACTTGCACCCCTCTGGAAACTGTGGGTTGTGCCAGAACACTGAGATCCCGACGTCCAGACAGTGTTCGTGTGGAGAAAAGGGCCAAATATGCTGCAGCAGGCTGGTCCTGCAAGAGGAGGAGGCAGTTGTGTCTAAACATGTTTGAAACCTTCCCTCTGCTGATGAGTCAGAGGCTGTTAAAGTGCTGTAGATCAAGCAGGGTGTCTGGCTGCTGCCCTGATTGTGTGAGTCCTCTGTGGAGGTTTTTCCTCACTCATTCTGCATTAGAGATTGAAGCAGCTGAGGAGAGTTTGGAAACCCACCCCACCTCCAGCCTGCAGTTAGGGCAAACCTTTGCTGTATGTGTGGGGACAACTGTGTCGATCAATTATATTGAAGGCTTTTTCTCCTGCCCAAGACCAGGAGGAAAAGGTGTTACATGATTTTTTGCGTAATAAAAAAACCTCAAACCCAAACGCCCAAACGCTCGTGTACAACATCTTTTAAAAGATTTCTTCATTTGGGGAAATGTCACATGAAATTTGCAACCCAAGATACCAACTTTGTCTCTACCCAGGCTTTTTGGGAGCAGGGAGTGGCTTGTGCTGGAGACGTATCTGCAGTCCTAGTGAAATTCCGCATAGCCAAAGCAACATTAAAAACAAACCCCAGCTTGGCTCCGGTACGAAAAATACGGAACAGCAGTTGCTGTGTGCAGGATGAAAGCTGACGTTTTGCCAACCTGAAGTGTAAAGCTGGTGCTGGAACTGGGGCCTGAAGAATGGGAGTGTTTGCCAAAAGGAAATGGAAGCAGGGATGGAGGGTTTCGGGGAATGCATCGGTGTCGGCCGTGCCAAAAACCGTCTCCCCTGTGGACAGGTCTGATTACAGGAGTAACCACATTAGCCCAGGCAAAGTGCAGCTGGAGCCACAGTTGGCCTTGTGAGTTTTCTAGCTGGTGAAATGGCATCTCGAATGCAGGAATAAGGGAGAGTGGGTTTGGCTCGGCCAGCTGTGTTCCTGCATCCTAGAGATCCAAGGGCTGTGCAGGGATTTGAAAGGCAAGAAACCGGCAGAAGCAAAGCCCAGTTTCTCTGCTTTCTGTAGTGGGAAATTCTGCCAAAGATGAACTCTTCCCTCCCTGCTTAGGGGGCAAGAAGGAAGCCACAATTTATGACTTGCTTTCAGGTTTTGAAGGCACACACACTGTATTTGCATGTATGTTTGCCTTCAGTGTAGCTCATGAATTTCATACCTGCTTGCCTGGTGTTTTTAGTTTACTTTTTTCCCTTTGGATGGAATATCCTTCCCTTTCCATCATCTCACCCCCCCTTGTTACTGAGGGATATCTCTGCAGTAATCCTGAGCACATCAGAGATTGGAAGCCCAGAAGGATGGTCAGTCAGGTGACAGCTGTGTGCAAAGGAGGTGGAGATACATTATATATAGATGAGATATATAATATGCTTTGGGAGCAAGTTCTTCAGTGCATTAATGCTGCAGCTGCCCACTGTCCTGCTGGGAGGTGAGTGAGGAGCCTGCCCTATTAGCCCCCTTGTCCCACTTCCACTCTGCACATCTCTTGGTCCAAGCACAAATGCCTTTTGCCTCTGCTTCATCCTTTTAAAATTCTGTTTATTTCAGCATTCTTTTACTTTGCAGTGGTAGTGTCCCAGTGGTACCTGAACAAAGGACAAACTGAACTTGTGGGAAGTATCTGTGTGGTTGTTCCAGCTTGTGCATCAGTAACAGCTGAACCCACGTCACCTCTTGCTGAACCCACTGAACTCTGTCAGCTTTGGGACTGTGCTGACCTGAGTGTCTGGGGCTTCTTGCCTGGGTTAGTGAAATCTGGAGGAAGGTGGCAGACACTGGTGGTAAAAACCTGGTGGATGAATGTAGGCTGCAAAAGGGGAATGGGGGAAGACCTGGTGAAGGGGAAGCACAGCAAGAGCTTATCAACATTAAACTTGCTATGGGTGCAGTACCTGCTGGTGGTGTTTCTCCTCAGGGATGCCTTGATCTAGAAATTGCCTTGGGGACCTGACAATCAGATCTCAGCTCTGCTCTGCTCCTGGCTTGCCATATGACCTCAAGGAAATCACCTTTATTTTCTTGCTCTTTCTCTCCTTACTTTTCAGTCATCAAGACTGGGAGCTGCTCAGGGCAGAGGCTGCCTCTGGATATATTTATTCAGGGCATATATTCATGGGTGCCAGTCTCAGTGTAATAAATAATGATGATTTCACCAGGATCTTTTTTGTATGAATCGGCAAAAAATTAAGTGTTATTTAGACCTTAACTGAGAATCAGAAGTGCCTAGTTTATAATATTTCCCTCCAGTTCTCTGGCCTGTAGAAGGGAGCTTGTGGCAAAGTGAGCCTTGACCAAGGTGATTACATTCAGAGAAGTTGGTGCACTTTAGCATTTAGCACTGGGTAGAACAAAAAATGCAGAAAATGCCTTGACCTGAAAACCTGGTAGAGTGCAAAAGTTTGCTGCTGCTGTTTCACATCTATTTTAGAGAGCAGCACATTAGTCTTTCTGTGCAGAACTTTCAGAAGGTCATGAAGAGTTTGATTACTGCAGCATGAGCAGTTTTAAGTCCCTGATTTGGAAAAGTTTCCATAATCTCACTGTGGGCCTAGCCCTTTGCCTGGATTGGGACTTTTTATAGACTTAGTCTTTTCAGGTACGTTTTTTTCTCCTTCGTATTGGTAAATGTTGCAGGTAGGAACTTAGTTCCAAAGGCTTTCAGTGGATCCAGCCCATCTCTCACTATCAGGGAAACTTCTGTTAGCAGCAAGTTAACCTCAGGTGTTTTTCAGAATACCATGAAGTGTTGCCTGCTCGTATCAAAAGCAGAATATGGACCTAGCTGAATTCTGGGGATGCAATGCCATATGTTTTCATGAAGATAAGGAGTTAACAGAAAAAATGCCAGCAGGTGGTGCTCCAGAATACATGGTGCACCTGGGCTTTGTAGGACAGGGCAACATTTGTGTTGGACATCACAAGCAACTCTTCCTGGTCCTTGTTACGCAGCATTTTAACAAAACGTTCCCCCGCAGTGGAGAAAACCATTCTGGTGTCTCTCTCTGGGTTGTTTTTTCCTCTGTACATTTACACCTAGCAAGAGGCACCTCTGTTTGACTGCAGTGCCCTCAGCATGGAAGTGTAACACAAGCTGTGTCAGCCGTCCCGCAATGAGCTGGGGAGGGACCTCTGTGCGGGAGCTTGACCTTTTCCCTCTTGCTGGAACTGCCCTCGTTGCTCAGCAAGAAATAAACAATTGCTGGCATACACAGCCCTCAAAGGCAGCGCCTGCTCCTGCAGGAGCTCCAGCTTCTCCCATAAAGAAACCATCACTTGTGGGCTGGTGCGTGGTAGAGGGTGGAGAGAGGTAGAATTTAGCAGGCATTAGGGTAGGCCATTAATTTTGAGTGGAAATGAAGGTAGTATTTGCTGATGGGAAGACGGGTTCTCAAGAGTACAGAACGTTCCCTGGCCAGCAGTAGCAAAGCAGGGATGAAATTTTGTCATGGAGAAGGCTAACTGCATTTTTCCCTTTTTGGATCAGGTGTGCTGGCTGCTTTAAGATGTTTCTAGCGTGAAAGGTCTTCCTAGGGCTGAAAATGGCAAATGTTCCACGCTGGCCAATTTTATCATCAGAGTCCATTTTTCTTAGCTGTTGACTACATCAGTATTATCATTCTTGTCCAAAAAGTGGTGAATAACCAAGGGCTGCAGGATGAGGCCGTTATAGGAGAGAAAAACATATGAAGATCTCACTTTAAAAAGCTGAGGGTTTCCTGGCTCTCCTGAACTTTCTGTTCACAGGAGTGTTCAGGAGCTTTTGAGCACTAATGGTAAAACCCACTGCTTATAGATTTTTGTCACATTTACTAGCTTAATAACTCTGGTGAAGTAATTTTTCATGTGTGGACTTCAATTCTTTCTCCTCCAAAAGAGGATTGAGATTTAGCTCTTAAAGTTTCTGCAAGACTTAATTAATTAGAGTGATTTGAGAATGACGGATGCCCTGTCAGTGTCACTTATTCCTCATGCTGCATCTTCTGGGTACTTATTAAATTCAGTGGTTTTGCATTTAAAGTCAGCATTGCAAGATTGTGGAATGACACTGGCAGCGTGGCTCTGGCTGGTCAGTAACTAGGAGGGTCAAATTCCAAGTTGGCATGTGTTATTTTCACTCACATAAATTTCCACAGGAGCTACTGCTTTTATTGAACTCCCAGTGAAACTGGATTCCACCCCCCCCCAACCCTTCCAGTATTTTTCTCGCACAGGCCATTAATGATAAATGTTGTGTGAATATTTTCAGCAATTGAAGGCATCTTTTACACCTGCACCCAGGGGGAATGAACTCCTCACACGTGTTGATGTGCCCGTTCTCCGATCCGGGGCTTTACCAGGAGCTTTGTTGTTGAGCTCCTGAGTGATTGTTGCTCCTTGCTCTGGAGTCAGCACAGGTAGAAAGGAGCAGATGGCTGGTGTTGGCTCAGTGCTTGCTGATACACAGCAAATTGCTTCTGTAACCTACTGATAGGTTTCAAGCTTTAATTGAGGCTTTCAGCAAGGCGCTCAACAGTGAAAAGCATTCTGCTGAGAAAAACAGCAGTGTAACCATGGGCAAAGGTTCAGGATAGCAGAGTTCAACCCTCTTGGGGATGACTCCTCTATTTATTTATTTATTTTCTGCTGCTTTCCCACCATCATGCAAGACTTTTGTAATGTCCTCTCCAGATTACAGGTCAGTCTATCAGTGCAGTGCAATCCTTTGTGCTGAAAGCACGAAGCAGAGACTGATAAATTTGGATTTTGTGCTTGCAGCAGGCTTGGTTTGTCTGCAAAAGTAGCTGTCCCCTGATGCTGCCTTAGAGTCACTGTGTGCCTGCTCTGAGCAGCAGCTTTGGTAGGTTTCCCTGGCGTGGCAGGGAGTACAGCTCCTGCTGTCTTCCCTCTTGTGTGCATCAGCATCATCAGAATTTTAACTTTCAATGGACATCTCTAAAAGGGAAAGGAAAAGTCCCTTGCTCCTCCCTCACCCCAAGCAAGAGTGGATTTGACAGCAGAAGAAAGATATTTGTGCTGCAGTTGTCTGAGCTGCGTCCTGTTGGGCAAGAGTTTCCTTCAGCAGCTGCCCCTTAGACTGAAGGAGCTGCTCCAAAATTGAGTTGTAACTTGCCCAAGTAGGGGACAGCCCAGAGCAGGCAGGGATGCAATAACCCAGTGGTCTAGCTCTTATCCTCCCTCTTCTACCCACTCTTTGTCAGCTTTCAGTTCTGCTTTGAATTTGATTTCTTCACAGTACAGGGCCAAGGAATATATTTCATCATGGAAATTATATCTGTTGAGCCAGCTTGGTGTAGTGTCTTCAATTAGTCCGAAAGGAGTTGTTTCAAGTTAAAATTTTGTCTGGTTGTCTTTGAAGTTTAGATTTTATTTAGTGTGGGAGTGGGTCTAACAAAAAGATTCTAAATAAAGGCACTACATGAATAAGAGAAATTAAAGTCTGTGATTCAAGTTTCCTAAAGAGTCCCAGAAATCTGTGATGAGGTGGAAGTAGTGCTGGTGGCTTAAAGTCACCGTTGGACTGTCTCAGAAGTACAAAGATTTCTGCTCAGTTCTGAAATCCTAGACACATTTGATAATGACTGCAGCATGTCTTTATGTTCCTTTAGCATTTCAGTGGCTTAAAACGTACTGAAAGTGTGAACTACACTGCCAATGTACTTTTGTACTTGGCATGAATTTAATTAAAAAGATAATTGGATTGCTTTATCAGCCTTTACATGTCAGCTCAGTGCCACCCTCCTCTCCCCCTTCTAACCACATTGACAAACCCAAGGCATCTGAAATCTGTATTTTTCTGCATTGTTCTCTTGTCTCTTGTTTTGGAGGGCACCGAGGTGACTGTTTGCTGTTGAGCATTAGATCTGCTCCACGGTGGGAAGGAAGTGGCTGATAAGCAGAGCTCCAGCCTGGTCAGATGGTTCCTGCTGGGGCTGCCCTGGGCGGGTGGAGGGGGAAATGCCCTGGAACCACAAAGCTCCAAAGCAAAACAAAGCAGAAGGACTCTTTGCAAAGTCCTCTCTGCCTTTATTGCACTGGTGTATAGCCCAAGATGTGCAGCTGAATCTGCAGGCTGCACAACATGGGCAGATTTTGTGATTTTCCTGGAAATGCTGCTGAGGAATGTAAGATTCATTTTTAGTGCCAACCACTGATGTTTTCATGTAAACAGAGAAGTGCCCAGCCTGTGATGCTCAATAAACTGGGGATGTGTCCAGACTTCTTGACACCCCTTTGACCAGAGGACCACACTCACACACACACAGGAGTGGAAGGGCATGTGAACCAAATACAACGTGGGGTCTGTCAGTGCAGAGCTCTTTCCCTGCACTGTGGCCATGTGGAGCCTCCAGTGCTTCCTCCGTGCTGCCCACCTTGAAAAGATCCTCAAGTTTTTAGTGTGTCCTTCGTGTTGTTTTCAGGAGTGGCATTCTAACATTCATTGTCTCCTCGAACTTCTGGAGTGCCATCAAACCACCTCTGGGAGTTTGGGAGGGTGGGTTTTCTTTAAAGAATACTATTTATAATACAAAGCAGTCTCTGTTGAAGTCATTTGTAGTCGGATGGCTGCTGAGGAATAAGAATTGTCCTCTGCTTATCCATCTGGTCTGAGGATGTGGCAGTCTGTGAAATGGGCTGGGTATGGCTAGTGACAGTGGAAGGGCATGCAGAGACTGGGGCAGATGGAGTTAGACAGTCAGGAATGCTGTTCTTGGGAGTGGAAATGCTGTTCTATGGATTTGAACAGTTTACAAGTTGGTTTCTGTTACATCTGGAGGGTGTAACACTGACTTTTCAAGGTCCTTCAAGACGGGAGAAAAAAGCCTGTGGGTTTGTGTGATTTTTTTGCTTTGATGAAATTGATTTTAGTTAATTCTGAATAATTCGCATTCAGAATAAAGGATCTCTAGGAGTGATGTTTTGATGGCTTCTCTCTGCCCCTTTCTTAATGAGTCCCTGTAAAAGAACCTAAGCTTTAGAAACAATGCAATAGCAGGTATCTGTTATTAGCCTGAGGAATAAGGTGTTTGCAAGAGAAGATGACGAAAAAAAAGATCCTCTGGAGTGAAAAAAGTTCTTTTAAAATGAAAAAAGAGTCCTGGGTTTTCACAGAGGAACTCAGTTTAGACATACAAGGTTTTCTTGTCCATTTAAACGTTTTAAGCACAGCTTTTCAGAAAAGGCAGAACTCAGAGTTCAAAGCAGCCCACGATGGGAAGCCCAGTCGGGGGTTTTGCAGTGCTGACCCTTCCCTGTGTGTTGCAGAAGAAGATTTACAAGTACAAGAAGGTGCTCAGTAACCCCAGCCGCTGGGAGGTGGTGCTCAAGGAGATCCGCACGCTGGTGGACATGGCACTGACATCTCCGCTGCAGGACGACTCCATCCACCAGGCACCACTGGAGATTGTCTCCAAACTGCTCTCAGAGGTATGGCCTCAGCCCCTGCAGGGCACGAGGGGAGAGGCAAACAGTTAAAAGTTTGTGAATGGGTTTTATTTTAACTTGAGCTGTCAGAATCCTGCCTGGGAGTCTGCTCGTGACTTGTGCTGACTCGAGTGGAATTTGTACTTGCTGGGGAGAAGAAATATTTGACCCATGTTAGGTAAATTTCTAGAAACACGACAAGCCACATTTCTCTTAAGAGTTTGTTTGTTTGTTTCAGTTATTTATGGTGAATTTATTATGGGTCTGATTTCAAGTCAGTGGTAAAACTCCACTTCTATTCCATTGGCTTTCCTTCCAGGACCAATAATTCTTGTACCAGTGTATATATACACACACAAATAAATTAATTGTGCTACTATATTATTATTACATGTTGTTTTTTTTCCTTTTTCAGAGGTATCTCTCCTCCTTCTATAACTTCTGTTTCGAATGCCTTAACTTTTCATGGACAGGACATGTAATGCCAAGCTGGTTTTTCATGTCTTAGTTCTGATATGCAAAGATTTGATATAAGCAAAAGAAGTTGCTCACTGTTTTTCTTGAGGTAGTCAAAAATTTTAACAACTCAGTTTTGTAACCTCTGGATGGATCATGCTGTTGAAAAAGCCCAAAGCAAACTCTTCTGCATAGGTGACTTCTAGTCAATTGATTGGCTTTTACTGCTACCGTGTTGAAAGAAGGAATTTCAAGAAAACTGCAGCAGTTAGTTTACTACCCACAAAAGGTATCCAACACCACAATAATCCTTTTGTTAATTTCTGTAGAAACATACAACTTGTCTTAAAAATTCATACTTAAGAAATTTATCACTAGCTTTGATTTTTCAATGGATTGAGACTTCCTCTGGCATTCTGATGTTTGTATGCTCAGCTTTTGTGGCTGGGGTGACCTGAATCTCAGTGTGCTGAGGGAAGAATGACAGCTTGCACCACCTCTCATAGCAGACACTTTACCACCTTCTTTAGGACAATGAATTTAATTCCATGATTATTTTTTTCAGAAAATAGGCAATTGCAGTCTTGAGCCTTTAGGCTGGTGTCTGGTGGTAGCTGAGGACTGTGTGCTGGTGTGTCAACTCAGAGTACTCTTTTCTCATTTGTTGTTTTCTATTCAACTCTTTCAGAACAACAACTTAACCACTCAAGACCAGGAGAGCATTATTGTGGTGAGTATCTTTCTGTTGAAATCTGAGGACAAGTCTGTATTGTTTGATGACACTTCCCTTAGTGCTTGTCTCTGCCTCAGTGAAGTAGGGCAAATGTGAAAGCATTTCCACCATTGCTTGTGAATTTAGGCAGGAATCAAACCCATTCATCTATTTTTGGTGTGGCTGTGTCACTCCTCTTTACTTGTTTCATAGATGAATAGCAATCAAGCTTTCTCATCAGCTTGTATGAAAGAGCACAGCATGTTGAGTGTTAATAGTCTCCCCAAGTGGCCTCCTAACTAGGCTGCACAGAGCAATGTTCATATCTGTATATGTACTTTAAATAGTCAAACCCCATCATTTCCAGATGTGCCCTATAAAACCCTTAGACTTAGTAGTTTCCTGAGGGGCTGGTGCTGCCATATACAGAATGTCTCCTTTGCTGATGGGATATGAGCAAGTGACTGTTGTTTTAAGTGTGGATGTGTCACTACAGTTTAACCCCCTGCTTACTTGATTTGTAAAAA
This sequence comes from Calyptomena viridis, assembly GCA_013390005.1. Lineage (NCBI taxonomy): Eukaryota > Metazoa > Chordata > Aves > Passeriformes > Eurylaimidae > Calyptomena > Calyptomena viridis. Next base: position 422,010 of record WEIV01021189.1, read on the forward strand.
TACCCTCTTTGATATTTTTCTTTTCTGTAGGTCATGTTTATTTAGACATAGAAATAAGTGAATCAAATAGCAGTTCTGTTCCTTGGGAAACAAAAGACAAAATCTCAACAATTTATGCAGAGGTGGAACTTGGTTCCCCATCACTGTAGTTTAATTTCATTCTCTGACAATTTCCAGGAGATCTTCCCAGTAATCTAATGTAGAGCATCACCACCACCTGATTGTATCACATCTCAGTGACTCTTTCTGCAAAATGATAAGGTGACAGGTAGCTTCCAGTAGGTGTGAATTGTATTTAACTGCTACCTAAGATACTTTTTTAGTTGGAATCAATTTCTGAAGTGGCATTTATTTTTCTTTGATATCTGCCATAGCAGATATTTTACTCCAGTGCCAAGAGTAATTCAGGCCCCAGTTACAACTGGTTGTTTTGAGGGAAGGCTTTTTCAATAAAAGGTGTAAGGTGGCCCTGCTCTGAGCAGGGAAGTTGGGCTGGGTGCAGCCTGTGTTATTCATCCATTCTGGGTGATGGCTTCTTCAGTTCAGGTCCTGCCCTGGTGTAGGTTGTGCCCAAGCCATTAAGGAGGTGGCAGTTCCTGGGCCATTACACAGCTGACCTGGGCTGTTCTTGGGAAGTATTGCTGATACTGGGTGTTTCTGTAGCATGTGCACAGTACCCAGATTTGCAAGGCAGATGGAGCCAGCTTTCCTTCTCCAGGTGCTGCTGGAACAGATCAATATTATGACCAATCCCTTCTGCTTAGCACAGGGAAGCACAGGTTGCCATAACTGCTTTTGATCATCAGGAAAATACAGGAAAAGGTGCTTTCAGGGCTGTCACTCCCCCACACTGACCATAGAGATGGAGCCATGACCTGCTTCACTGTCTCTGTTGTGGTTTGGAAGGTCCTACAGCAAAAGATGGATTTAGGGAAGATCTTGAGCTGAGATGTTGGATGGGGAGAGAGGATATTCCAGTCTCACTGGATGGTGGTGTGTTCTCCACCAGTCCACCAGAGGAGGAGTGAATAGGAGAATGGCACATGATAATGAACAGAAACTGCACAGTTCTTATGCATAACTAAAACAGAGCTTTGCAGATGTGCTTGGGTTTAGTAGTTGTTAAAATTCACACTAATCTTGACTGGTGTATGTGAGAGTGGGTATTGTGAAAGACAGCCATTGCAAGCAGCTTACAGGGCTGAAACCCTTAGGAGATGAGGAGAGCAAAAACCAAAGCAGGGTGCCTTAGTGAAAGTCCAGATGCCATCCAAATAAAATATCTGGTGTTCAGTTGCTTGATACAGAATGTCCTGGCTGCTGTCTTTAGTGTCTTACTTTTAAATGGGTACTGGGAATCCCTTTAGCTAAAGACTGGAAAAGCCTGAAGGCACCATCACATAAAGAGAATATATTATTCCAGTACCGTTTTCTAATTTACAGAGGAAGTAACAACAACATAAGTTCATTACACCCTCAGTGGCAGGTATGACCTCTAATGTATTTACCCAGCAAAAGCACATTGGTTTGCATAGCAACAAAGAAGGAATTGTTGATCTCAACTTTCAGAAAGTTAGATACTTGATTTTGATGAATAGGGTCCTCCCAGGTGAGAACAGTGCTAGGTTACTTCTAGTGAGCTATTTCTCATAAAAAAAGAGCTTGAAGTCCTCCATAAATTATTTATGTCTGTGTGGTGGTTTTCAGTTTTTTCTTTTAGGGAGGTGGTCTGAAACAGTGAGCCAGGTTCATTCTTGCTTTATTACATCCTCAAACAATTGGTCTGCTCCTGTTTGCATTTAAGCCATTATAAAAATTGCACTCCTTTGCTGTATTTGATGTATTTACACTGATGTAGTCAAAAGCAAAGTTTTGAAGGGGACTCATAGCAGAGATGTGCTCGAGTTTACTTGTAAAATAAACTTGTAAAATAAACACACAACCCACCTCTAATTTCTCTGTTGATGCTTTTGTCCTTTTCTAAAAGTGAACTTCACCCTTCCCACCCCCAGGAAAAATACTTTCATGCAATGTGCAGTTGCAGTCCTGTAATTGAATTTTTCTCTCTTTCTCCTTTTAAAGGCAATTGCACCTTTGCTGGAAAACAACCATCCTCCTCCTGACCTCTGTGAATTCTTCTGCAAGGTATCAGAACAGCTTTGCTTTCTAAAATCTCGTAGTTGTGTATGAGTGTAGTTCCTTGAGGGGGTGGTTGTTTTTTTCTTTAACTCCTTGTCTCCTGCCCAAATTGATTTCAGTTTTTGGTCAGCAACCAATGATAGGTGGATAGTTAACAGCAGCATTATCATAAATAGAGCCATATGCTTAGTACATCAGACTGTTTTGTTCTGATAGTGTGTGAGAGTTGAAATCTTGAGACTCCCACACCTCAGTCTGGGTACAAGAGGTGTCCTACTGCATGTTCTGTTTAGCTAATGCAGAGATCACTGGAGCCACTGTGTTCACATGAGGTGGTAATGTGTGTAACTCAGCCCTAATGGTATCATGTCACTGGGTAGTGCCAGTGGGAAGATCATAAGGACCCATCCTCTTTACTGGTAAATCCATTTTTATGCTGTATTTTGCATCCTTTCCATAAACTTCTGAGTACTTTGGATTGCAGACCTTTTGGATTTGAAAGTACTACTTTACCTCTAGGCCTGTTTGTCTTTCAGTTTCAAGTCTGCTTAAATTTGCTTATTGTTGACTGTCTGTGCATTTGTCAAACATTCTGGATGCTGTTTATAATTTCCACCCAGAGTTGTTCATCAGCATCTTCTTCCTACAGAAGTTAAGTCACTCCTCTGACTGTTGCATTTTTATAAGCTGCTCTTAGGTTATATCTAGCCTCAGACTCAAGGCATTTTTATTCCTGGTTTATTTTGTTTGTTTGTTTGTTTGTTTGCCCTTGGCCTCCATCCACGATGGGCACTTAATTGTCTGTAAGTGTGTGGGATGGGCTGTGTAGAGTTGCAGGGAGAGAAACAGTTATGGACTTTTCAGAACTGGAAAAGGCTAATGAGAAGTGGAATTTATCTTCAAAACTGACCCTGCCTTGAGCAGGGGGTTGGACCTTCAAAGGTTCTTCCCCAGCCAAATTACTCTGACTGATACATCATGATTATATGTTTTGGTGGTGGAAGAGTGGGTTTTTGGAACCCTCCAAGATCCACCACAGTTTTTCAGCCTGGATCCCAAGGAAAAGAAGGTCTGTGTCATTACACTGCCTGTGTGAACATATCTTCTTGTCCCCAACCTCTTGCCTTATAAAACCATTGGCAAGTTTCAACCAAATCTGACAAAAGGAGTGTAAATCCCCAAAATGCTACATTTCAGTGAGTTTTGGGAGGAATAGGAGCTCATATAGTTCATGAGCTCACACGATAATCTGTTTGATGCCAGCAAATCCATAGGAGAGAGCAGTGTTATGAGTACCCTGATCCCAGGAAAGGTTAGTTCAGCCCTTGGCTCTTGGGGTCACACGTGCATGGGGTGTGAGGCCAGAGGAGAGGAGCCCTCTCCTGATTTGTGCAGCTCACAGAAGGACTCGTTGCTCATTCCAGCACTGCCGAGAGCGCCCGCGGTCCATGGTTGTGATCGAGGTGTTCACCCCAGTGGTACAGAGGATTCTCAAACACAACATGGTGAGTGCACGAGATCGGGCCACTTTGGAGAAGTTTTGCTGTGCTGTCACACCTTCTGTAATTAGCAGCTGCTCTGTTGCCTGTAATGAACAAAGCACTGTGACATCTAAATCCAGCCCCCCCTGACTGTGAGTGCTGCATGTAATCGTGGGTTGCTTTGTAAATGCAGAACTAAGAAGCTTTAGAGGGGGGATTTTCAAAAGCATCTAAGCCAAGCATTGTTTTGAGGGACGTTTCCTTTGGCAGCAGTGCCAGCATGTGTAGCTCCAGCTCTCTCCTACCTGGCTCTTGGCTCCTTATTTAGTCCCTGCATGCCATCCTTGCAGTTAAAATGGTTCAAAATCAAATAAATAACAAGGACTTTGTTGATTTTATGCTGAGGCCCTCAACATTCTTTCTTTAAGACACCTCCAACTGGAAGGAAAGACCCAGCTCTTTGGCTTTTCATTTTTCTTTAGGCTCATGTCCAGTGATTTCTTACTCACTGAATTTCCTGAATTTCCTTATTCTGCACGTCTATTATTCTTCCTTCTTGTTGCTGGATTTGTGTACTCAGTGATTTTATGACTGTTCTCACCCAGGCTTTCTCTCTTCTCATTGCCAATCAATTCCTTGTTAGTGATTGAAATAAATGCCAGAAGACTGACCTGCCAGCTTTGATCTCTCCACCCTGTAGAGCAGATTTCCCTCCCCCAGCTCTGAAGATTCCTTACATGATCCATATCCTTTTCCTAAGAGAGATCTGGGGTATTTACCAGCTCTCCAGCCTGTGTGGCATTATTAAGTTTCTTGCCATGGTTTTTAAGTTGCATGAAGAAGTCCTACTTCATAATGCTGTGGCAAAGATTAACAAATAAATAAAATAAAATATTTGAGGCAGTTGACTTGGCTGTGAACTCAAGGATGAGCCTCTGTAACTACATAATCAACTTCTTTTCACTAACTGATATGATTTTAGAGACCATCCTGTTATGCTGTGTATAACATGAACCCAGTAGAAAACAGTTCATATTTCTTATTTTTACGATCTTATTATTTAACTCCCTGAGTTTACAGAACTAGGTGGAAAGCCCAAGATGGCAAGAAGGTTGTATTCCTGGCTCTGTGCCTGCACTCTGCAGACATGTAAACATTTTTGAATATTCTGTAGTGTTCTGTGAAATATTCTGTAAATGTTATTCTTGGATTCCAGACTGATTTTTTTAAAGCATCCAGAGCTCTTGAGGGGTCTCAAATAAAATCTAAATGCATAGTGTAATGCTTGTATTTGGTTAGCTTCAGAGAATTGGGTATATTTACCATACTTAACATTTGCAGATTGAAAATCAACATGTCTGTACCGCAGCGTGTAGTCAGGGAATTTATGGTGTCATGTATTAATTGGAGTGGATTTGGGCACTTTACCACTCTCCAGGGACTTGTGTACTGAATAGTCCTTCAGAGAATGTGTGTGTGTGTGCACGTAACTGTAGTTACTCTTTGGGGGGATGGAATTGCTGGCAGTAAATTTCATCACTTCTGGAGGCCCCGTGGAGTTCAGTGTTCCTGGAGCAGGAGACTGAGCTGGCTCTTCCCATCTTTGCCTCTGATTTGTTCTGTGGCCTTTGAAAATTCCCAGTAAGTTTTGTTCCACAGTTTCCTACCCACAAAATGGGGAAAGAGTGTCTAATTTATGTGTGAATTTTGAACAAGGGCAGCTTTTTGTCTTGCTGATGCTGCTGGTTACGTGCAGGACTGGAGGCTGTTGTGTGCTGGGTTGTGTGGGGAGTGCTCAGCAACCTCCCAAACCTTTGGATTTCTGCTTCTTTGTAGGTTCAACCCAAACGTTTGAACATAAGCACTATTTTTTTTTTTTGAGCAAACAGTACTGACAGTGTGGATTGTTCTGTACTTGGTATGCTGACAGGGCATCTTATTAGAGTTAGAGATTTTGTTTTACAGGGATCAGCAATGACATCCTCCTCATGATCTCTTGGACTTTCACTCTGACTTCAGTTAACACACCTACCTGGGTTGAACAATTTCACAGGCAAAATACAACTGCAAAAGCTATTTTGTAGGGTGTGTTCACAAACTCAGATGTTATATGAAGCACACATGGCCTCCTGCCCTTGGACCAAGTGTATTTGCATCTGCCAGAAGGAGTTGTTAGAGGTTTAATGATTTTAATTGTAATACCAAGTGTGGAATCTCCCACTTTACTGGGTGAAGTTACCAGGTGGCCATTCAGTAGTAGCAGAATGACACTTATTCTTGAAGGAGACATTGTTCAGCCTAGGCTTGTTTTCATGTTTTTGGTAATTTTCTCTGGCTGTAAAACTTAGGAGATGTTAATAAAGGTTGTTCTATAGAAGTGCCTGAAACAAAAAGGAGTTAACAGAAGGTTTCAGTGCTGTGGGATTGTGCCATCCCTTTTACAGACCACCACCAGTTCATTACCATTGTGGCATTTCTTCAAAATTTAAGTTGCCATGAAGTTTATTTTAGGACAGTTCTTCTTCCACAGGCAGCTGCTGGAGGGATAACTGGAAGTGCTTGTTTGTCCTCAGAGAACCTTGTTTACCCCTTGGAAATTCAGCTCTGTAGTTCTGCAGCACCTGTGTAATAAGGTTACACCTGTGTAAATGTGAAGAAATGTGCTGTGGAATTCTGCACTCACCAGACAGCAGAATTTACTCCTTTCACATCTAAAAATAGCATGTGATGTGAGGAGATGCAGGATTTCAGTTAGCAGGTGCCTTTCTGGCTGCAGGATTTAAAGAAAGCAAACGTTGATCTCACCTGTCGAATTCACATTGTAGCTGGAGTAAAAATGCCTGGAGAAAAAACTAATCTCTGGTTTTATACTTGATTTCTTTTGATTCCATGTCCAAAAGATTTTCTCTAAAACCAGAATAGATACGGTGCCAAACATGGAAGTATAATGTTGTTTTTGAGTTTTATTTTTAAAAATCTGCATTTATGAGTGGAAAAAAAATGCAAAACAACAAAAGAAGTATTTAAAAATCAAGGTGTGAGGTGAAATGTACGAAAGGAATGTAAGTGCAGGTGGGATTTTTTGTTGTTGTTTCATTAAACTTTTTTCAAAGTGGATGTGGGGGAAAGAAGAGATTGGAGGGCATATCATTATTAATGGGGAGAACATTACTTCAGCATGCAGCCATGCTGTGCATTAAAGCTGTCAGCATAACAGCCAGGTGAATTCAGTTGTGTTTGAGTGGGTTTCTTTTGAAAACCCACAGTTTTGATGTACATTCACCATCTTCACTGAGTCTCTCCTTTTTGGACAGGATTTTGGGAAGTGCCCTCGGTTGCGGCTGTTTACTCAGGAGTATATTCTGTCTTTGAACGAGCTGAATGCTGGAATGGAGGTGGTGAAGAAGTTTATCCACAGGTTAGTTACATTTAATTTATGGCATATTTCCAGTCCTGTGTACATGCTTTGGTGTGTTACTTCTCCCAGCCCTGCTTAGCCCTTTACTGGCTGTTAATAACACCTGGTGCTTTTTGGTACTGGCAAACAGATGATAAGTTGAGTCCATCAGTCAATATTGTTGAAGTCTCTTTTAAAAAAACCTAATTCTCAGATAGGGTTGGGGTTTTTTGCCTAGTTCCACACTGGAAGCAAATGGACTTTGCTGTATGTACATTATTTTGATACATTTAGACTCAGAGCCTCTACAGAGAGATTCCTATTTACTTTAGACCTCATGATGCTCAGTTATGTGTGTGATTTTTGGAGGGACTGTAGGGCTATCACATCAATTAATCTGATGCTGCAGCTTAGCCTTGATCATAAATAGGGCAGTTGGTAGGAATTTACAGGGTTAAAATATCTCTCTGTTACGACCCTCTGCAGATTCCCCAGGGATGCTTATCCAGCTGACACCTCGTTCTGTCTGACTGGTTTTGCTCACAGAAATCTTCCTTGCACTGATGTCATCTTGGTTTTTGTTTTGTAGCATGCATGGTCCAACGGGACAATGCCCACATCCCAGAGTCCTGCCAAATCTTGTAGCTGTCTGCTTAGCAGCCATTTATTCATGTTACGAGGAATTTATCAACAGGTCAGTATGAATTCCCAGCTGACAACCTGCTATTCACTTCCAAACCCATGGCACCTGTAAACAAGATCTGTGTGCTGAGTGTGGGTCTGTGGGAAGGTGTCTTCATTGTCACCTGCTCATGGCTGGTGTTATTTGTGGGACTTCTGGTCAGTCCCATCCGTGTGTTTGTAGATACGTGATTGTGTTTGTTAAACTCTGTGGTGGAAAACCTGAAGGAAGCTGAACCTTCCTCCACTGGTACTCACCAAAGGGAAGGGTTAGACCTTGAAGAAGGGGATGTGTGTAAATCCCTTTGTGCCTACAGCTTTGAACCCGAGCTGGTTTCACAATTCTGTCTCCGTTATTGTGGAAAATTTGACTCCTGACTTACCGCAAAACACACGCTGCAGTTCTTGACACACGAGTTTCCAGCAGACACTGAGGGTTCCCCTCTGCTGTGTTTCCTGTTTGTTTGTGCCTATCCCTGAGACATCATGGTAGAGCACAGACAGGGGCTGCTTAGTGTCCAACACAAATTCCAGACGTGAGAGTCGCAGACAAATGTCTGGGCATGTACTGTAGCCAGATACATACTTGGGCATGGATTCTGTTACAGCTTTGCACAACTTGGATGGGAAAGTTCACCTTTATACTAAACTGGCGTGTCAATTAGAGTAATGAAAAGCTCAAGTCTTTGTAGAATAGGGGCTGCAGAACAGTCCTGTTGGAGCTTTTTAATGTTTTTAATTGATTTCTGAAATCCGATTACACAGAAGAAAGCCATCCGGTGGGCTGGGGTGAAATGCAGTGGGAAATTGCAAAAATATCTCAGCTTGTCGGTGTTGCCCTCTCTCTCCTGCTCTCTGCTGGTGTGTCTCCTATTGAAACGATTTGTTTATTTTTGGAATTCAGTCGGGACAATTCGCCAAGCCTGAAGGAAATTCGGAATGGCTGCCAGCAGCAGTGCGACCGAAAACCCAACCTCCCCCTCCGCCTTCTTCACACGAGTCCTGACCTGGTCTCTCAGGAGGCCACCTTGACTGAATCCCGTCTCAAACCAGTCATTGTCACTTCCAACGAGATCCACGTGGAGGTGGAGCGCAACAACACGGCCAACCAGAAGATGACAGCCAGCGTTGGCAACGACAGCGAGCCCAACCTCATCGACTGCCTCATGGTCAGCCCGACCTGCAGCACCATGAGCATCGAGCTGAGTGCCCAGGCAGACAGGATCCTGGGCTGTTATGTGGAGATACTCAAGATGCTGTGAGTAACTGGGTTTGAACAGCTTTGTGAACGATGTCATCTTGACAATGGGGGGCTTTTCCCACAGGCCTGTTGTCTTCTACATCTGTGGCTAGTAAGTACATGGTTATAAATCTAACTCCAGCTTGAGAGGGTCCAGCCTTTGAAAGAGACATGTGGCACTGCCAGTATGTTCTAAAAATAGCATTAGGAAGATGAAAATGGAAAGCTTCTTTGTACAGTGAGCCTCAGGCATTTTACAGAAGATGGGATGTTGCTGCCAGTGGTTTCTGCTTTTGTTCTTGCCCACCAAAAATAAAAAAAAATCCATTTGTCTTCTCTGGAGCTCTTGCCTGAGACAGAGCTAGAAAAGGCAGGACTGTGCTAGGCTCAGTGCCTGTGCAATGATAGGCAGCACCACTCCCCTGACTTCAGCAGCATTGCTTGGGGTTACTGTTGTTCACTTAGGTGTTCTCTCTTCATGTGTTTGTAGAATTTTATGAGTCGTTCAGATTTGCTTGTATTAGAGTGGAGTATAATTGTTGAGCAGTTGCTTTGGTACAGTGGACCTTTACAAATTGATGGCTCTGTGGTTTTCTGGGAGGCAAATCCTCTGAATATCTTTAAGAAGAATATAAAGGAAGATGTTCTTCAGGAAAAGCTCGTTTTTCTCCTGGATAAATAAATGAAAAGGAATAACACAAGAGGTGAACTGCAGAATGTAAGCATGTAATAGAAGTGCAGTAAAACACCTTTGTTGACTTTGACAGCCAGCTCTGGTACTGAGTTGCAGTATGTCTTTGGGCAAACTGTTAAATTTCTTCATTAATTATTTTTAAACAATGTAAGGCTTAATGAAGTAATACTTGAGTTTTTTAGTACCCAAGACATGGTGGGTGAAATTTGGACTCGGCTGTAAACCATGAGCATGTAGCTACACTGAAGTCAAATGCAAATCTGGGGGTACAGTCCCAAGGAATTAAATGAAGTCAAACTGCTGTGATGGTGGCTTTTATGGAGGTTTTGTCCCACATTTAAATTTTTTCCAAATACATAGTAAAAATTTGCTACATAACTCTTCCACTCACCACAGATCTGGCTTGCAAATACTTAGGCACATATTCAAAACTGGAGACAGGACAGGTGAATCCAAGGTACTGTTCCCATTAGATTCTGGAGCAGAAAGTTGCTGTGAAGGCTAATTTTATATTTTTTTTCCCTCTGGCCTAGGCCGTTCTGCCTTTAAAAACGTGCATTAAAAAAGCACAGCACCTGAGTTTGCTTCATCTGGGGGCTACTAAGTGTTTGTGCACCCAGGTACTTCATTAAATACATCGTGTATTTATTCCCATCCCCTTGACTGCAGCTGTTTTCCATGAACACAGTGAACTCTCCCAGTCCTGATGCTGGTTTGGATGCTGACTCACTAAGCATTGTCAGTTTTGGTCTCATCATGCAGCTGACAGACACTTACAAACAAATTCACAAATGGGCATGTTCTTCCTCACAGTCTCTCCACATTTTAAACATTTGATATGCCAGGTCTCAATATATAATTTCCTACACAAAGAACTCTTGTTTCACTCCATACCTTAAAATAATCTATTTTTTTGATGTGTTTGATGTCTTTTTGAAAATCAAGCTGTTCAACAGCAGCAGTGAAAAGGGGAGTGTGTTATGGCTATAGGTGGTGTAAGTGTGGAGCAGCTTTGGGGCCTTTTTTAGGTTGTGTGATGGGAGTTCTGAAGGGTTAAACCCACTGAATGTGCACAGTGAAGGACCAGCAACAGCACAAAACTGGTGCAACTCCCCTCAGATTGCCCTGCCAGAGTCCACACCCTGCTGGAGAAATGACAACCTTTGAGAATAAAGGACAACCTCTAAGGCAGAGCCATGGCTGTAGCTCCACTGATTTGAGTTCCCTTCCCTTCCTGTTCATCCCTTGGGTTTATTTGGGCCTGAAAGCATTAATGCAGAACTGAGTTCTGCTCCTGATTCTGCCACTGGCTTACTAGGAGGTTTTAGATAAGTGACTTTTTTTTCCTGCCTCAGTTTCCTTATCTGTTAAATAAGGGTAAAGGTTTTGAATGTTGTTTTTTAATCTCACTCACTGAAACCAGTCATGGAAAAGCATTGTAGAAGGGCTTGTAATTATTAGCCAAATATACAAGATAATGCTGTTGTGATGCTGATCCCTTTCATGCTCAAACTGTTCATGAACAAAGGCTTTCTGTTGCATGAAATACTTATTACTGTACTTTGAAAATCTGAGAATATGAAGAAAGAGTTGAAGAACATGCCAGTAAGAAGAAAACATTAATTATAAAAGAACTGCTATCCAGGAGCTGAGCTCTCAGCAGGCAGTCACTAAAATAATGTTCTTATTAATAACAATGGTAAGCCAAAGATAAATAAGTTGCTTGGCATTGAGTTTGATTGTTCTTTTAGGTGTCTGACTCAGTATCATCATCAAAACAAGAGAGTCACCAGCAATGATATCTTTTTTACATAATTAACTTAGGGCGGCGGGGAGTAATTAATTTAGGCAGATTTTAATTATTGAAAGTCTAGCAAATAAGAATTCTCAACAGTAGCTTCAGCAGAGGACACTTTACTGTTCACCTGACTCCTACACAATACTTAATTTTTGGGGGAAAAATCGCTTCTAATATTGATAAAAATGTTATTTATAATCACTATATACCTCACTTTTTGCACAGAAGGCTAAAAGGGCAGATTAGAAAGTCCATCTAGTGGGGCTGTTACAGAACCTACAACATCTTTGACCCTTTTTCTAATGTAGTTGAGTAACAAAACACTACTATTGCATACTAAAGGAAAACAGAAAATCATGATTTTAAAGATGTTGGCAGATGACCCAAAGTCTGGGCAGATTTTAAAGGGGACATAGGCTCTAGTGGAACATGATATTTTTGTCCTGCACTCAAAAGTGGATCAAACTTCTGTGTCAGTATTTTCTAATGTATTCTGGACTCTGGTGGTGCTACAAGGCTTAAACTGGTGCATTGAAAATGCACTAAATCAACTGAAAACTTTCTGTTCATTGCATTAAATTAGAGGTTCTGAAAACAGCTCATTGTTGCCCTGCTCCTTCTTGCATGTTAATGTTTCCATGACTCAGGGAATGTCTTGTGCAGCCAAACCTGTGCACAACCAAGGCTGGAGAAAGCTGCAGTCCCAGGGGCTGTGTGCCCTCTTTCCTGGGCTGGGTAACTTCAAAGTCTGTGTTTCCCCTGAAGGACCTCACTGGTTCCCCTGGCAGCACCCAAGGGGTAGGGGGAACACTTAAACTGTGCCTGTAGTGAAATCTGGATCAACAAATACCAAACTGAAGTGGCTGTGAGAACAGACCCCTCTTGGGGAAGCTGGTGTTGTATCCTGCTGTTACCCTTTGTCTGTGTTATTGGTGTTTCCATGGCTGCCTGTGGGGGCAAGGGTCCTTCCACATGTCCAGACACTTGTACCCCTCTCTGGGGCCAGGGTGACCAGGGCAGTGTCACCTCCTTTGGGCAACCTTGTGTTGCTGTTTTTGATGCTTCCATGCCAACTGTGAGCAGTGGAGCCCCATTTGTTCTCAGCAGCCAGGGCAGAATCCTTCTAGAGTCTTTTGATGGTGCTAAATTTTCTTCTTTTGAAAAAAAAACAAACAACCCCAGCTCAAAAGAAGGCTGAACATGAAAAGGCACCTCACTGTTTTGCAGATAGCAGGTTTGTGCCTTATATGTGACAGGGCATCTGATGGGGCTTTTTCTCAGCCTGTCCTGGAGCCCTGAGCTAAACCTTGTGTCACACAATTCAGGGAGTTGGACCTAGAGCCAGGGAAAGAAGGGATCAGGTACATGTCAGGAGGGCTTTGTCATCTTACTGTCTGACAACAGAGGTTATCCAAAAGATTTTTGAGCTTGTCAAGCTGCTCAGTTTGGAGAACAAGCTGTTTCTGAGGAGTTGCTCTTGTCTGTCCATTATCCTCCAAAAACTGAGGACTTGGGGCTTGCAGTGTCTTAGAGATAAGAGCAAACGACTTTCCAAACACAAGCACCCTCTGGAGCTTCCCCTGCCTGCTCTGCATTCCCCAATAGGTCAGTGGCATGCTCTGAATATCCCAAGTGGATTCTCTTATGTCATGTTTATCGGGGTTGCCCTGGGCTGCTGGTATGTTTGGGATTGTTTGTGCTGCACATGACATATGGGCAGGTTTTCATTTTGGTGAAAGGTGATCCCGGCAAGGAAAATGTATTATGTTGGCAGGCCAAGAGCAACGACAGCCCAGAGGCAAAGTCACTGCAGTCAGGGATTATTTAATTAATGTGGTGGTTCTACGTTCTGGCCAATCCCCTAAAAAAGGTCTCTGTGTGCAGTAGCAGGTGGTGGCTCAAGGAGCCCTCACCCTCCTGGCTCCCTGTCCCCCAGCCTTCCACACACTGCCCAGGAGCCCAGAGGAGGGGCTGCAGCTTGGCTGCTGTGCTGCACCCCTAAAATTGCAAATCCTGCACAAACTGGAGCTGCTGAGCACATCAGGGAGCCTTCCTGCCCCTCTGCTTTTATAAGGCCAGTCCTGGGATTTGAGCTGTGTGGCCTTGGGCCCAGGGCCCTCTGAAGAGCTGCAGAGGGACTTGTCCCAGGTGCTCTCCCTGTAGGTCTGTGCTCCCTCCTCCTCCTCCTGGTCTGGCTAATTGCAGTGGTGGTTCACTGCAGCCAGAGAGAATCCTCTGCCTTTCTGTCCCTGCTTCAAACACTCCTGTCTTGTGGTACAGCTTTGAATGGACTGAGGGAAAAAAGGAAAAGACAAAAGCAACTGTCTGAAATGAAAGAAGAGTTAAGATGAGACGAGCACAGACAGAATAAAAATGTTTTTGAAAAGGGAATAGGTGGGAGGAGGAGAAACACCGTGGGCTTTTAATAAGTAGTTTAGTTTTATTCTCGTGCTGTGTTTGTTTCATGTTTCCTAGCTCAGATTGAAGGGATTACAGGCTGTGCAGATTTTATGTTGAGGTCCTACTCACATGACCAAATTTTATATATTTCACAGGAAATGGTTTTCTTTCTTTCTTCTCCTCCTAGGAAAGCAGGCTATGGTTTTATTTTCACTGCCTTCTCACAGACCTGCTCTGCAAATGGAGGCTCCCCAGCTTCATGAAAAGTCAGGGTGGTGCTGTCCAATTCTGTCTGCAGTTTCACTCAGTCTATTACAAAACAGCTTTTTTCTTACTCTTGCAATTTTCTTTGAAGATCAGTCATGAAAAATTGATTGATTCATATTATTACTAATCACAACTCTCCAGATTGCTCAAGACTTCAGTGGTATAACACTTAACCTGAGATATCACAGGAGCTAATCCTCCAAGTGGGTTTCAGCTTCTAAGCTTCTGTTTAGGAAAGATGTAGGTGTTAACTCCTTTGAATTTTCTAACTCAGCCTTTTGACTTCTGAGTCTGCCCTGCTCAAAAATCTGCTTTTAAAGTTGTTTGCATCTACCAATAAAACTGTGTCATTTTTAGAGTGCAAGCAGCTAGGAATTTCCAAAGGGTATGTACATTTAAATTAGGAAAAAAAAATAATGTCTGGACTTTGTTCTCCCACGTAACAAACACAGTGACTCCCAGGGTGTGTGGGTCAGACCTCTGGCACTTCTCATGGCTGCAGCTATAGATGTGTTTTGTCAACTCTCTCCTACAGAGACCTGGCAGGTAAACAGGAGACTTTCAGCTGAACCTGAACACAGGTCAGAGTTGTGTGTCCAACTCATTCAATGTGCTATAGGTCAGAAACAACAAATAGTCTTGTAGAGAGCCTTAACTAATCAAAGCTTTGTTGAAAGAACAAAGAGCTCATCTTAGAGATGTTGTATCAGAGGCTTCCTTGCCTTCTTTCAGTTGATGTGACAAGCCCCATCCTCAGGTGTTTCATGATATTCTGTTTGCACTGACTAAGTGGAAAAACAACTCCTGTAATGAAGTGCTGCTCCATGTCTTGCTGTTCTGAGACACTAAAAAGTTGATCATTTTTCTTATTTGTTCAGTGTCTAAGCAGGTAAGGGACTTTTTGTCTCTGGAAAGAACCTTATAACTGGATGATCACAAAGTGCTCTCCCTGCCACTGACTCACTTTAGGTTTGTGTAACACTCTTTGTCTCAAAGTCCTAATTTAGACCCGAGAACAGAATTTTTGGTGGAGGAGAAAATTGGGCTTACTGGCTTCTAATGGAACTGACATGGGCACAAGGTTTCTTTTTTGGATTACTGTAGCTTCATGTGTGCTGTGCTTCTGTTTTTTAGTATGTTAAACTACTTTCAGATCACATGTGGTCCTTGTGGGTTGGTTACTTGCTTGAGATATTACACAGTTTTGTGACCTGAAGTCATGGTCACACGATAACTGCTTCCCTAGTTTTTTACATCCTGATTCTCCCTTCAAGTCAAATGTCTCTGCATGTTGCTTCTTAAAAATACCCTGCTCATGCATGTAAATATTGTGTCCATGAACACATCCTTGTGGACTGTCCAACACCATGTGTGTTACAGTTTATGGAAATTTCTGGTTTGTGTGGTTCAAAATATGGATGAGACTTTTGGAAATGCATCCATCTTCAATGGATGGGCTCTGGGCCTATCCTGGGCTAGAACTTTGTCTTTGCAAAACTGCATTCTTTTGGAACAGTTCCTGTGCATATGTGGTCTGTCTCCAGTGCTATCAGTAGTTACTGTCCATCTGAGAACGTTACACTTCGTTCCTTCCTGAAGACACACCACACTTTTGTGCCAAGTTTCCAGTAAAGCTGCAGCCAATAATCTGGTTTTTAACACTGAAATCCAAAGGGCAGCAGCAGTAACAGGAGATAGTAAGCTTTTTTACATTGCTTCTATAGATATTTCACTTCTACAGATGTTTCACCCCATGTGAGATTTACTCCTGTGTGTACTCACTGTTACTAACAGGAGTGAGAGTGGCCTGGCAGGCAGTGCCAGGGGCTGGCCTTTGGCTGGTGGGTTCTGTGCCCTGTTTTGGTCCTGACTTGGCAAATTCTCTTACTTCCTGTGTCACTTTATCCACCATACAACAGTTGTACCCTTTGGTACAGCAGTTAATCGATGCTAAGTAGCCACTAAATGTTTGACATCATTGGAAGAATAGGGGTGACAAGTGTGCAAGTGCCATTCCTACATGAGGAGCCTTCTCCAGGTGTGCTCAGGCAGCTGGAATTTGGCAGCAGTTTGGGATGATGTGCTGCCAGTTCAGTTTGCCCTGCCCAGTGCATGGTGTAAAGCAAACTGTTCCCTGTGTCCTGGTTCACATGAGCATCCCCCTGTGGATTCTTCCTTGTAGGACTGTTCTGTATGTTGACAACAAAGATGAAAACCAAATGCATCAGCTGGGAGCTGTGGTGCTGACACAACAGAGACACTTCTTCCTGGGTGCCCTGAGCTGACCTCTCTGCTGGGCTTATCCTCATTTGTCCTCTTCACTCAATAATTTTGACAGTGCTTCCTTCTCTGGTCTCTCACCTCTTAAGCTAAAGGCTTTGTACTGTTTGAATTGACCCATTCCTTTCTGCCAAGGTCAGAAATGGATTGAGGGGGGTGGTATCTTTGTTTTTACAAATGGGTTTATGTCTTACAGCAAATAAAAATTCCAATTACTTGCAGAACAGAGCTGTAAATAGCAATGGCCTGGTAATTGCTGTACCGACTTAGATGAAAGTATTACTTAGTGATTAAATGTCAACAGGTTTCATAAACAGCAAATGTCTTTAAGTTGACATAAAGAAGGCCTCTCTGGAGGTCACTGTAAATACCAGATTTATTGTGCCTCAGTGGAGAATGTGCTGAAAGTGGAAAGGGAAATGTCACTGTAGATCTTTAGAGTGTTTCAGTAAAACAGAAAGGTTGTTAGTGCCTGCAGTAAAAAGCTTTTAACTCCCTGAACTAACTGTTGACAAAGCATATTTAAAACCTGGTAACCTATTAATAAAATGTTCATTTTTCAGGTCAGACTATGATGACTGGAGACCAGCCCTGGCCAGCTTGCTTCAACCCATCCCATTTCCCAAAGAGTGAGTTTGCACTGGCTTAGTATTTACTGGGTTATTTTTGTTAGTATTGTTTTATGGTGAAATATAATGTAAAAGATGATGGTGACAGGAGCTTTATGCCTCTAGTATTGATTTAGAAACCAGAGCTGATTTTGGCTGATGCACATGGATGTGAAGACCTCCCTGTCTTCACCTTCCTTCCCTGCTTCTCCAAGATGATCCTGAAGGGAAATCTGGTTAACTAGGGACAGGCAGACAGGAAAGGAAGGAAAGCTGGTGAGGAGGAGAGCAGAGTGAGAGCTGGAGTGGAGGAGGAGGCTTTACTGGCGTCACAGAGACTCATTTCATCTGTATTTTGCATTAAATGAAGAAAGTACCCTATGGATCAGCCCAGCTCCCTCAGAAACCTATTAATGAGCAGTAGTGTTTGTAAAATGCAGACCTTCATGGACAAAAATTACAACCTGTAATTGTACAATTTGCTGGCTTATCACATCCCTTAATGACCTGATGTCTTGAATCAGAGAGGTCTAATCCTCCAGGCCAGGTTACCTGGGCTACAGGTGGCCTGTGAGAGCATGGAGACAGCATTGCCTAAGTCACATGTGAGTCCTGGGGGACATGGAAACCATGCCATGGTGCAAGGCACTGCACAAAATGACCATTAATTGCTTTACTGATGTTAATTAGCTGTGACCATACCCTAATTGCATTGCAATTAAAGAATTCACCTGGCTCTTGGATGTAGCCAAAACTCTGTTTGTAATCATATAACTGTATTGTAAGTCTTTTACTGACTTTCTTTTGACCCAAAGCTCCCACTGACATTAGTCAGAGCCGTGTCTAAGACAGACTTAAGAAAAGCTACAAGATTTGTTCCAAGTGATTTTTTCCCCCTAGGTTGATGAAAGAGGCTTTATCTGATGTTTTGAAGGCTATTTTTTTTTGCCTTGTGTGGTGCAGTTGCTTAGCAAATCTTTTTATTATCTGGAAAGAACTCAAAAGTGATTGTTTGAGTTTTTGGCTCTTTTTTTCCCTTTCTTCTCCCAAATCCTCATACTCTTCTGTTTTCTGTTTTAAATTTCAGGGCTCTTGCACATGAGAAATTCACAAAGTAAGTTTGTGGGGCTCATTTGTTTTATTGAAGGGAGTAATTACTTAAAATACTTGTACTAGTCAGTAATAGCAATGATGCATTATTCAGTATTGTGTCTCTAATGGTTTTTATGTGTGAAGGGCTGTGAGCATGTTCTGTTAGCAATAAAAAGTTTTCTTTGTAATTTACTGTGCTAGCAGGAGCCCAAGGACTAAAGCCAGTGGGTGCTGATAGAATTTACATCTCTGAAACCTTCTCTAGGCTGTTGGGAATAGACACTGTCCTTGGAAATCACTTTTTAGATGTATTTCCTTCCTGTGGAAAGAGTTCAACATGTTTCTAAAGTGCATGAATATATACAATTTAAAGTGTAAATCAAGAGAAATGTGATACTTGTGTGAATACTGCACCCAGCAACTGCTCATCCTTGTGCTTCTTACTCTTATTTTTTTTCAGAGAGCTGAAATATGTGATTCAGAGATTTGCAGAAGACCCGAGGCAAGAAGTGAGTTTGTTGCCAGTTTACACAGAGTATTAATTGGAGGGGTTGCAAGCTGACTTGTTCAGATCTCTCCTTGAGTAGTTTGTTTCAAACCATGGTGTGATTTTGCTCTGCTTGGGTCTCTTAAGGAGTAATGACCACTCAGGGCACACAGTGGGAATGGATTCTGGCCTTATGTGGCATGTGTTTGTCACCTCCTTGTTCTGCAATAAACTGCAACCAGAAAGATTCTCCCACTCTGTGGAATCTCTCAGAGCTTTTCATCCTCTGCACAAAAAAATTGAAGCAAAATCCATGCATCCATACAGCTTACAAAAGAACAGGTTTTATTTAGCTGTGTTTCAGCCACATTGTGTGCAAATGACCATAATTCTCAGGAATTGGCAGGAGAAGGGGGTTGGGAGGTGTGTTACTGGAGTGAGTGTGTCGTGGCTGCTGCTTCATTGCTGCACTCTGAGCTTGTTCAACATCAGCAGCTTTGGCTGAGTCACAGGGAGCCTCTCATCCACAGTAATTCTTGCTTTTGGAAGGGAAAATAGCTCCCTCAAACTGTGGGTGAAAGCTGTATCATCATTGCCCAGAACTTCTGGTTTTCATGGTTTTACCTCTTGAGAGCAGTAGTTATCCTTGTCAGATAAAACCTCCTTGTCCTAGAATGGCACCAGGATTTCATCTGTCAGTAGTGTTACATCCCTAAAGGAAAGAACTTGGAATTTACCTCCCCCACACTGACCTCAGCAATGGAAATGGAATATCTGTGTCTTCAAGGGAAGAAAAAAAAAGGGGAGGGGGGGAAAAAAAAGCTTAATTATGACTCCTTTATTAAGCTGTGGGACTAAATATAGTGGGACAGATTTAGACTAATGGTTGCTCACTGGTGCCAGTTCTTCAGTGCAACTTCTGTGTTCTGTATCCCTGTTGAGTTTTCCCTGTGGACTTTGTTCACCCTGACTCTGGTCAAATTTTATTAGAGCAGGAGTAATAAGAATTTTTAATGATTGCAATGAGCAAGTCATCAGCCCCTGTGTGTGGTGTGCAGCTCACATCAGATGTGTAGACACACGTGCTGGGAGGGTGGGGGGAAATGGCAGAAACTCAGAAATTCGTGGGGGTTTTTTGTTTGGTTTTTTTTGATGGTGGGTTTTTTCCAAGTGAAATTACCTGTTCTAGATTAGGTTTGTGTAAAGGCAATGAAAAAGGCTGTGCAATTAGTGATGGTACAGCTTCCCTCCTTGTTTATCCTGCACAAAGGGGTTCTGTGAGTGCAGACTGGCCTGCAGCTCTGCAGCGTGGAATATTAACCATGACATTTCCAGCAGTGCCTGGGTTTGCAGCTCCTTCTTTTGGCCCAGTGTGGGAGACACTGGTGATTATTGGCAGGAACTGTAACCTTCCCAATGTCTCCCCTTTTTGGCAGGTCCACTCGTGTTTGCTGAGTGTGAGGGCTGGCAAAGACGGCTGGTTCCAGCTCTACAGCCCTGGAGGAGTGGCCTGTGATGATGATGGGGAGCTGTTTGCCAGTATGGTACGTGTCTGCAATAATGTGAGTTTAGAAACCTCTTTTCAGTAAGTAGCTGATGCATAGTTGGCAGTAACAGATTTACTTGGTTTTGTAAAAAAAAAAAAAAAATCAAAATCATGATTCTGTAAACCACAAGCATTCACCAGAAAATGTAGATCTTCCAAATCCATGGGCCTGCCTTGCAGGCACAGTTTGGTTTGCACATTAGTGTTCTCTTTGGAACTTTGGCATGTTTTCTCACTGGTAATGTGGTGCATAATCCATGCTTGTGTGCATATGTGTGTATGTATTCTTGTATTTAAAAATTTGTATGTTTGTCTAAAAAACCCTCTCAGAGAACATGGAATACTGAGAGACAGGCTGTTCTGTACATGCACACCTGTAGTTTGCATTTATAGGCTACCCTGGAATCTAAACCCAACAGTAGTATTGACTTAATCAAAGGATGGATGGATGGATAGATATAAAAAGATGTATCTTTTTTGGTCTCTGTCCAATTGCAGTGGTGTGGGGAGGTGTAATTAGAAACCAGCATTCCTTTTCCAGCAGTTTTCTTTTGTAACTCTGAGAAGGACTAGACAGAAAATAACAGGTTTTAATCAGTGATGTGATTTAAGCACTGTCTTCCTGTGCAACCTGGGTCAAGTCACGTAGGTCTCACTCTGTATTAATTCTCCATATAGCAAGGAAGATGGAAATGATATTACTGCCTGTCCTTGGTAAGGGGAAAAACATTTGTTGAAGTTGGCTGTTGGGTACACAGTGAAGGGCCTTTCAGGGAGATCTACACTTTGTGCATCTCCCACACACTGAACATTTTGGGACACACAAAACATGCATGTCTGTCTGTCCTGTTAAATTCAGATGGATCAGATACCTTTGAAACAGATAATGAACAAAGACTGTTCACAAAAGGTTTCATCCCTTTTCACTGTTTATATGTCTTTTATCTTAGAAAAAGAAAATTTCTTCAGAGCTGTATCATCTCTCCTGAGAGCTGTTGTGGTTCAAGATATTTATGAGCATCAGGAGATGGTGTGCATGAGAAAGCACAATGTAACACACATTAATATGCAGTACTCCATGCCCTTTGCAAGGATGTTGATAAATACTTAAAGAGCTGCTAACAACTAACCATAAGTTTGAAAAACATCCTGTTCTGAGATGCACCTAATGTTACATTAGAATTGGAGTCAGTATTTTCTGTTGCTCAAGGAAACCTCTAAAAAAGCTTAATAAAAACTGCATGAAATGAAATCCATTTTGGCTTGAAGGTTAATGTTTTTAAAGGCCACCTGAGCTGATGGATGCTTAAGAAAAAAAAGGTTTTCTGTTTCTCTGAAGACCTTGGTGGTAATGAAGCCATGAGGAAGAACAATTGTGTGGTAGCACATGATTCACATAGAATTGCCCTCATCGTGGCATGGTTGCAGTATTTCCAGCAGTACTGAACTTAGTCCAGGCAATGCCATGAACCAGGGGACCACAGAACATATTTACAGGGTAACTGTAGAGTGGTGCTGGTGCTGAGTCTACATGATGGAGCTCTTCCTGCCCAGGCCACTGGAAAATACAAATTCTTGCACAGAGCTCTGCAGCAAATGGTGAATCAGCCATCTGGGCTAAGAAATGTGACTTTCATCTAGGAAACTAAAATTCTCTGCAGCTAATCTCTAAGGCTTTTAAATGGGGAGTAATATGGCCAATGTCTTCTGTGAGAAGAGACTTTGATTTGATTTGTACAAGTGGCTTTGCATTTCTGCCATAGGTGTTAGTGTGTGATATCACATGATGCTTTCTGGAGCTGGGGGAGAGTCTGCAGGACACTTTTGTCAACTAGGAGTCTTCCTCAAGGAATGTTCCCAGCATTTCTTTCCTTTCAGGGAGAACTGAGCAAAAGATAATGACTCGAGAGCACGAAAGCACATGAAGTCATCTCTGACTGAGGGGTCAGGATTGCCGGTTTTTCTCACCAGCAGTAAAGAATTACCAGCAGTCCTTCCTTTCCCAGTCAGCTCCTGTCTGTTCTTCCTGAACAGGTGATTTTGTCCATCACCAGCCCTTCACCAAGGCCAGCAGATTGCCAGCACCACTTTAACCCACACAGCCCTTGCTCACCAGCTGACATTTCCAGAGAAACCGAACCGCAAACAGACGCGAAAGCAAAATCTCTGGTGGTTCCCCTGGGGATGGTGAGGGAATGGGGGCATTGCACAGCTGCTCTGGAGTTTCCTGGGAAGTCTGTATCAGGCCTGTGGGCTGTGAGCTGAGCTCCTTCATGGAGGAAAACTTCCCACTCCCTCAGATCTCACTTGGCATCACCTTCTTCCAAAAGTCACTTCCATTCAGAATTAAAGCTGTTGAGAGACTGCAACCATAATTGTAATGAGGGCCTCTGTTCCTTTAGGTTTGTTGCAAATACTGAACACTTTTTGACTGCATAACAATGTCCCTTCCAGAGGTATATGTGTTTCTTAGGGTTACACTCCTAATTTTATCTTTGTTTCTCAAATAGGTTCATATTTTAATGGGATCCTGCTATAAAACAAAGAAGTTCCTGCTTTCGCTGGCTGAAAATAAATTAGGACCTTGCATGCTACTGGCTTTGAGGGGGAACCAGACAATGGTGGAGGTAAGCCCTAAACATCTATGGTCAAACAGGGTTATGAGCCTTTCCCAGAATTACATCTAGCAGAGATCAGGCTTGTGTTGTATCAAACCCCAGCATTTTGCAGTTGTTTTTCTCTCAGTTAAGTAGAACAGAATACTCTTGTTCTGCAGATATGAGTGTGAATTAAGTGAAAGGTGGGTGCAAGGATTTTTTGAGAAAGGGACTGTTTGCTGTAATGCAGTTGGAGAGGTTAAGATGGGAAATAAATGGCCATGATGGTATAGGCTCTGGTGAGGGGTCAGAATTCACAGCCACAAGGCTTTTCCATGATGAAATGCTTGGTGATGCCACCTACAAAATGAGCAGTGCACAGGAAGTGCATTTACAAACCACTGCTTGCTTGCAGTAATACACATTTTTTATGCTTATGATTGGTTATTTTTGTTGCACTGATAGTTTATGTGTTTTTTCTGGGTTTCTTAAGAGATGTTTCCTGATAAATATCGTATTTTAATTGGAAGTAGAGGGTGTGTAAATAGATGGAAGGAGTTTCAATTTTTCCTTCACTTAGATCTGTACATGCTAATTTAATCCAGTAAATAAAGGAGCATGCTGCTTGCATTTGAATACAATATTGCTGGATTTTTTTTCATTAAAAATAATTGGAATTATGGAGGCAATAAAAGCTTTGCATTTTAATTGCAATGACATGATACATAGCTGAAAAGGAAAGGCAGCTTGGAGGGGCAGCTTGTGTCCTAGGTCTGTGTGACCTGCTGGAATCATCCCCTGGGGTCTGACTTGCTCCTGGCAGCCCCTTTTCCAGGGATGAGTCAGGTGTGTTCCCAAGGAGGTGAAGGGTGTCCTGGCCACAGCAGTGACCTCTCAGCATCTCTCTGCCCTTTCCCCATCCTGCCTCAAAGACTGGATGCACCTCCCCTGTGTTCTGCTTGCACAGAAACCCCAGCACTTAGGGGCAGAAAACCAGGCACTTAAGGAGCTGCTTGGCTCTGCTGCTGGTGTGTAAAGTCCCCCCTCTGCCAGTCCAGTCTATCCAGTGTAGCTGGGAAATGCTGGATCCATGGATCCTGTTCTGGAGAGGGCTGTGGCAGGGAGCCATCCTCCAGGGCTGGTGCACAGTAATTGCACCTCTCAGGCAGAAGGGTTGAGCACTAATGGAAGACAGGATAAACAGAGTGACTTTTAGAGATTACACTTGATTTTTTTACAAATAAAAAATTGGTTTCTTGTCTTGGAAGGTCAGTAAATGTTGCTACAATCCTCTAATCTAAGCTACATAATGCACGCTCTAAAGACTTAGCCAGGAATTTAAACTGTCATGCTCAGTGTAATGAGGATATTTGGAAGAAATAGAATGTAAGCCCTGCAGTGACCTCTCTTTGTTTCATTCTGCTGCTAGATTTTGTGTTTGATGCTGGAATACAACATCATTGATAACAACGACACCCAGCTCCAGATCATCTCTACCCTGGAAAGCACAGACGTGGGAAAGAGAATGTATGAACAGCTGTGTGAGAGGCAGAGGGAGTTAAAGGAGCTGGTATGTCACCCTGCACATGGCATGGCCATAGCACAGAGGGGTCTGGGCTCTCCAGAAATGGAGGTTCAAAAGAAAGACAAGCAGGGTGTGAAATTCCCAGTTAACAACAGGATGGGAGCAGTATTCAGAGGATTGTGCTGTGAATATATATACTGTGTGATATTTAGTGATGTGACTAATCCCATACTATGTTTATGAATGATATTCAATAACCTGCTTAGGATTTGTGGGAAAGAATAAAGGTGAAACCCTGCTGTCTCGAGATCTCGCAAGTCAGCTTGTCAAATTCTGCCACCTTTTGACATATGAGTAGCAAATGGTTCTGGTGCTGGCCAGCATTTCTGAATGCTCTGACATTCACAGCATTTCACTGAGATGGTCTCTAGGTTTCATTCTCAGAGCTAGAGCCTATAGAAAAGGGGTTTTTCTGATTTTAAGGACAGGATCTACAGATTTTAAACAGATCTGCTCTCATTAGCACTTTTTAACCTATGCAAACATAGCCAATCTTCCTCTTCCCTCTTTCACATTTATATTTGTCTTTAACCCCTGCAAAGTAGACACTTTTTTTGAAGTTAAACAAATGATTTTATCAGTTGCACAGTCTCAACCTCTTTAGTCCAGCATTTTAAGGCTGTTTCCTTTAAAGTGAAAGTAGCCAAATCCTGGCAGACTGAAGCAGACAAATGGCATGAAGACCCACTGAGCTGTGGTTAGTGGGTGTCCCCTGGGAAGCAACAGGCACACTCAGAAAAAGACTCTGTCAGTGCAGAAAAAGCAGGGATGAGGTGGAAGGGCTGGCAGGATGCTTTGAAATCAGAGCAGGGTTTGCTCTAGTGAAGAGCTTGCTATACTTCAGTGGGTCTGAAATGTGGAATGGCAACTCGTTTGACCAAAATATCTTCTCTCTTGCAGCAAAGAAAAGGTGGCCCCACAAGGTTAACACTGCCATCCAAGTCCACAGTAAGTTAATCATGTCAATAGAAAAACAAGCTTTGTCTTTCCATATTTAAACACTTGATTTATGTTTGCCATGTGGCACAGTGGTTTTGGGCAGTTGAGTGGGGAGCCATTCCACTTGCTCTGTCAACACAACTGGAGTTGACACAAGTAAGGGCACATTTCTCCTCTTGGGTCTGTGCAGCAGTTTCCAACACCAGCACAAGCATCAAACTGTCAGCTTTATATTGCTGCACACGTTTGGAATGGCAGATTTGGGGACAGAATTTTGCATTAAAAAGGCTTCACAATATCCAGTGCTGTATCTTAGACATGGAAGTTTAAAAGAGAGGCAGCACTGTTGCAAATAAGCCTGGTGCAAACCCAGACTAACTTCACTGAGGCCAAGTAATGCTGCTGAACCCAGCTGGGATCTGAACCTTGTGGTTCAGTCTTCATGAAGTTTGAAGACCCATCTTCACCATTTGTCCTGACACTGGAGCCTTCGTGTCTCATAAGGATACACATGCAAAGAACATTTTTGTCCTGATGTTTGGATAGATTTTTCCCAGGGTGTGTGAAGCAACGCTGCCACAAGGGCCCAGCTGTTTGCCAAACAAACAGAAACTTCTCTGTGTGGTTCTGTGTTCTGTAAACAAGTGGAGTAATTGTGCAATGCTGGTTACCAGAACCAGTGACACGTTATGGGCTGGGGGGTCCATCACCTTCACCATCAGTCTGTTGTCTCCTGTCAGGATGCAGACCTGGCCCGACTGCTGAGCTCGGGATCTTTTGGGAATCTGGAGAACCTCAGCCTGGCCTTCACCAATGTGACCAGTGCTTGTGCTGAGCACCTCATTAAACTGCCTTCACTCAAGCAGCTGAACCTGTGGTCAACTCAGGTAAGTGCTTTGCAGTGTGAGACCCAGAGCAGGAACTGGTGCTGACTAATTGTGAGGTTTCACATTATGTCAGCACGAGAGGAGTGTGTGAAGAGTCTTGCTTAGATGAGTTTGTCCTCATGCTATTTTTACAAGGCCTTCTTGTGGTGTTGCTCATCTGGGTGGCTCATTTTTATCTTTCCTTTTTTTTTTTTTAATTTTTATTTTTTAATTATAAAAGGGTTGTTGCTATCTTGGGTTGAATGTTCCAGCTGAGCATTGTTGCCTGCTGTGTACTGTGCAATACCTGTGCTGCTGTTCATCTGAGAAGTGCTTCTGCTTTCACCTACTTAGGATAAAAAAATTACTCTGTGCAATTCATGTGGTTCAAGCAAAATTCCTTTAAAAACAACATCAACAAAAAGAAACTCAAATAATTAATTGATAGAAGGAAAATATAATGACAGTGTGGTTATTTTGTAAGCAAAAAGGTACCAAGTTAACTGAATACATTATTCAGCTGTTAATTGAAAGAACTTCCAAAATTAAATTTTTCTTCTACATTTCCCTGCTGGTTTTGCTCTCTTGAGTTTCTCCACTGAATAGGTTTTCCCCATTGTCTATTAGCACCTATTTGTAGTGCTCACTGAAAATATTATTATTCTCAGTGCAGCCACAAAAAGCAGTATTTTTTCACCCAGATGTCATGTAAATATTTTGGTTTGTGTTCTCAACTACTTTGTATTCCAGAAATTTCTTTTTTCTTTGTACTAGAAACTGGTTGCTTGCTTTTTTTAAGACTTTGTATCTCCTCCAGATTTGTCTTAACAATATAATTTTTGGATTTGAAAATTTTGGTGCTTCTTGCTCAAAACGAGTTTGATTTCACTGGACAAAGAGCCTGCTTTTTGTGTGATTTTTTTTTTTAAATTAAAAACAAAAAAGAAGGGGTTAGATTTTATATTCCACTTTATTTTGCGATACCCTGGTTTCCATTAATCTTAGAATTTAGAAACAGCAGAAACCAAGTGGGTCAATAGAACAATTACCAATCAATAGCACATTGTTCTTGAGACCAAAATAGCTGATTAATACCACTTGCATTGTGCTTTTTCTGTGTGATGTGGTTGGGAACTGGCTGAGGCTGCCACAGCCATCGTGCATGGCCTGGGTGGGAGCCTGCTTGTACAAAGTCCGGCCTTCAAAGGCACCACTCTAATTAAGTGATGGCCTGTGGTTAAGTGTGCACAAGTCACTTAATTTCTCTGTTCCACGCCTGCAAAACAGGGATAAACCCATTTGCTTTCTCTCGTGTTCCGTGCGATCGCAGTGAACACTCGGTGTGGCTTTGAGGGCTCGTCTGCAAAGGCCCTTCCCACGTGCCCTGTTTGCCCCGAGGTGCCTCACAGGGTGTGTGTGCACTGTCTGAACACCCCTCTGCTTGTGCCC
Source organism: Calyptomena viridis (assembly GCA_013390005.1). Taxonomy (NCBI): domain Eukaryota; kingdom Metazoa; phylum Chordata; class Aves; order Passeriformes; family Eurylaimidae; genus Calyptomena; species Calyptomena viridis. Next base: position 449,556 of record WEIV01021189.1, read on the forward strand.
CACAGTTTGGAGACGCGGGGCTGCGGCTCCTGTCCGAGCACCTCACGATGCTGCAAGTGCTCAACCTGTGCGAGACTCCGGTCACGGACGCGGGGCTGCTGGCACTGAGCTGTGAGTGACCACACCCAGAGCGGGGGGTTCTCAGCAATTCAGGGGGTTCACACACGAGTTTGGTCTCTTGGCTGCTTCTGCAGGGATTTAGGACAGGCCTCGGTTGTGCTTGGGTTTAATCTTCCCTCCTCCCTGCCCGCTCACGTGGATGTTCGGCTGTGGGCGGGGGAAGCGGGATGGTGACCTGAGCCTGATGGCACTTAGTGGCCTCCTGTGGGCTTTGTTGTCCCACACTGTGCTCTAGCTCTTGCCTCTGCCTTTACTGAGGGCACCTGTCTCCATCTCACAGGGTGACCTGTTGCCCTGGGACTTCCCAGTTTTCTTCCCGTGCCCTCTCACGGACATCCCCTCTAGGTGGGACCTGACCTTGTGGTGCAGGGGGGGAAGATTCCAGAACCTTGTGGCATCTTATCAGTCAGTTTAGCAGTGACTGTGCAGCCCATTCCATACTCTTTGTGGCATTTTTTTGTTACTTCTTTTTGGGGGGGTGAAACTCTCACCATTCGTAGGTTAAACAAGGCAAGGCCCAGTGAGGTGTCCAGGATTCCCTGAGCACTGAGCTCTCTGTGTGCCAGAGTGAAACCCTCTCCTGCATTATAAACCTCACTGCTGGGTTTAAAGGGCTGCTTTCATAGGCTTGATCCTACACAGACGTGCCAGGCAGGCCAGTAGTTATGGCTCATCTTAGGAAACTGTTCTGCTGAGAACTGGAGCCTAAAATGGGAATGGGGGGAGGAGAGGGAGGACTGCTGGATCAGTGTGGCCACACAGAGCACTGAGAATGGGCACTGTTCAGAATAATGTGCAGGAAACTGATTATGAGAAGTTGACTGAACTCCTTTGAAGTCAGCAGACTTAAGCATATGCTTAATGGCCCTTCCTAAATAGGGACTTTTTCCTGGATGAGAGCCCAAACAGCTGTTTATCCATTTGTACTTCTATATTTTACACTATTCAGCTTTTTCCTGAGAGTGCTGCACATAGTCATGTCTTGTTTATGCTTTGGCCCACAGTAAGCTGGATATTTTAAGAAAATGCATCATGATCATAAATATCTGTGTTTTTTCTCTTTTAGCCATGAAGAGCCTGTGTAGTTTAAATATGAACAGCACCAAACTTTCAGCAGATACCTACGAAGATCTCAAGGTATTTGTGAATTGCATCCACTAAAGATGAGAAGTTGATTTAGCAAGTACATGGTGGTGATGCCTAGTGCAGAGAGAACTGGTCCCATGTAGTGGGTAGAAAGTTATCTGAAGGGGGTGAAGTGGTTTAATTTGGGGAGATAATGACTGAAAACAGCATTGTGAGGTTGTTGGCTCTGATGAACCCGGGAAACACTTAAATGAACAGAGAAGTATGAGATAAAATTAGAAGCTGAATCTTTTCACAGTGCTGTCACAGTGCAGTAAAGGTTTTATCAGTAAAGGTTTCATAAATAGGAGCATATTGATTGTTTCTGATGAGGACACAGAGACAGGTAAAATCCAGTGCACACCATGTCCTGTACTGTTCAGAGGACCAGAAGTAACATGGGTGAACAGTATTACAGAGCTTTGATTGGGAATGCAAAGGGAGAATTAAAATCGTTGAGGAAGGTCCAGGTTTATCCTGACACCTCTAGCACTGGGTTGTGCTTTAGCCACAGACACCTGCACAGATGCCCAGTTCCCAAATCTGACATGTAAAATGTCTGGTATTACTGTGAAATCACAACCATTTTGGCAAAATGATGTAAAGAGTTAGAATGCAGCTGTGGGAGGGGAATGGCCCCAGGTGGTTTCAGACAAACCTTGCCTGAGATACATCAGCTTTCATGATTTCACGTGGACTTTGCCTTCAGTCTGGTGTTGTGCGAGTTGCATATGCCAAAATCTTACCTTGGAAACCCAAGCACTCAAGATGAAACTTGACATTAGGTTGTCCTTTGTGTTGAAACTGTGTTAGACTGGGCCAGGTTTATGCAACAGGTCACAACCTTGTGTTGAGTTTCGAACTTGAGGCAAGTCCTGAAACTGCTCTGCTTTCAAAATTGACAGCAAATGTCTGTCTTTGGTCCTGGCTGTGGAGCCAGGGCTCCCCTAGGGACTCAGTTGCAATGCAGCTAGCAGGGATTTTTCAAGATCAAGTTTTCAAAACGTGTGTCACAATTGTATATGCAAAGAAGTCGCCCTTGGAATCAGCAGCTGGCTCACAGATGGGTTCACACAATGGAGCCTGTATCAGGCCCCAGGCATTTGCAGACAATCAAGGTCAATACTTGTATTTGGCCCAGGGCTCCCCCAGTCCCACCCCTGCTTTTGAACCCCTTTGCCACTCACTTCTTACTGAAACTCGTGTTTTCCTAACCAGTTCCCTCTGCTCTGGTATTGCATTAACAGTCCTTAGCAGCAACACAAAAAAATGAGATGCCAGGGCAAACAGCAAAACTGGCTGTGAAGAAGAATCACAGAATTCTCTGTGATTGCAGAGAATTCAAAAAGCTGAGAAAACACACAGGGTCTCTCTTCCCCCTTTCACCTCTTCCACTGAGATTTATCTTGGTGGCCATTTTTTTATGCTCTGTGTGTGTTCAAAGGGAAGGTAATAGTTTCTCTCCCTGGGGCACATAGTTGTAGGTTTTTTAAGAACAGCTCAGACTTCAAAGAATGTATTTTTGATACAAATCTTTCCTTCTTCTCCCCTTAGTCTGCGAGAGCATTTGGGGCACAAGCCAGTGATGACATTTCCTCTCAGCTCCATCCCCCACCCCACTAAACACACTTGCACACACACAGACACCCACATATGTACCAGGCAGGCTGAACCAGACAATAAATAAACACCCACTACTGAAGTCATTATTGCCTAACTGAAAAATTATTTGCTGGCAGTGTCTGTAGGATTATGACTAGCTCTTATCAAAATATGCGTGCACATAAATCAAGGAGTGAGGTAATAATGACTCCTAGAAACTTCCAAGTCCTCAATTATGCCCCAGCCTAATTAAACGTGTTTGTTTGTTTTGAGAGAATTAGCCATGCAGTTATGGGCAGAGAGCATGGAACGGGATCCACGAGTAGGAACAGCACCAAGAGCTGATCCCTGTGTGCCTCTCACGGGGCATTCAGGAATGGTATGGGAGGGGGGACCACAAAGGCACCCAGAGATGCTGAACTCCAAACCTTCTGGAGTATGTGAAGGGAAGCACTGCCTTGGTGTGGAGGATGAAGGAGGAGCTCGTGGCTGTGCCCTCAGCTCGAGCCTCCACGGTGGGAGTTGGACAGACACAGTTTCTTAAGCATCTCTATAAAAACTGGAGATGAGGGTGTGATCTGGACCTGGTCACTGGGTCGGGGGCTTAGAGCAGGTGTGACACAGTGTCGTTCCTTCAGGCCAGCCCTGTGCTTCAGCTCAGTGCTGAACTCAGCACTGGTGCCCCACAGGGTCCAGGGCAGCAGTTTGTGGGTGACAGATCGATCCTCCCAGTTTGCTGGTGGTGCACATTTAACAGGAGCTTTTTACCCAAGTCCTGAACAGTGTCACTAATTCTGACCCTTCCCTCACAGGCCAAACTACCCAACCTGAAGGAGGTGGACGTCCGCTACACCGAAGCGTGGTGAACCCTCCCTGCCTCCCACTCTTCTCTTTTGCTTCTCACGAGAAGGAAAAGATTTTTAAAACAAACAGAGAAAAACAAACCGGAAAATAACTTTTGGTTAATACCTGTAGAGCAGCGAGTCCGGGGACTTGGTGGCAGGAGTTGTGGTTGTGGGGTAGAGGAGTGGAGTTGTGTGTGTTGGGGGGATAGGGCAAGCCTGGACCCCATTGGATTCTTTCAGCTTTGTGATTTCAGAATCAACATAATTTAAATTGAAATGGAAACAAACAAACGAAAAAAAAAAAGGACTTCGTAGCAGCAAGAGGATTATAAAGAGGAAAAAAAACACCTTTGTGGATTTTATTTGCCTTTGTGTTTTATGCCGTGTGGAGAAAAAAAAATTATATTCATTTGTCATTATTTACCTGGGTTTCCTTGGATGGCGCTCAGCCAGCCAGAACTCCTCTTTCACCAGTTTTGCTCCAGAAAATCAAACTTACAAAAATCTCAAGAGAAGAAAACCAAAACCAATATGATTTTCACCTCCCCCCATGTCCTTGCAGTTGTTATGCAAAGTAATTTTGTTGTACATAAGATTTACATAATGCACCTATTTAAGAAAATGGTTCACAAATAACAGGTCTGGGACCTGTCTTTTATTTATGAATTGTTAATTCTTTTACCCTTTTTTGCGTATAGTACTGTATAAACTAGTTTGCTGTCTTGTTGTTATTATTATTTTTTTTTAAGGAAATGTCCTCCTTGAATAATTGCCTTTTAGTAATGCAAACTGTATTATACTCCCTCTCTGTCAACATTCATCGCGTTGTCTTTTTGATTTCAAAATGCCTCAAAATTTATCCAATAGGAAGGAACATCTCTTTTGGGGGGGTGTGGGTGTTGGGGGAGGGGATACAGGGATTAATAAAAGTCACATTTCCTTCCAAAGTCTGAAAACTTTCTTTAATCTTTTAAACCACGTCAGGTTCCAACACGGGAGACTGGGACGAGACACCGTTTGTTTTGCCAGGGGGGTATTTGCAAAACTGTAGATTTTAATGAGTTGCCTCCGTTGTTTTCTGTTTACGTCCGATATTTCAAAAAGAGAAAAAAAAGCTCTCCCTCCACGTTGTGCATCAGCTTTTCCTGTTGGTTTCTTTTCTCCTCCCTGCCCTGTTCTGTGCACGCCTTGTTCTGCATGTTCCTCTGGGGACTCGAGGAAACCGCGGTGTCGCTGATCCGATAGCTCTGACCTGTCTGTAAATGTGACTGCTACATTTTTCAGATTCCACAGTTGCTTAGAAGATGATTTTTTAAAAATTGTGGTTTCTTTTATAACTATGCTGTTGACTTTTTTTTTTTTCATAATGAGCCTTCATTGTACAGAGCTGCTTATTTAAAAAAAAAAAAAAACAAAAAGAAAAAAGTTTTTCCTCTGTTTAACACCTTTATTTTATTCTTCAGCACCTCAAGGTTTCACATACAGCCAATGTAATTTTTTATATATAAATATATAAATATATTTAATCTTATTCAATGGAAGCCAAGCTTTTGTTCAGGTGGTTTTTTTTTGGTTTGGTCTTTTTTTTTTTTAAGTTTGTTGCTATGTAGACAACCCCATCCCAAATAATGTTGTTTTTCTCCTTTTTTTTTTTCTTTTTTTTTAAATAATGAAACAGAAATTGAGTCTTAACTCATGTAGTGTGTCAGGTTTTTCCCCCTTCAAATCCCAAACTGTATGAGGATGCAGTATGGGAAGAAAGAAGGAAAAAAAAAAAAAAAGAAAAAAATATGCCAACATTTTTCCTTAGCACTGTTGCTTTTACCAATGGTTTACTACTACTGTTCTGTAGCTGTGTACAAAGAGATGTGAAATAATTTCAGGCAAAAATAAACTGTAAGTGAATATCTTTTAGCTGCGTGCTTGGTGTTTTCTTTGAAGGAGGCTTTGGCTGGCTGGTGACACGGGGATGCTGTGGGAGGTGCAGACACCACAGCTGTTTGACATTGGGGGTATTTCCACCAGTCACCAGGTTTTGAGGTACCATCACTNGTTTAACACCTTTATTTTATTCTTCAGCACCTCAAGGTTTCACATACAGCCAATGTAATTTTTTATATATAAATATATNCTAGAAGGGAGGAGGAGGAGGTGGAAAAGGACAGCTGAGTCTCTGTGCATTTGGTTCTTGCATCCCTCCCCACGCCTGATCTCTGCACTGTCCCCAGTCCTTCAAAGGCTCAAGGAAACATTAGGAAAAATTCTTCACCAAAGGAGGGATTGGCCATTGGAATGGGCTGCCCTGGGAGATGGTGGAGTCACCGTCCCTGCAAGTGTTCAAAAAAAGACTGGATGTGGCACTGAGTGCCATGGTTTAGTTGATGGGGTGGTTTTAGGTCATAAGTTGGTCTTGATGATCTCAAAGGTCTTTTCCAACCTCGTTGATTCTGAGTCCTTGCATGGGCCATCAAGAGTTGCATTGATGGGGGGTTTCGTGCACTGGTTGCCTGACACTGGCAGTGCTGGAAACACTGGGGCATTTCCAGACTCTAGAGGGGTTCCTGTGTATTAAGGTGCATCTCAGGGCACGGTCCAAGTGGAGGGGTGAGCTGTGTTCAGGTTCTGCTCGCTGTCCCTGGCGAGGTGCCCTGGACACCAGTGGGAGATCCAGCTGGAGCTTCACAACTCTGCCTCGATTGTCACTGAACTTCTTTAGCCTTTAAACAAATGGGCCCCACTTTAAACCAAGTCCTGCAGAGCTGCCTTTTATTACCTGTGTTACCTGGCTCCTATACTCTAATTTTTATCTATATTTCTCTTCTACAAAAGAGACCTCAGGATGTGGAGAAACAAGGGTTTGTACTGTGCTTCCAGCCAAGCTAAGAAGTGCTCATGGGATGGTCCTTGACAAAGAGAATAAACTGTGCCCTCATTTTTTTTTTCACTGAAACCAGAGAGCTGTAGCTGAGGCTATTGGGGTTTTGGGTCTTTTCACTTTGAGCAGTCACTGCTGCCTATGGGCTGTCCTCCCCTGGCAGCAGCAGGGACTTCACAGAGCCTGTCTGGACCCTGAATAGACAGCAATACTTTTGTGATGTTGCATGAGGGACTGAGAAATTGCTTAAGGAAGGAGAGTTCTAGGCCTTGGTGAGATGAAGGCACGTACTGGACACAGGTTCTCTTCCTGCTGTGGGCAATGACCCCATCCCTGAGCTCTCCAGGCTCTGCCTCCGAGGGAACCGGCAACAACAGTTTGGCTCTGCAACCTCAGCTGGATCATTGCACTGGGAGAAGCCTGAACACCCACCATGCACTGGCTTTGCTGAGATGCCACGTGGGTGACTTGGAGAGAGCAGGGAGTGGATGTGAGTGAGATCCTGCTCAACACCTGCCCTGGTCCTGCCTTCTGCAACAGCCTCCAAGAAAGTCCTCCTCCATCCTTTGTTCCTGAACCAGCAGAATCTCCCCCTGCAATGGCAGCAGGCTAAATAAAACCTGGGTGAGCCTGGAGATGATCACTGTGCTGTTAAGTGAAGTGTTACTCGGGGTCTGTCTCACCTGGGGGATTCATCACTGTGCCAAGGCAGGTGCCTTTGGTCTGGGCCTGTGGCAGTTACAGAGCAGCATTGTTAGAATCCCTCAGGATTGCATCAGACCGAGGATTCTCCTGTGGGTTACAAAAGGTGGGGATTAGACATGCTGTACTAGAGCATGTAATAGAGCTGTATCTCAGCTTGCACTCGGGAAGGTTTTCCTGAGTTTTTTCTGCTAGAGCACTGGGCCTTGTAGAGGGCTGCCTTAGTTTCCCTGGATAATGATGCCTTTCTGCCCGAGCCCAGCTGCTGCTCGTTGATAATGGAGCCATTCAAAAGCTGCCTGGTTCCATTTGGGAGGTTACTGCAGCCTGTCTTCCCGTGGACTCAGAATGCCAGGGGTTTGTCTAACCTCCAGATTTTGCCTTTCAACCCGAACTAGTGCAGTATTTCTGATGCAAGTCCAAAGAGCACAAAGCCACAGCACTGCCGAGTTCCGGGAGCAATTTTCTCATGTCCTCATTAAAACCCTGCAGTTGTCCTACCTTCCTACTGCTCCTTCCACTGCTCACAGCTACCTTTTGAGTTTCAGGAGTCCAAACACAGAGATGAATCTCACAAAGTACCGGTTGGTTCCAGTTTCCCAGCTGTGTGGGTACAGGTTGCTTGTTGCTCAAGAGAGTAAAATCTATGCCTAAAATCCTGACAATTCAGCATGGATTTGCTTGTAGGAGAGTTCTGAAAGAGCTGCTGGCCTGGAGCATTGTCTGGTGGTATTTTTACCAGGTAAGAGCTTGATGTGTGTTGTTCCTATGACCCTTTCATACCAGGCTGGGTTATCCATGAGGACCTGAGGCTCTTTGCCGAACACTGGCTGAGGGGCCTCATGGGGAGGTGTGGTAGGTGGTGGCACTGGGGCAGGTGTGGAACATCTGGACTGACCTCAGGGAAGATGTGCAGGTTGCTCAGTGCCCTCCTGAGGTCTGTGGGTGTCCTGGATCTCCTGAGAGCTGGCTGTGTGACCCTGGAGCAGCCAGGCCCTGGTCCCTGTGTCAGGGGGAGGCTCCATCTCTGAGCCTCAGCACTGAGCACAAGAAGTTTCTCTCTCTTCATTCCTTACACTTCCCAGAGAGCATCAAGCCCCTATTCAGGTAAAGTCCTCTTGGAAACAGAGCAGACTCTGGACCAGAATCCTTAAATGCAGTAAAGAATAAAATGGTAATGAGCTAAGGGCAAAGCAGGGAAATGCCAGCTCCACCCAGCACTGCTGCCTTCTGGAGAACAGCTGCACTGGGCCTGTTCCCATCTTTGGGATTTCCACTCCCCTGGTGGCTGGGAGCAGCAGTACCCTCCTCTCTCATATGTACAAGGATTTTTATCTGCAGAAGGAGCTCCTTGAGACTTTGTGCACATCTATAAGCAGCAGGGTGGTAGTGCTGCCATTGTTCTCAGGCTAAAGGCTGTGCTGACCTCTCCCAGCCCCTGTAAAACCAACCAGCTGTGCCTATTAGAACACATCACTCAGTTATATTGCTGTGTCTTGAATTTTTAATGATTTTTTCCAACTGTAATAGAGTACATGTATCAAAATACTTGCTTTAAGTGGATGTTACAATGTAGGGTTTTTTCCATTTTTCTATTGACTGGGGAACAGTTTAAGTAAATATTTGAGATAAGCCATTTTTATTAAAAACAGATTTTGGAATGTCCTTTTTGCCAGCAATACCAAACATGCAGGTATTTTTCCTTCTAGCCTGATACCTGCTTTTTTATTGGGGTTTTTTTTTGAGGTGATCTCACTTTCATGGTTTTCACTAACCAGCTAGAACAAGTACTGTAATACATTTGTCATGTTCAAATAGGCCCTATCAGATTTTAAATACACACATACATACCCAAGCCCCACAGAGATCTGCTGGTCATGGATGAACCTTGTTGATACAACACTGCTGATGTAAATATGTGTCTTTTTTCTACCAATGTCTCCAGAGACCCAAACAGAGCTCTGTGTAGCGAAACACAGTTTGTGTTCAGACCATTCAATTGGTCTCAACACCTCACAGTGATCTCAACACCAGTTTGCTTCACAGATCTGGCAGTTGATATAGTAACCAGTTTCTTGTTCATTTTTCTTCCAGCTGGGATAGGATATCAAACATTAATCCTTTAATTCTAATGCAGCATACGTTTGAAGTGGAGTTGTTCACAGCAACTAACTGAGATACTTTTAAATCTTAGCAGTCTCTCCCACCCATAATCTCCTGCCTTTGCTGTGAAATCAGTGTCCTTGTATTAAATTACAAAAAGTTCTTTTAAAAAGACAAGTTTGCTTTGAATATGGGGTCAGAGACTCGCTGACTGTCTCAGTTTAATAGAAGTGTTGCTGCTGTCTTTGGTATGCAGTGTATCTCATTATATTGAAATACAGAAACCTTGGCTTAGGGATACTTTTCTTTCCATATTTTACCAATTATGATGACATTAAGGATACCTCATGTTAGTGACTCATTTGCCAGGTGCTTTAAGATCTTGGGGCTAGGTTTGGTTATTTCCTGCTGCAGAGAGGGCAGAGTGTGATCCTCAAAGGTTGCAAAACCACCTTTAGCAGGAACACTTTGAATTTCAGTTCAGGCCATAATGTTAGAAACACACAAGTTGTGGTTGATGGTTGTTTATAAAAGACAAAAAGTACTGTAAACCTGTCTGTTGACTGGATTTTATGTTGGTCTCTGATTCTATTTTAAGAGCTGCCTCCCTTCCATGTGGTGCTCCTTTCAGCCCTGCCATGGATGAGCAGTGGTGATGCTGGGGATGTGCCTGGAGATGGGTGGATGGGGCCCATCAAGGTCCCTTTCCTGGTAAAGAAAACAGCAGATCCTGCTCTGCACTAGGGCCTAATGTAGAAGCAGAGCTTGTCCAGAGTAACAATAAAAAAATAAACCAGACCTTTATAAAAATCCCTGCTACAGCTAAAACAAACCTCCCCATGAGTCAGGGCTGTGTGTGAGAGGGGCAGCCAGGACAGCCAAGCTCAGCCTTAGCGCTGCCCCTGCTCTGTCACTGAGGTGAAGGGCTTGTTTTAACATTGCAGTGAACTCAGTAACATGTATTTTTGGCTGGAACAGTCTGACCCAGACTTCTGCAACAGTCCACTATTAATGGCAGTAGCCCTGATAAGTTAAATGAGGCTCCAGGGGAATCAAGGATGTGTCTAATGGGATTGTATCCATCCCTGGAACTGGGGCCAGCAGAGATCTAAATCTCCTTGCTGAAGCCTGTTGAAGATGCCAGGTCCCACTCCTTCATGGACCTTTGCTTCAGAAAATGTGCCAGGTGTCATTTGCAGAGGGATTTTTGGTTTAGTGTTGGGGGGGACCCTGTGCTGGTGCATGGGGGATCCTCACCTGAGTGCCAAGGGCAAAGCTCCACCAGTGGCCATCAGATGCTCAGCAGGCGTTATGTCCCTCATGGAATTTCTTCTTTGGTGGGTCTGTCTGGCTCCTCCTGACAGGAGAGTGGCAGTGGCTCTGCCACAATGCAAGTGACAGTGAGCTTGTGGTGTCCCTGCATGGTGACAGCTGCAGGCGTCATCCAGATCAGGTCCTCCAGCGTCAGGCACCTCCTTGGGTGTAAAACCTCTGCCCAGGTCACCTCCTTTACATTTTGGGAGCTTCCAAACTATCTTCCTTGGAATTACTGTTGATCTGTGAAGACAGGAAAAATGGGTCAGTGTGTGCAAGGCAGAACATAATCCTGATGGGTGTTTCCAAAATACAGCCTCAGCCCACAGCTACCAGTGACAGCTCCCCAGTACCCCCAGATGATGTGAGGAGGGGTCTGGGCTGGGGGACATCCCTGGATGCTGTGGTGGGGTCACCTCCTGTGAGAGACTTACAAATAAATAACAAAAACCCCAAAGCAGAGGGGGAGGAAAAAGAGAAAAAAAGTTGCAGTTGAGGTTGAGGCTGCTGCAGAGCCGATGACATCAATGTTTCCATGGTGACAAAATCTTCACTTAGGTATGGTGAGTGCCCTGAGCTCGCGGCTGCCAAGGAAACCCGCCTGAGCGCCGGCACAGCCACTGCGGGCCTGGGGCCTTCCTCCTCCTCCTCTTCCTCCTCCTCCCCTGCCCTGCTGCACCCTACTCCCTGTCCCTCATGGAATTTAGTTGGTGAAATTGTCCGTTTTTCATCCTCACTGGTGTCCCAGCAGCTCCAGCGTGTCCCAGGAGTGATGAGGGACAACTGCCATCAGCAGTGACCTCGGGGACATGGCAGCTCTGTGACTGTCCACTGCCACACCATGAGTCGAGTCCATTGCTGGACTCCAGCGTCCCCACGGCAGCCAAACAAAGCTGTTGGCCTCGTGCAGCTCACGAGTGAAGTTACTTTGGCTTTCGTGGCCTGGGCTGGGCTGACACTGTGCTCAGGGGCCACAGGGAGCCCAGGCCGGTGTGGGGCCCTTTCCTCTCTCAGGGCATGGTGTGGTGTTGCCCCAGAGCAGCAAGTGGCTGGAGGGGTTAACACAGAGGAGCAGGTGAGTGGGACATTTCCCATTCCTCCATGGCTTGAAATGCAGCAGGAAGCAAACCCCTCTGTGGCCACTCCTCTGCTGGAAGGCTGTGCCAGCACAGCATGGGCTGGGGCTGGGTCATTTTTTTTCCTGTGATTCAGGTTAAAAACTTGCGAGTACCCACAGCATGGGGGATCACCCCTCAAGGAGGACTAGGGGAAGTTCATGAGATGATGATGTTTATCCTCCCCCACCACCCTGGTTTTCCCCCTCTTCATTAGTACAAACGAGAAACTTCTGAAGTTTGGTCATTCATTTGAAATGCACCAAATTCAGACAAGAACAGTCATTAGTTACCAAGGAGAACCCATGGGCTAATGAGCAGTGAGTGAAGTGAGAAAAAATATTTGGTGAGAGGTTTGGGTGTGAATAAAGTCCTGACTTCAGTGCTGTGCCAGCTGAAGCCATGCCATAGCTGGCCAAGTGTGAGCGTTCTGACCAGTGCTCCCACTCTGACACCCTGGAAGAACCCCAAAAGCCTTTCCAGCATGGTGGCAGGTTGTTTGGTGGCTGCTGAGGGGTCTGTCCTGCCATGAATTCACCTCCAGTGAAAAAGTATAATCCAAATCCCACAAAAGTTGACGGAAAAGGTTCTTTTTTCAGCTCATTTCGAGGTAGACCTCAGTGATTAATAAGTAGTCTGGGGATTTCTGTTTGGGTTTGTGTTTTTAAGTGCATATTGAGTACAGGCTTAAAGGCTCCAGTGACTGATTGTGGCAAAGGAAGCCACTGTATCACTTCACGTGTGGCCGTGGCCAGCCCTGTGAGAGCCCAGCAGGGACTGTCTGGTTGCCTGTCTGCACCCCAAGGTGTGGCTCTAGCTTTGATTTTAGAAGTTGGGGGTCTGGGTCTTGGTCAAACTGTTGTTATTTCAGGAAAAAAAAAATAGATGAAGAACCAATCCATCTAAAAGAGAAACATCTGCTGGCATGAGAACGGGAGACACTGCTGGCGCTCAGGCTCCAGGGTCTGTGATTAATCAGGCTCCAAGTCTCGTCGCTGCCGAGAGCGGGGCTGAGTTGAGCCAGTTCCTGGAAAGGAAAGGAAAAGCTCGACAGTCGCACAGCACAGCAGAGCTGCCAAATCCCACATGGCACAGGGGAGCCAGCCTGGTAACCCCCACCCAGGGAGCAGCAAAGGCTGCAGAGCAGGGTGAGAATCATCTCATGACACTTTTATTTTGGGGGAAAAAGACACCGTTTACCAGGAGGCAGAACTAAGGTTCAAGGAAAGCCCAATCTGCTGCTTAAATGCTGAAAGAGGTTTCAAAAGTAGTCTAACAGTTTAGCAGTAAAATTTCTCAGTTTTATCCCACAGCTGTGGTAGAAGCAAAGGCAATTAACTAACAGTAAATCTCTGGAGAAAATTAAGGATTTTTTGGGGGGCTGAATTTTTTGAAAATAATTGTCGATATATTGATATAATTTCAAAATAATTATGAATTTTACAGTACGAGATCTCCACTGACCTGATTTCTGGTCACAAGAGAGGAGCATAGTCAAAGGGAAATGACTCATGGCTGCCTGTGGTTGAAATTAATGAGATATTTATCTGGAAATATTCTTGTCAGTGGCTTTTCCTTGTATTCCGAGTCAGGATAACTTGCTTGGGAATCACCGCTGAGGACAGCAGTGCCCTCTCTGTGGTGGCTGCAGGGACTGGAGGATCAGCTCTGGTAAGCAGAGGATCAGAGCAGTAGTGGGGTTTAAGGCCAAGAAACCTCTATCAGACTGTTCCAGCTGACTTGCTGCAGAAATCAGCCTGGGATGAACCCCACAAGTGTATTTATTGAGGACAAAAGGGAGAAAGGAGATAATGGGAAAAACCAGAAATCAGCTGTAAGACCTTGGGGTGGGACTTGTTCTTTTTTTAAATTTTTCTTTGCCCATCAACAGCAAGCCCTCTCCCATATTGCATTATCTTTTCTGCAAGCAGCAGCTCTTGCAGGAGATTTAAATAGACATGGAAGAGAAATCCTTCCCCTGCCTGTGCCTGGGGTTACCCCGCACGTCATCTTCCCAGGGAGGAACAGCAGTGGCCGTGTGAGCAGAAAGCTGTGCTTTCTGGACTGCTTCAAAGCCCTGCTCTGCCAACCAGATTATTGATCAAGAGGAAACGTTGGCGTTTCAGAAGCTTCCCCAAAAAGGCACGGAGCCTACTCGGCTCCTGTGCGTCACTGGGGATGTTTTTATCCATGGATTTTCCGGCGTGTTTAACGCAGCCGGGTCGTCCAGGAGGGACCCTGGCAGAATCTCCCCGTCAAGTGACTCATGCTCACACATCATGGGAATATGGGTTGACTTCAACATACTGCACTTTTCAACTCTGATTCATGCCACCCCAGGAGAGTAAATAAGGCAACTCCACACACATCTCGGCCGTGACAAGTTGCCTTCCCACTGAAAAGGTGTCAGGGCAAATGACACTGCCAGAGAATGGTGTTACCTATAACTTAGCCAGCAAGTTCCTAAATAGGGTAAAATGTCTCTTTGCACATATGCCACGAGTCCTGCTGTAGCCTGGGGTACCTGCCCTCCTGCATGTTGTAGGAGGTCTTTACTAGATCGAAGATGCTGGGCTAATTCCAGCGAGCTTTTTGGCAGGTTTCCTAAAGCCTGGGGACACTTATTAGCAATCTGGGATTGTGGATTTCCAGGCAGATTGTTTCTTTGCAGATCACTTCAGAAGGGTGATTCAGAAAAGCAGAGAGCCTTGGTTGTCTGGATGATTCCCACATGCAGGGTAAGCCAGGTCACTGCTGCAGAAGGCGTTACTTGACGTGTTTAGCACCACAGAGACAAAAATCAGGAGCAGATTTTTTAAAAGGGATCTAAATGAAGTATGTATCTGAAATCAGTTGTTTGGGGAAAAACTCCAACTGTCATTACTGGTACCTGGGTGGTGGTGAGTCACCAAATTACATCCTTGGGTTGGGGAAACTGGTAGCTGGATAACTAGATGTCTAGTTGCCTGTTAAGCCAGGGAAGAAATCCAGCTAAAAAGCCTCATGTACCAGTCAGATGATTTCTTCAGTACAATTTCACTCCAATCCTGGTTTGTAGCTTTGCCAAGAATGCCCATGGAAAGCACCCAGGTGCTCCTTACAGCTCCCATTCAGTCTCTGCAGGCAGTGGCAGCCCTTGCCCTGGGTCAGCTGAGGCAGCTCCTACCAGCACATGGCACTGCAAACCCAGTGACTTAGCATGAATATCTTGGCCAAATTATCAGAAGAAGGAAGCCTTGGATATCTCCTGATAGCAGATTGTGAATGTTTGTTTTTTATTTAGCCTAATCATTAAGACCATGTAGCTATAGGTCTGTGCCTGGAGGAAGCTGGATTACAGGTGATTTTTCTGATTGCAGGTTGCTGATGTGAAGAGGTGAATGTTCTTAGGCAGGTCAGCCAAATGAAGGAGCAGAAAGTATTGAATAAGCATTAAGTGAATTGGGGGCTTAATTCCCAGTGAATGCCAGCTCCTCCAGTTCTTTTCTCCCTGAGGCTTTAATAAAAATCTCAGTCTTATCCTCAAACCTGCAAGAGAAAAATATCCCCAGCAGCATAATTAGTGCATGCTATGCCACCTCTTGCAGTGGTGTAATACTGTCTTTCTTTCAAAATAAATAAATAAAGAAAGAACCCCACTCATTTGATTACATGTTCTGTTCTTCCCTTCAGCCTTGTCAACATGAAGCACAGAGATTGCCTAATCTGTTCTTGTTATTCAATTACGTGACTGCAGTAGCTGCTCTGGCTTCTGGCCGTATCCCATCACGGCTGGCACCACATTCCTGCCCAGCCTCCAAGCACTTCAGACTCAGGTGGGTAAGGGAAGCACGTCCTCGCATTTGGAACTGTGTCCTCACATTCTCTGCCTGTTGGGTGCTGCAAACACCGGAGTAAGGACATGACTTGGATCCAGCTGAGGGCTCCCTGAGTGATGTGCTGGATCCCCAGCATCCAGGCCAGTGGCCCCACAGAGACATCAGCCAAGCCCTTGAGGAGGAGGCAAGTGGAGGCATTGGGTGTGCACACCCTCCCTGGGCTGGGATTTGTGCTCTGGCGTCCTCCCTGTGCTCCCGGGATTCCTCCCAGCCCCAGGGTGCAGGACAGCCAGGCTACACATGAGCTGGGGCTGGGCACAGCTGCAGGGTGCTGGCAGCTCCCAGTGGGAGCTGAGCTCCAGCCCCAGCACAGTCCTCCTCTGGCCAGCCAACCCCTCCTGCCCTCAGGGTTCAGCTGGAGCCCATGTGTGTCTGGGGGTGGTGTCTTAATCCAGCCACTTTAAAAAACAATAAAAAAGTCCTTCTGCTAAAATGCTGCTCATGGAAGGACAGAGAAGCCCAGCCATATGGCTCATCAGCACAGAGGAGAGTTGAGCTTCAGTGATGTTATACCAGATGAATTTTCCTCTCAGCCTTAGTCAAACTGTCTGCATACCTGGTCCCTAAATCACTGTCTTCATTGTCTTGTTATTTATCTATCTCCCTCACAGAGCTCTTAAAGTCCTGGGATTAAGAACATAAAATGTCTCTCCAAGACAAAGTCCTTGCTTTCTGCTGTTGACAGTTTCCCCATGTGAGTTTCCCTCAACCATGTAGCTGTGTATGTCAGAGAAGGAAATAA
This sequence comes from Calyptomena viridis, assembly GCA_013390005.1. Classification (NCBI taxonomy): domain Eukaryota; kingdom Metazoa; phylum Chordata; class Aves; order Passeriformes; family Eurylaimidae; genus Calyptomena; species Calyptomena viridis. Next base: position 465,977 of record WEIV01021189.1, read on the forward strand.
GAATTTGGTCCTCCCAGCTTAAGCCTCAAGACACAAGATGCTTTTCTTCCTCTGCCACTTGCAAGGAAATGAGTCACCATCAAGACAGCATCTTCTGTGTGAGGTTGGTGTAGCTCTGCTCCCTGGCAGTGTGATGGAGGTTTGACAGGGCTTAGAAAGAGCCACTGGCACCAATAGCTTTGTACAAGCACTTTGGTTCTTTACAGTTTTCATTAGGTGAACATCTGCAGAGGCACAGAGCAATGTATTTTCCACTGAGTCAGTTCCCTTTGCCTGTATCTGTTTGCATTGGGGGTTACAAGGACCTTCTGGGGCCGAATTTTCCAGCTCTAGGACTGTAACAGGGACTGTAACTGTAACCAGGACTGTAACTCAGAGAACTTTGAAAAAGAAGGGATTTCAACTGCAATTTGGTGCTTGTGTTTCTTAGTTTTGAGCATCCCCACCTAAATTCACAGGGTGCTGATGGATAAGGCGCCTGTTTTCCTCTGTTCTCATTCTGTTTGCTTTGTTTGGGTCCTGCCATAGCAGCTCTTGGGCCCAGGCCCAGCACTTAGCAGCAGTAGCACAGGAATTGATTTCAGCAGAAGCAGACAATTTCCTAAATTATTAATGTTAATAGTGGACAAAGCACAGGACACAAGCAGAAAAATACAGAACAAAGAGCTGAAGAAAAGGAAGAGGATGGCAGCTGGAACCATCAGGCCAGCCAGAGAAAGAACAGGGATAGAGATGTCCCAGGTGACTGGGACCAAGACAGAGCACACTCAAAGGTTTTGGGAAAATCCAAAAGCAAAGCAGTGTACCCTTTGGAGATGTTCCCAATTGCTATGGATACATTCACTGTTATTATCAGGGTTTTATAACCAGCAACAAGCAGCTCCCATGCAAAAATTCCTACATGACAAAAGATATGTACCCTCTATTAGAAACCTGCTGGGGGCCAGGGGACACTACTGTGTTGTCCCCATCCCCTGTGTGGGGGTCCCTGAGGTTGCCTGGTCCACACAACCCCGGGTATCTCGCTGCCAGCCCTGCCTGGCGTGTCCTAGTTGTGTTTCTCAGAACCCCTCTGTGTTTTCAGCTGATTTGCTTTGACATCAGCAGCCGGCAAGAAGTTCTCTGTGTCGGGGTGCGTGGGAGTGCTATGTGACACCTTAATCACGCTAAACAGGAACACACATTCAGATTTCCTCGGCGTTTCAAAGAAATGTGATTTCCTTTGTGCTGCAAAGAAAGAGTTGACTTGATTGCGACTCTCTCTGGAGAGCAGCTCCGGTGGCTGTGAAGTCGGGTGCCAGGATCTCATTCTGGGAAAAATAGGGAGATAAAACATACTGAGCTTTTGAGCTGCAGCCATCAGGGTTAAATTTGCTGCTGGTAGCTGGGGGTCATCTTGAGGAGAGCTGTTTAATTGGCCAACGTATCAAGAAATCAGATTTTGTTAGTAGAGTCAAAGTATCAGGAAATCATCTTACTGAATCCCAACTTCAGAAAGAGTTGTTGGTCATTTAGAATGAAACTAATGCAAAGTCCAAATGAGTGATTCACATGTTAACTTATCTCTCCTCCCTGTATGAGTGACAAATATTTAAAATCTCAGTGAAAATTCAACTAGGGATGAGTAAAAGTCAGTATAGATATTACTGAGCATTTGCTGACCCAGCCGAGATGAAGTAATGGCAGGGAAGAGTGATGAGAGACCTGCTAGCACAGGGCAGGGCAAAAAGTGATAGTGATGTAGGGTGGGATTTTATAGCTGGTGTTATTTGGGATACATGGCAAGGCCTTTGGGAAAGCTGGGTTTGCTGGTGTATTCATCCTGCTGACAGCCTCATTTGCTGTATTGCTCATTCGGATGCACAGGGATGCTTGGATGCTCAGCATGAAAATGCTTTTCATTTCTTTGTGATTTAAGAGATAACATTAAAAACACTACATTTGCTAAATTATCATGCATAGTAATAAGAAAAACTCGTGTTGGATCTGATAAATAAATTTGAATGATTATGTTCAATTTAGCAAAGGGCTATTTTCCTGCTAGATATGTACTTAAAGGCTAGGCCTGAAATGGGGTATTGCCCAGGAGCCTCTGTCAGGGGCCATGAGGTTTGTCATGGGGTTCACCACACGTGTGATAGTTGTTGCTGCCCAACAGTTTCAGTTTTCAGCACCGACTTATCTGTTGCCTCACCCTATTCACATAGTGTGAAGAAAAAGTAGGTCACTCAAGGCAGCAGGTATTGGTTTGGAAATCCACTTCTGCACATTCACAGTTCAGCAGCTCCTCTAGAGGAAGGATCACATCCATTGCCACCAGGCTTCTCCCTGAGCTGCTGCCTCAAAAGAGCAGTGACGTGCATTCTTCTCCCCAGTGCAATGTGAGGGTGCTTTTCCTTTTCCAGGTGGACTGCTCTGAGACAAGGAATGTGCCTTTCCATTTTCAGTGGCAATAATCTTCCTGTTTTAATTGAGAGTAATGATAGGCTTGCCTTGTTCTTTGAATTGAGGTCTGGATTTGCAGTTTCAGGCTGGGAAATGACACTTCTGCTCGAGGGTAAGCTGAATGGAGGATGAATTCCTCCTCCCATGCCTTGGTCTCCAGTTCCTCTGCAATGTCACAAAAGGCAGGTGCTGCCCAGGAGTAAGATAAGCTCTGCTCCCTGGGGATGCCAAGGGCCACTGGGCTGCATGGTGATGTCCAGGGCCCAGGGACAGCAGGGTAGTCCCCTCAGAGGTGGCCCAGGAGTTGGATTCTGGTGGAGCAGCACTGCCCTGGAAAGCAGGACAGTACAGACCAGCAGAAGCAGGGTGGGCTTGTCCTCTCAGCCTCTTAAGAGGAACTCAGCATTGGATTGACAATGTTGGATGTTTGTCCACGAGCTGCTCTTTCTCACGGTGCTCAGGCGTTCACCTTGCTCAGGGGGATTAAGGCAATTTGCATGATCAGTTCTTGGCACCCAGCCCCTAATGTTTTGTGTTCTGAATCCTGCCTGCTGGGCTGAGGTTAACCACCCTGGTCATGCAGGAAAGCAGACCCATGGAGGAGCTTTCCACAGCTCCTTTGCTGCGTTGTCACACAGTTCCACTCCCAAACGGGCTTGCTCCCACTTCCTGCTCTTGTTGGAGCTCTTCACATGGTGTGCCTGGCTGTTGGCCTGTATGGCAGGAGGAAGACTCATGGAGCAATTTCAAGCAGCAAAGGGTTCTTAGTCTCTCAGATAAAACACATCCATTTGCATCTTTGTACGGGTTGGAGGCCAGCACTGGCATCAGGCCAGTGTCCATCACTGCTTTTTGTCCCTGGATAAAGCAAGGGGCTCTCCCCCTACCCATTTGTCATAGCTTGGAGATCAATATAATTTTGGAGCTGGGCTTAAGCAGTTACACAGAATTACCTGTGTCAAAATACAGTGCAGGGAATGTTAGCTAAGCTTCACTTCGATCACTGCAGATGTGTTATTTTGGGACACATTCATACTGTGCAGTCCTTATTCACACAAAACTGCAATTGACGTAATTTTTTCCATAATGTTGCTTTTATTTGAAATCATATCTATACATCTTGTACAAATCAAACTAATAATAAGCATTTCCATGTCAGACTCTACTTATGGATTAATTTTGGAATTTATTTTATAGACATGATTTGACTCTAGTGGGATTTATGTCCTTAAAAGGAATGCAGCAACAGGGGACGAATGCTGGAAAGTGGCTTTTTGTCTATAATTCAACATATTTGTTTGTGGAACCCTGAACAATGTTCTAATCTTCCATCTGAAAACTGCCTTGTCACCTCTTGATTTACAGCATTTTCCTTTGCCTTTCCTCCCTACGACTCAGTTGGTATTTCTTACAAGGCAGGTATTGTCAAATCATTCTTGAAACATATAATAACCACCTTTTGTATTGAACAGGCATATAAATTACTCAGCTTATATGACAGAACAGAAAATAAAGAGTTGAGTATCTGGCAGAGATGCTGAAGAGTGATGTTATTATAACCTTACTGTGAAAGATTTGCCAACAGAAAGTTACGTATCAGTGAGGTAACCAATGACAATATTCCCTTTATTACACCAAATACCAGAAAACATTATGGTGGGATGTGTTTCCAGACAAATCACAACTCTCTTATCGGGATATTCAGTAGCCATCCTTGTGCATAACAGATGGGATTCATAGCTTAAATAGACCCCAGGCATTGAAAGACACATGATCACAGGGGCTGTGCCTGTCAGTATAACAGACGTATTATTCAGACCCTCTTGGGAATTTTTCCAAGATGTTTGTTTGTATGTGGGAATAGTGTTCCTGCAAAACTAAAATCTTGCAGATTTTCAGACTTTACTTCATGAAAATTATACCGAGAATAGAACAGGCTATTTCAATAGTGCGGTGATCCAAATGAAACCAAATCACAGTGCTTGGCTTGGGGCAGTTTCAAACATCCACCCATCCTTGCCTGTGCTGCTGACAGATGCATGGGGTTTATATTCAGATGCTTTGTGCCTCCAGTTTCTGCAAACAGGCTCGGCTCCAATTCTGGGTGAAGCAATGCATCCACTCTGGGAGGCAGGAAACACCAGAACCCTGGGCAAAGAGGCAAAAGGAGGCAGAATGTACACTTGCAGGAAAAGTTGAAGATTTCAGTTTATGGGGGAAAAGAAGATTATAGGGTTGAGAGGCAGCTTAGAGAAAAGCACCTGTAGCTGCCTCTCCATGCCAAGCCTCTCACTCAAACTGCTCAGCTCTCTTTAAGCCTCGGAATCAAGTGGCCTGTGCAGGGGTAATCAGGACAGCACAACACGGATATGGAAACAGAACCCTGAAGCATTATCTCACCAGCTCTGTTCTCAGTGGCTGACTGCATCCCGAGGCAACCCTGTTACCTGGGAATGGTGGGAATGACTAACCCCCCCTAAACATCACCTGCAGCACCCGATCAATAACGAGCAGCATTACCGTCAGCGCTTTCTACTTGATTTATCGGTGCTTGTAAACATCAGCTGACTTTGAATGGAGGCTTAGGATCAACCTGGCTGAAGTGGAAAACAAAAAGAGCTAAAAGCCCTTGAGCGCCTTTTATTCGCAGTTGGGATTTGATGCACGGCTCCACCTCATGGCAACTGCACAAATATGCAAGGAAAGAGTCAGAGCTGTGGTTTGGCTTCGTAAGGTGAGGAATGACAACATTTTCGTCTTCATAAAATAATGTCTGAGTGCCAACAGGTCAAACAGACTTATCTGAGGCTCTGGAAATCGTGGTTAGGTGTAGCCAAAGTCTGTGTTAAGTATTTTCTATTCAAGGCATGGAAGTTGCACACAGGCTTTGGCTTCTCTGTATCCTTTCCCCTCTCTACATTATAGGTCGGTATCACAGAATCATTTAGGTTGGAAAAGCTCTTTAAGATCATCGAGTTAAACCACCAGCCCAGCCCTGCCAAGCCCACCACTAAACCAGGTCCCTAAGAGCCACATCTACATGTCTTGTAAATCCCTTCAGGGATGGCGACTCCATCACAAAGGTTTTGAGTGTTGTGGCCTCAGGAGAGACTTGTTTAATGTCGGTTCTCTGGACACAGGTTCCGGTTCATCACAGGCTCCACATCCCGTGGGATGTCCAGCACCGACTGCAGGAGCCCCTGTGGCTGGTCCCCGAGGCCGGGACACCTTCAGGGACCCTTCCCGAGCGGTGCCACTCTGTCCCCGCAGAGCCCGCACACCAGCTCTCCGCTCCTCAATCTCTGCTGCCCTCGCATGGCCCGTCTGGGAAAGAAAATGAGCCTGTTTTGGGAAAACCCAGAGGCAGGGTTTGAACAGGACATCTGCCATTAGTGACTGTCCCCGCGGGCTCCAGGTGCTGACGGTCATGACCCTTTCCGCAGCAATAACACTGAGAATTGATCGCCGCTGGACTTTGGCACGTTCAAAGCTGTGTTCAGTGATGAATCTGAGCTTCTCTAAGAAAGATTTTAAAATACAGACCTAACAAACCAACCCATCAATCTGCACGTGTCCAGGCAGGGAGTCCTTGTCTGCTCCTTGGTAAGTGTTTTTTTTCCCTTCTTTACAATGCCATTTTGCTCTTCACTAATGCCCTCCATCCAAGGTTATCAGGAAGCTAATCAGCTAGACCCCCCAAGAGCAAATCATTACCTAGGAAAATATTACTCATCCTGAAGACCAAATGCAGCCTCAAGCCCTGCCTTGAATAGATATTAAAGAAGGCTCTTCCAACTCGGTGGTAATAATAAAAATTTCTTTTGCATTAGGGTCTTCTTATTGCTATTACTAGCAAACACTGTATTTTATAAAAGTATCAAATTATGTATTTAATTATCAAGAAAGTCTGAACCGAGTCTGTTTCTCAGAGCTATGAGAAACTGGTACTTTGAATGTAAGTACAATATCTCACATCCATTTCTAGTTATAAATTTGTAAACCTTTGCTTTCATTTTATTTAAGCTTAATTTTATGAAAGAATTGTTCTTACTGTTCACCTCCTTGTAGGTAAATCCCAAGATAATATTTGCAGTGTGATGCACACCTGAGTGTGTGCTCTTGTAGCAATTACTAAACCCAAAAAAGCTTGTTGTACAATGGATAGTAACTCACAGCATGCAAAGGACTAAACCTGCTATCTCATGGGATATGTGCCATATGCAAATATAGGTCATATGTGCAAAAGCAGATTTGAGAAGATAAGCTGCTAAACTGGCCTATCTCTGGGAGAAAGTCAAGCTGGCAGACTAAAACAGCTGAACTAATAGCCAAATTGATCTTTAATCCATCTTTGTTGTAAACTATCCAGAAGAGATCACTAAGCACTAAGTAGCTTGTGTGGACGAGTTAAATGATAAAACCTGAGAAAAAGCACTGGGAAACTGGGAAAGTCAAAGTTTTGAAGCATCAGAACTACTGGAATGGCATAACTGTATCCAGTGCAAGGCAGAAGAAAGGCAGCCCTCTTTTCTTGGTGACAGGCAAACAAAACATGGCTGGAATTACTCTGGATTAGTCCCTTGAACTGGTTTACCATGTGCCTGTGCAAATGTAGCAGCCTTGGGAAGAGAAGATAATAACCACTGAAGGTGGGATTGAAATGTTCTGTTGTACAATTCCATTTCTATAGATGGATGAAAGGCTGTGTCACAGACAGAAGGAGAGCAGAAAGAGAGGTTTCATAGCTGTCAGAGGGCTGCAGTAGACCTTGTGCTGGTGGCTGCTGGTGTGTCTGGAGGTTACTTTGCTAATGCAGTTATATTTAGCTGCTCAATTATGTGCCCCTTTGAAAAAGGCCAGTCAAAAAGGTGCAGTAGGTGTGCAGCAGGAACAAAGGCACTTAGGAGCCAAGCCAGAAGCTTGTATGGTACTGCTGAGGTAGCAACACTTCTACTAAACGAATCCTGAGCAGAAAGCCTGCTAATACTGGAGGCAGGCAGTGAGTGGCATTGTGGTATCACAGAAGAAGCAGCAGAGCAACAAACTGAGATGATTAGACACAGCAGAGAGACAGATGAGAGGCTGAGGAGGGATTATTCTCAGAATGGGGATCCTACCTGTGTTCAGTGCTCTGTCCATACACCCATGCACAACAAGCTGTTACACTGCAGTTTAGGGGAATAAGTACCATTTGCCAGTGAATCTTTTGTTGCTCCTTCATCTCTGGCCTGCAGCCTCCAGGGATATGGAAAGCAGGCACGTCTCTCCTCTGTCCCTGTGGACTGATTTGGCTGCTTCATGTCCTGTAGAAAGGCACTGCACAAGTAGATCTTGGTGACAGAAACACCTGGTACATTTGGACCCACTGAAGCATTACTAGTTTCTCTTTAAAAGGGAGGGTGGCATGGATGGTACTAGAAGAAAGCACACAAATCCTGGCATGTGTAACAAAGCAGATGTCAGAGTGCTGACAAATAGCATGGATGATACTTTAACCTCCTGGGAGGGGAGAATTTTAGGAATCTGAACCATGCAAAGATGCTCACTGATGTTTCTGGGTCACTGGCTTGAAACCAGGACAGCCAGGAGCTCCTGGAAGGCTTGCTGAGGGCTCTAGGCAGGAGGAATGGAACTGAAGCTGGAGCAAGTTTGCTGACTGAGGCTCACAGTCCACACACCACAGCCTGCCAGCTTGAGGAAACACAGCAGAAGGGACATACAAATGTAATGTGACGTATATGAATAGGAATATTACTTTGGCAGTCTCCTCCTGTGTTATATTCTCAGTGGCAGGACCCATATATCATCAGCTCTTGTTATGTTTTATTATCTGCAAGTACAGGATAGGGCCAGTATTGTTTTAAAATTCAATTTATCACACTAACTCTAAACCTCAGTGCTGTAATATTGACTTTTTGTTATTACATAATCCTTTGCCTTCAGGAAACCAGTATAGAAGATGTTAAACTTGCCATAAACAACTGATGCTTTTAAATACATTTCTTTTTTGCTAACATGATTGTATCATATGGTGGCTGAGAAAACAGAAGGATAAATATGTGTGTTTGGCATATTGGCCTCAGAATTACAATTTTTTTTTTCAGTGTAACACTCATGGAGATTTAACTTCTAAGTACAGCAACATAATTTTTTGATAGCACAGATTCCATCTGTAGCAAAAAATAGCAATGTTTGTTGTAATGATAATGCTGCATTAGTGGTTTATTCTTGATAAAAACTGTATCACAAACACTGCCTCCTCTGCTCCTGAAGCAAGAAGATCTCAGCAAAATGAAGTATCCTCTTGTCCCCTTTACAGTTGGGGAAACTGAGGCACAGGGTGCTTTGCCCAAAGTCTCCAGGGAGCAGTTGTGGAGCTGGGAAGAGAAGAGTGCAGCTGAGCTGTGATCCCAGGAGGAATTCTGTCCTGACATCAAATCCCGTGCTGTGCAGGACATCTGCCCTCACACAGGGGCTCTGGTGAGGGGCCTGGGAAGCTCATTGGGATGTCCTGAATCCCTTGAAAAAGGCTCACAGTCCCTGGAGTGCTGCTGCTCTCCCAGGATGTCTGTGCAGTGCTTTGTGCACAAAGTTGTCCCGTTGTCCTGTTTGCCCTTCTGACCTCCCTCATATTTGCTGTCCAAACAACTGGAGGACAGACAAGGAAAGAAAATGAATGGCCAACAGCTTTCCATCGAGTTCACTGGTTTCTCTTGGACACTTAACAAGAGTTTTGTTCAGCCCAGCTCTGGCTTCTGCCTGTAGGGACACGACCAAGCAAAGAGCCCCCACTGCTGTAGTGTGAGTGGCCCCACAATGAGAGCAGCTCAGGAGGGAGGGTCTGACAGGGCACCTGGTGCTGCAAAACCACAGCACAGCCTCAGTGATGTCCTTCGGTTTGTTATTCTGCTCTTTGTTCTCAAGGGCCTGGAACAAACCCTACAGAAACAAGTAGTGGCTGTGCTTGGGATTTTAGGGTGTTTTTTTGAACAAGTCATTGCAACTCAGATGCTAAAAATGTGTCTGTTATTTCTTTTTAAAAAACATTTCCTGTGAGATCAGCTGGGATTGTTACTCTGCCTGGGCTTCCTTCTCCTCTGCAGTAACCCAGTGCTTCAGTACAAGAATCATGGCCATTTTTATCTTGTCTTTTCTCAACTAAAACATATCCAGAAAGGCTGCTGGTCTTCTCCACTTCGAGGGAAGACTAATTAAAAAACATCTTCATTACGTTGGTAGAACCAGCCTATCCCCCAAATCTTCATCTTTCCTTTGAACAGTAAAAATGTAAAGTAGGTAGGGTTGGACCAGTGTGGTGCAGGGGCTCCACACAAAACGAGGAGCAACTGCAGCTGGTCCAAATTTCTCTCCACCTGATCCAAATTTTTCTGCAGAGCCTGATGTTTGATAGAACAGAATGATTGAACACCATTTTTGAACAGGCCTGGGAAGGCAGCAAATTTGTTCTCAGCACACACATAAATAAAGCTGTGATGTCTGAAGGTCTAAAAAATATCTGTAAAACATATGTCAGCAAGAAACAGCATTTCCAAGGCAACTCGGCTCTCAACTTCTCTGCTTGAATATTTCCACAGAAATTATTAGTGGGGATTTTTTTTTAATGATTTTGTAGATTTTCAAAAAACTTGGTGATTCTTGTTCTGTTTGCAAAGTGGGTTTTTTTTAGTGTATAATTGACAAATTTAACCTGATGGTTTTTTTGTTTTGTTCTTGTTTCATTTTTTTTTAATATTGACTATGTATTTTAATTTACCTTAATGTATTTTAAGGCGTTCATAGATGTCTTGGCACAACAGATTTTTCCTTTTTTCTTTGTCATCACAGGAATCAGCCATTGGTTGTCTGGGGGGATTTTTCATTAACAATTTTCATAAGATGACAATGATTTGCTTAATTACAGAGTCTCTTTTTTCAGCTTCCTCATCAGAAGATAGATATAACTGTGAAACATGCAGATTGAATTCCAGGTATTTCAGCCAACTGTGCTGTTCAAGGACTGTTGCTGTGAGCTTCTGAGTGATTCTGTTGCATTAATATTTCATGGCCATTTCCAGCAGTAAAGATTATCAGCTTGTTTACTGCTAATAAGTAACAACCACGAAAGGCCAAATTAAAAGCTGTTTTGCAACTTAAAGAGATCTGCCTCCAGCTGATTCTCTCTTTTCCATTATTTGCCATATTCACAATGTCAGTTTTGGACTTGTGTTTTCAGATTTCTTTCTTATCTACATGGACCAAGCCAGGACAGAGACAGCAAGAGGCAGATGAAGACAGCAGAATCAGGGATTGCCTTTTATCATTGTAAGTGCTGGATGACAATGTATGTGAAACTTCAGCTTGAAACCAATTGTGCCTCAGCTCTTCACCTGTGGGAATACAGTTAATAATCTCTCATTGTCTTCCTGTCCTGTTTTCTGCTATTGTCTTTGCTACAATCCAAGGGAGCACTGGTTAAAGCTATTTAACTATTTAGCATTTCTATCATAATTGTAGGCACAGATGCAAAGTATTCTACTTAGTGATATTCTTCAGAGTGAAATATGATGTTGACACCTCAGCTAACTATAGAGGAACTCAAACTTGGCATTTTTTTAACTAAACCCAACTTTTCTTGTATGCCTTTGTTCTCTGAGAGAAGCATGAAAGAAAACTACTTGTCTTTAAAATACCCAGCCCCACACTTCCTGACTGACCCAGGGTGAACCTCTGTGCTCTGCACGCATTATTTCCTCTCTTCAAAAAAAAAAATTAAAAAATTAGCCATAGTCTGGCAATACCTTACTTTTCCATGGAACTTATCTCTCATCTTCTGGGGGCAGCAAGCTGCTTTTCTCAAGAGAAGTAGCTAAAGGCAGAGCAGAGCATCCCTGTGGTGTGTGGTGAGAAGTGCTGGAAACATTGGCTTCTCCAGCCCTGGCCTTTTCTCATTCTGGTTACTGGTCTCCTCCCTGACAGCAAAGCACCTCACTGGTGTCCTCTGTAGTAGGAGGCTGAAAAATTCTGTTTTTCTCTTTCTTTCAACCTCTTCAAGGTTGTTTTTTTGCCACCTTTTTATTTTGTCCATTTGCTCAACCAAATACACCTTTGCTGCAGCACTGCTGCTATTGCACTGGTGTTAAGCCTGGCTGTTGGAGGTACAGAAATCAGCAAAAAGCAACTTTAGCTCCTGTCTTTGCTGTGTAACTGAGCCTTTCCTGCCACTGCAGTAGCCAAGGTCTCCTCAGCCCACTGAAAACGTCTGTCATCAGCAGCTCTATGTGTTACCTCCATCTGTGCTGCCAGACCAGGGAAAACTGGTGACTGGCACTTACAGAGAGCAGCATTTTCTTACTTTTCCTTAGAGGTCCTATAAGGAACCACTTCTCCAGTTATATTTACNAAATTCATATCTTAAAAGCAAACATGAATGCTTTCTGTTCTCATGGTTTTGATTTTTTTTCCTTCCTAAGGATTAAAGATATTAGATGTTTTCTTTAAACCTCAGCTGCTGGAATCAGCAAAGTCCCTGAGACTCTCAGTGTTTGTTAAAAAAAGTAAAATATGAACTCCTGGGCTACAGAGAAAACTTAAAACAGGAAGAAAGGGCATCCCAAAGGTTTAGAAACCAGAAAACAAAGAATTCAAAATTTGCCTAAGACAACCAGAAACCATTAAAATCGTTGGTTGGCCTCAGGTGGGGGCATTATTAACACATTACCATGTCATGCAAGTGAGACAGCACGAAAAAAGCTCAGCCCATGAGGAGAGGAGAGAGTCCTGCTGGTTGGAAGTGACATATTTCAGATTAATTACAATTTTTTTTGTCATATAATGTCACATTTTGTTTTGTTTTCATAAAATACCTCAAACAAATGAACTCTGTTTTGCCATATTCAAACACTGT
>WEIV01021190.1:0-12526 GCA_013390005.1 Calyptomena viridis
TATATATACAGTATAGAGAGAATATATGTGAATTAAGTGGGTTATTTTTTTGAGGGGATTATGAGAAATCTTTTGCTTCTAAGAACTGTGTGGTTTCTATTGCACCTCTTCCATGGTGTGCCCATGTGTCACTGTCCCTGCACTGGGAGAGTTGTTCTGGTGGGGCAACAGGAAGCTCAGAGCAGAACCAACATCACAACCTCAGCTTGGCTTCATCTTATTTCTCACTTTAAAACTGGAAAATAAGAAAAAGAGTAGGGAAAAAAGCTGTGGTGCCGGGTAGAGTGTGCAGAGCTGTGCTTGAGCTGCCTGGGGACTCGCTGGGTGAGAACAGTTGCAGAGCTGGGGTTTGGTGTGGGTTGCAAAGAATTTGGATAGTCCAAAGAATATGGTCTGTGGTTTGATTTGGGACTAAAAGCTTTCTCACTGGTGACTGGTCACCCCATTTGGGTAGGGAGAAGGTGTCCCTGGCCCATGCAGAGCACTGGAGCAGCCTGGCTCTGAGGTCTGAGCCCAGCTCTGCAAACAAACCCATCCCTACAAACATCAGGAAAACCATCTGCTGCAGAGCACACAAGTCTGAACATGGGGTCCAGCTTTGTGTTCCTGGGAAGTCAGAAACAGGCTGTGACAGTCCCTGTGCTCTGGTCCCAGTTCTGTTCTGAGCATCTTCCCAAAGTCTCAGTGGGGGCAGCCACGCTGAGCTCTCCAGGGCAGGTTCTTGTGCTTTTAGGGGGACACGGGGAGGCACCACCAGGAACGTGAGACTCTCTTTAATGGTTAAAAGCTGCTAAAACATAAGCAGAGGTTTTTGTTGTGCAGCGGTTTATGGGTCTTCACCCACCTCAGCTGGGCTCTGCCTGGCTCTGCCCCCCTGCCAGACCACCCTGAGATAAAGCCTTGTTCTGGGGTTCTGACACTGGGAATCATGGCCTTGGAATCCAGCATGGATCTCTCCATCTGTGCAGTTTAGGATTGCCTGTTTAGCACAGAGGAGAAGCCTGTCACCAGGGAATGCCTGTCCATATACAGTAATCTTGTCTGCTCCTTGGGGGAGAGGAATGTCTCACCCCAGCAGCTCCGTGCAGCTGAACCCCCCCCAATGGCACTGTGAGCTGGGGACTATCTTTATCCTGTTTTGGGCTCTGTGGGACCTGAGACTGTAACTGCTGTGCCTTAAACTGAGAGAGGACAGGGTTAGATTGGATTTTACAAATAAATCCTTCCCTGTGAGGGTGGGGAGGCCCTGGCACAGGGTGCCCAGAGAAGCTGTGGCTGCCCCATCCCTGGGAGTGTCCAAGGCCAGGTTGGAGCCACCTGGGATAGTGGGAGGTGTCCCTGCCCATGGCAGGGGGTGGCACTGGATGGGCTTTAAATCCCTTCCTACCCAAACCATTCCATGATTTCCAGTGAGACCACATTGTTCCCTGGGGTGCAGCAAGGTTTGCATCCCACATCCTGGCAGCCTGTGTTCCCCACTCCAGGTCACGCCAGAGCCTGAGGAAGGATGGGCTCCATGGGCTGAGCTGTTCGTCTCCCATCACACCCTCACTGAGCACCTGCAGATCTGTGGGGTTTGGGGTCTGTCTCATGCTCAAGCTGCTCAGCTCACAGATAATCTTGGAGTGTTTAAATCCAGTGAATGTTTGTGTCCCCCAAGGGACTGACTAATGGATTCTCTGCCTGCATTTGAGCTTTCTGCTGATGAAACCTTTCAACAAGCTCCCAGTGCCCATCTCTTTTGATGTTGCTTGTGCAGACCCTTTAGAAGTTGTCTTTGTTCCTAAACGTGTGATTTTTATAGCACTTTTTCTCTTGCTGTGTTGAGTCTCTGAATTGCTTTGCTGTGGGCATTTTTAATGAAGACTGAGAGGGGTTTTTTGCATGGGAACTTCTTGCTGCCTCCCTGTCCTGCTCTCATCTGGCCCCTGACATGGTGAACATCCCTTAACTTACGCAAATGGACTTTGTAGTGCAAGAGAGACAGCAGTGGAACTGCAGGTGTGAACCATTATCACCAATGGGTAAAAAACAGGCCGAGGGAAGGGATATTCTTGATGGAATCACAGATCTGCTGGGAATCCATCCATGGGCAAGATGAGGCCATGCCCAAATCCCACGTCAGAGACACAAGCCTTGTGGCCAAGAGCAGTTTATGGAGTGAGATTTTTCCTGTTCTGTATTTGTTACGTATTTTGCTCTGCCTGGCTGCTTTCACTCTCTTTCCCAGTTTATCCTGAGTAGTCAGCTGGTCCCCTGGGAGCCACTGTGGCCAATGGGCCTCAGAACAGGGATGGGACCAGTTTGGGGATTCTCATCACCTAAGCTTGCTTTTTAAAAATATGTTTTCATATCTTAAATCACTGCTCTCTAGGTCACTGCTGTTCAGCCAGTGGGGGCCTCTGAGCCTTTGATCAGTAGGACCAAATGATTCTCATGTCACCAAAACCTCTTTATTCTTTGCTCCGTTTGGGAATTTCCTCAAGTACTGAGCAGTTCTGGGCTTGTCTTCAGCATTTAACTATTGCATGAGCACAAATTGATAGAGAAAGAGCACAATGTAGAGATGGAGTGACAACCTTCTATGGAATGGTTGGAACTCGCCAGAACCTCTGTCAGAAATTCCTATTAAAGTTTTTTTTTAGACACCCCAAAGCAGATCAGATGCCACTGAGTGTTCCTGTGATCTCTCAGGGTCAGGACCCTCCTTGCCTGCCCCAAATAATCATATGCCACTGGTTAAGGCACCTGAATCTCTGTGGTCCCCAGTGACACCACGTTTCTCTTCTCTAGTGGCCACAGGTGAGGCTGTTCCAGTGCTGTTCACACAGTTCAGTTTGTGGGTTCCCTCTAAACTTTGCCCAAACCCTGAACTTCCCAGAGAATATTCACTGTTGGAATAGCCATGGAAGTGTTTTTATGTGTGATTTTAGATCAGTGATTCCTTAAATTCCCATTTGGTAGTTTAATAACTTCCCTTTATGAATTGATTTTGCACTTGGGGGCTGAGCAGAGCCCCGACAGGGCTGCAGGTGACAGTCCCTTCTCCATGGTGGCTCCTGAGCCATCACCAATGGGACTCGACTGGGAGCAAGGACACTTTGCATCAGCTCTTTGATAAGGTGGGGGAAAATCACCATTTACCATCTATTTATTTATTTTTTTGTTTGTTTTCAATCAATGCTAAAATTTAAACTATGCATAAAATCTTAAATACGTGGAGGTTTTAGGAATGGGTATGGCTTTGCTGCTGAGGTCAATAAATAATTGAAAATCCTGATCCTGGTTACTGAAAGACTCACAATTTTATTGTTGTGACTATGTAAGAGCAACTTAAATTCTCAGAAATTCAGTCTCTCCTTGATGAGTAATTCCCAGGAGCCAGGGAAGGAGAAGCTTTCCCAAACAAAATTAATGAAAACCCTTGTTGAAAATCCAACAACCTCAGACCCATGATTGTCACTTCCCTTGTGCAAGGAGTGTTCTGGAAAGCTGGGCAGGGTGAGTGGGTGCCACAACCATAATGTGGGACATGCACAATCCCAGGCTCTGTGGAACAGGGAATTACCCCTCAGCGCAGGGGTGTGAATGTATCTGATGTCTTGGCATTAGAATTTTATGTTGCCCTACACTGAATTGCTGCTTTCCTCTGTTTTGATGCCATTTTGGTCTCTGGGAGTTGCTCCATCTGAGTTTAACAAGCACTTACAGCTTTTAATCTCTTTGTAGAAGTGCTGCTAATGTTCTTAGATTATCTGAATTCCACACTGTGGTGTAATATTTGTTTTATATTACTTTATTCATGCTTTTGTTTGTTTTTTTATGTAAACTGTTCCTTATTGTTGTTCAGAAAGAAGAATTAAAGCTCTATTCTCTATGGTTAATGTATTTTCCAATCGATAAGACCTTGGTTGTTCTTTCTGGCTGTGTGGTCCCTGGGAAGGCAGTGAATGGGGATATCCCAAAAAGGCACAAAGTCCTGCTTCTGCCAGCCCTGGGGTTGTGTGTGCTGCTCCCAGAACTGCTTTTTTGGGGGGAGCAGGGGGTGCTTAGGTGCTTTTACCCTTGTTCTGAGCTCTGGTGTCCCTCTGGGGGGGTGATGCCACACTCCCCACGGCACTGCAGGCCCTGTGTGTTGTGCCCGAGCATCTGTGGTGGGCAGGGGGAGGGAAGGTGGGGTTGTAGCTGGGCTGCAGAGGTGTGACCAGTGCTAGGAAACCAGCCCTCCACATCTCACCCCAAGCTCTTTCCCGTGACTGCCCTTTCTCAAGCTGAGACCTTGTGGCAGCTCTGCGTCCACTGAGCCCATTCCAGAGCCAGCCCTCTGCTTCACAGGAGGTGGAGAACAGCTCCCTGTGCCCCAGGATCCCAGAGGGATCCAGGTGAGGAGGGTGTACCATGGCATCCCCAGGAGGGATGACTTAGAGCTGCCTTTTGAAAGGGATCTGTATTTCCACACTGCTCCCAGCAATCAGAGCCCTCCGTTGCTCATGTCCACTCTCCCAGGGGCCTTGCTGTCACCTGAGCTCCTTTTTGCACTCCTGCCTTGCCCTGTTGCAGTGCTGGGTTTGGGTGGCATCGTGGTCCTCACTTTGCCCCACTTTCTCTAGGCCTTCTTTGTCCAGCCTTGCTGTCCCTGTCCCTCAGGCAGATGTGTGTGACAGGACACACGTGTGGGAAGGACACAGATGTGTGGGACAGGACACACATGTGTGGGCAGCCAGGCAGTGATGCCTCCTTGGCCGTGCTGGTACTGCCACCTCTGCCCTTCCTCTTGCTGTACCCCTGGTAGCGTGGAGAATTTGAGCTGGTGATGCTGAAACAGAGCAATTACAGAGGAGGGAAAGGGCTGGGCCAGATCCTTGGTGCTGTGTGAAGGGAGTGAAACTGGCAGAGGTGACAAAGGGCCCCGGGACGAGGTCAGCCCAGAGAATGGGACACCACGGTGATGGTTATAGCTATGTGTGATCCTCCATTGCCAGATGGGGCATGTGGAAGGGAGTGTTCTCTGCAACAGGGCCTAAAATGGCCTTGGCCTTGATCTCATTCACTTGCTTTGGTATTTCCTGGATCGATCTCTAGACCTTTAAACTGACAGTGACAGGACAGTCTGTGGTGCTTTTCTTGCAGGTAACAGGAGGGACAAGTTTTTCATCAAACAACATGAGGAGGATGAGAGGAGAGCAGAAGGGTCTCTGTCCCTGCTCTACTTGTCACCCCTGTAGGCTCCAGAAGGTCTTGGGGTGCTTTTGGGGTTCCAGCTCACCTGAAGGAGGGTGTCATGTGTGGGAGCAGGGAAGAGGTATCCCCATCCCTGGGAATCCCCCCAGCCACCTTCCAGCAGTGTTGGTTCCTGCACTGGTGTGGGGGAGGCAGGAGGGATCCACAGCACCCCAGGGTGGGCTTTAAACAGCACCAACTTTAATTGCATTTCTAAAAATGGGAGTGCAAGGAAGATTGGATGCTCGCTCCAGATTCCTGCTTCTACATACTTATGAGAAGAGGCTTAATTAAATAATACCTAGTATTTAATTAATCCTTAATATGTTTGCTTCTTGGGGCATGTTTGCTCTAATGGCCCAGCCCCAGTTTCCAGTGCAGGCTGAGGGTTTGCAGGGAGCTCACAGCTCAGAACTTCAAAAGCTGATGAAGACACTCCCCAAACACGCAGACTTTGCAAAATGTCAGGGTGGGATTCAGCCAGCCCTTGCGAATGTGTTAATTACCTGATACTAATTGGCAGTCTAATCACCAGAGGCAAGATCCCCGAGGTGCCAAAGCAGGAACGCTCAGCGTTGTGGAGAGGCTGGAAAAAATCCTGCCACTCAGATGGAGGGAAGTAAATGATCCTAAAAGTGAATTTCATTAATTTTTAACTGGGGATACTTTCTCACAAAAGCAGCTATCCTGAGGTGGTGCTTTGAAGTGCACGGAAATTTCCATCAGAGCTGCCACCTCCGTGCAGCAGAGGAGACAGCAGCCGGTGGAACAGCTCTGGAGAGGTGGCAGCTCCCCGTGGAGTGCAGGAAGAACAACCATTCCAAACCCTTGCAAACAAGGGCTCTTCAGGAGATGTCCCCCATCAGCTGGGGTTGGAGGATGGGAGCTCCTCCAAGGCGTGGTGGCAGCTCCAGTACTTCCCATGGACAGCTGTGATCCTCTGCTGTGTGAGCCAGAGCATGTGCCCAGGGGAGCCCGGGGGTGGTGGGGGGCAGTGGGGGGCTGTACTGGTGTCCCCCAGCTGAGAGTGCTCGTCCTCACACACCCTCCAGCCAGGCTCAGGCAGCTGGGGAGGACCCAGAGTATTTTTAGCCCGTTGTTAACATGCATGAATGGACATGCTGAATCCTGGCACAAACCGAGGGCTTGAACATCTGCTCAGGTGTCCTGGTAACACCCCTTGCTGCCTCTGTCTCCTTAAGGTGTTCCAGTATTTCAGAGAGGCCTTTTCCACAGGAAAAATAAAGCCATTGTACAAAGGCTGTCCCACAGGTGGGAGTAGTAATTCCTGGGCCAATTCTGCGGAGTGCCCCAGTTTGCACCAGTACAGCACAGTTTGTACAGGCACCACTACCTGAGGCTGACACAGGGTAACGTGCTGACATCCTCGAGAACTCACCCTGCCCAGCAGCACTGGAAGCTGGGGGAGCTTTGACGGCCTGGGATTGTGAGTCTCATGGAATCAGAGTGGTTTGGGTTGAAAAGAACCTTGGAGCTCATCCAGTTCCACCCCTTGCCATGGGCAGGGACACCTTCCACTATCCCAGGTTGCTCCAAGCCCGTCCAACCTGGCCTGGAACACTTCCAGGGATGGGGCACCCACAGCTTCTCTGGGCAACCTGTGCCACCCTCAGAGAGAACAATTTCTTCCTAAAATCCAACCTAAACATCCTTGTCAGCGTAAATTCTCTTTCTGCTGAAGTTGAGTGCCGTGGCTGAGGTGGAGCACTCTGTGCTCTGGCATTTCCAGTGAGCTGAGGATGTACCTCACAGCCATGAAAAACAAGCTCAGATCCAGGAGACAACAGAGCCAGGGTGTGTTAAGCCAGTCCTTAAGCACAAGGAAGTAGTGTGCTTTTTCCTGAAGCATTTCTCAGGAAGTGAAAAGCATTTCTGCAAGGCCTTTAGCTGCTGTGTTGGAATGGCATGTGAGCACTCATCAGAGAGCTCTTAGATGTTATAGAGCCCACGCTGAGATCATCTGTGCCAGTTCTGTGGATTTTTCAAGCAGATTCCAGGAGTTCAGGGAGCCTGCTCCTCAGAAGATGATGCTGTCACTGTGTGTGGCTCAGGGTTCAGTGCATGGTCTCTGCTTTAATGACCGACCTGGCCTTTGGATGGATGAGTTTGAGCTTTTTTTATTTCAGCAAAGGGAACGCAAATCCTCGGCTTTATCGCCGTGACTAAGGACGTGTTGTTGTTGGCTGAGTTACAGGAGTGTGCTGAAATCTGAGTCACTCTTCTGCTTGGGAAAACAAAAGCAGACTCCCAGGAAGTCTGCATCCCTTTGTTCCCCCCACAGCCCCCCATGCCTGACTGTGTCCCAACAACCCTGGGACCAGGATGGGGCCATGTTCTTGCCCCAACCAGCACAGGCAAAACCACCAGAGATTGTATAGTTGGCAAAAATCCCACACCCACTGGTTTTTACCTCTGATGCAATAAAACCTCCACGGTGGTGCAATCTAACAACCCCTTCCTACTGGAGAGCATTACACATACAAATTTGATGCTCAATTATCCTTTGTTTTTTGTCAAGGATCTCTTGGCTCTGGCTGCTTTCAGCAGTTGGGGTTTGACAGCCTCTGCCTTCCCAAATTTCTTCTTTTTGAAGGAAGAAGTATTTTGTGGACACTGTGGTGTAATCCTGCAGTCACCATGCCCCCATGGAGGCCCTTTCTAGGGCCTGGAAGTGCTCAGCCTTTGCAAGGGCACGAAGGATGGTCAAAGACATTGGACTGTGTGTTTTACAGACTCTTCCCTTTCCATCAGGACTCTGTTTCCTGTGTTCTTTCTCCCAGTCCTGGTCCTGAGTCAAACTCGGGGGTGGGAGAGGCAGCAACGGGAGCCCCATGGACAGTGGGGCTTTATCAGGAGGGCAGTGCCAGGGCTGTGCCTTCCCTGTGCTCCAAGCCAGGCACTTGGTGCTCTCCATTGCTCTACACTGATTTCTACTAGATGGCAAAGGAGCTTTTAAGTCCTGCTGCTGTGATGGTGATGAGGACTGGGAGGATTTCCTACTTTCCTTCTTGCAGATTTTGTGTAGGGCGGACGGAGCACCTTCCTGCAGTGCTGAGTGCCTGAGGTGTGCAGGGCTGGTTCCCCTGGGGCTCATCCTGAGCCATCCCCAATAGTTTTGGCTCTTGTGGGAGCAGTTCCCCGCTGGAGGGTTGCAAGGCAGGACCCTGAAAGTGCTTCCCTGCTGAGGGCCAGAGCATTTCAACCCCACGTGGGCCTGGGAAGAGCAGCTGTGTGTTCCCCAGATCCAGACGGGGTGTTTTTGCATACACCTCCACCTCTTCACACAACAGGAGCAACTGGCTCAGCGGGAAGAGATGGAGACTGTTTGTGCCTGCGACAAAGGAGGGGATCCTGTCAGCACACCTGGCGCAGTGGGGCAGAGGTGGGACAGGGGCTGTGGGGTCTGTCCAGGACCTTCCCCGGGGGTTGCTGTGCCCTCAGGTCTGCGGGTGTGTGACGGGCGGCGGCTCCATGTGCCATATGCAATTAACCCATTTCTCCACTACAGGGCACTGACAGACTGTGTGAGACGAACCTGATCACCGGAGGAGCCCCGCTGGTGCATCGATAGTTCGCTGGCATTCACTGTTTTATGCAATTCTTAGCTTAGTTCTGAAGAGATCCCAGCCTTGGAGTTAATTGTACGGTGCAGAGGAGAAACAAAGGCATTACTCATCCAAGGAGCAGAGCCTTTTGTTTGAAAACTATGTTTAAATAATGGAAACTTCTCCTAGGTAGGAGGCTTGTCATTTTTTTCCAAGTGCAGGCACTCCTTCACTGTATATTGCTGTGTATCATGGCACAGGTGGCTCTGGTGGAATAATAAAGCAAAGGGTCAAAGCTCAAACGTCTGTAGATAGGTCTGGCAGTGTCTGTTTTCTATTGCCATCCACACTGCAGGGTGGAATCACAGACCATTCATATAGATAGGGTGAGAGACCAGGAGTCTGCATTTAATTGCCCTCAAATTGTGGTCACCTCTGGTCTGGGATGTGCTGATCAACTCAGAGAAAGATTTGAGCAGGGACAGAGCATGGGGGAAGAACCTTTCCTGGAGCCAGGGCTGTGTGTCAGGTCCTGTGTGTGCCCTCTATTCACTGCACTACACACACTGAGGGGCTGGAGGGTGTGCAGGGAAGGGAATGGAGCTGGGGAGGGATCTGGAGCTCCAGAAGCAGCTGAGAGAGCTGAAGAGGTCAGCCTGGAGAGAAGGAGGCTCAGGGGGGACCTTTTTGGTCTCTCCAACTCCCTGACAGAAGAGTGGAATCGGGGGCTATTGGGCTCTGCTCCCAGGGAACATCCCAGGCAGAACAACAGAAAGCAGCATCAAGCTGTGCCAGGAGAGGTTTATATTGGATATTAGGGAAAATTCCTTCCCTTAAAGAGTTGTCTGGCTGTGGAATAATGGGCTGCCCAGAGCCGTCATAGAGTCATCCCTGGAGGGGTTTAACAGACATGTAGACTGTGGCCCTTGAGGACATGGTTTAGTGGTGGCTTTGGCAGTGCTGGGGGAAAGATTGGGCTTAATGGTCTTAGGAGGCTTTTCCTCTCCAAATAATTCAATGATTCTAAAAGATCCAAAGTGGTGGGTGGCAGTTCTGCCCTGTTCTGCTGCTAACCTACATGGGCAGCCATGGGGGTTCCCATCTCCCCACTGCAGCACTGCAGGTCCCACAGCTGCCCAGTCTGTGCTGGCTCCTCACTACAGTGATTCCCTTTCCCACACGTTGGGATGTCCCCAGGTCAGCGAGGACCATGTGAGGGTGAGGATCTGGAGGCTGGTTGAGCCCAGGCCTGCTCGGAGCTGCTGCCTCTGCCCCACAGCGCTGCCACCCCGCCTGCCCCAGGCCTGCTGGGCCCTGAGCCATCCACAGTTTCTGTGGCCACTTTGAAGCTCCCAGGTCTCATCTCCCTGAGCATTTGCAAAGGCACACACTGAGGCTCCTCCTCAGACACTGAGAAATGAGGCAGCAGCCTCTTGGGAACACAGCTGCTCTTCTTGAAGTCTCCATTTGAATGGAGCCTCCCAGGGGCTGTAGAGCCTCGGGAGCCTGGCTTGGCCAGTTCTCTGGCTCTGTACTGCCTGTAGGTGGTTTTGTTTGCCATTAAGCGGCTCCTGAATAACAGATCAGATGGTTTCATTGTTCCCCATTACTTGCTGAAAGGCCTCTGTGCTGGAGTGGGGGTTCCCAGCCATGGGTGGAACAAGAACCACTTCAAAGAGGTGTGAGAGGCAGTAACACCCTCTTTACAGAGGCACTGATCCGAGCCACAGATCACCCTCGTCTGTACTGGAGGTGCTGGTTGCCAGCCACAGCCTGGGAGGGTCCTGAGGGGGGGAAAGTGCATGAGGGGATGGGTTATGTCTTGATTTCTGGAAAAGAGAAAGGCAAATGAGTCAGGGAATTGAGATCCCTTTGTGTGGTGAAGATGAAAGGGTTGGGAAGGTGGGGAAAACACCTGCATTATCCTGATTTGGGAGCAAAGGGGGTCTGTGGGAAAGGGATCCTAATTTAAATGGGATGTAGGTGTATACATGGGTGGGGATAGAGGAGGTGAGGTGAGGTGAGCTCTGTATTCCTGCAGCTGTTGCAGGGTTGGATGCTTTTGCTGCTGAAACATTTCTGCTGGCTCCCATCCATGCACCTGCTAAGAGGCAGCTCCTGTGCACCCATACGGCTGCCTTGGCATGGGGCACAGAGAGACCCATGGGCTTCATCAGCTCAGGATCCCAATGCCTGCGAGAGGGAAGACTTGGGCTAGTTAATGCCAGGTCATTCAGTTCCCCATGGAGAACAGGGATGCAAGGTCTGCTGCCTAATCTTTCCATGTCCCGGAAAGAGCTGGGATGAGGACATGGAGCTGCTTCTCCCTGTGTCACGGTATCATCCTGACCCACGGCTGCTGTGGCTGCCATCAGCCATGCTCTCCTTCCTCCTGCCATGAGTCACGGGCCTCACTGCCCTGCCTCGGAGCCGACCTTGGACTCCTCTGTCAGGGAACCACACCTTTGGTAATGACAAAAAGCAGCATTTGGAGTGTTTGAATTGTCACAGCAAGGCATGGAGGAGGTGCCTGCGGGCAGATCCAGTGACTCGGGTGCCATTTTCGGGGGGGGGCTGGCGGAGGAGAAATGCTCCCTGCTCTGACGAGATTCTCCCTGGTCTGAGCAGACGTGTTCCCTGGATTGGGCTCCCGCAGCTCCCAAGCTGCCATGGCCGTGCTGCCCTGAGGGGTGACAGAAGGACAGGTGTGCTGAGAGGCTCTGTCCTGTTTCCCACAAAAGCAGATTCTTACCCGGTGTGCAACAAGCCAGTAATGACACGCTCGAGAGACACGGTGATTATTATTTCAGAGTTGTGCAGCCTGGGTGCTCAGTGGTGTTTCACAAATCCAGTACACCCCACTAGAATTTCCATGCCATAAGTACAGCCTCTCTATTAGGATTGGTCAGTAATTTCCATACAAGTTGTGTCATCTCAGCTAAATTCTAAGTATGATCAGGAGAAGGGTCTTAACCTGGGCAGGATTTTTTTGACCTGTAGGCAATGACTTGATTTACATCCTTAAAGCCTGTTAGTTCCAGGATGTCCTTGACTAAGGGATTTAGCTGCTGCCTGTTCCACTGATTGGGTCTCCTTTCTCACTCATTAAGCTTGAAAGTATACAAAGATCTTGGATCAAAGAATATCCTGGCTTCAGATCAGAGAATGGTTGGGGTGGGAAGGGACCTCTGGAGACCACCCAGTCCAACCCCCTGCCAAGGCAGCGTCACCTGGAGCAGGTGACACAGAAACACGTCCAGGTGGGTTTGGAATGTCTCTGGAGATGGAGACCCCACACCCTCCCCGGGCAGTTCCAGTGCTCTGCCACCTCCATGGAAGCAAGTTCTTCCTCAGACCGAGGTGGAACTTGTGTTTCAGTTTCTGGGCTTTGCTCCTTGTCCTGTCTCTGAGCACTAAACAGAGTCTGGCACCATCCAAATATCATCCCCTTGGAGATATTTGTGTGGGTTGATGAGATCCCCCCTCACCTCAGACCAGGCCCAGCTCCCACAGTCTCTGCTCCCCACACAGACTCCTCATCATCTTTGTGGTCCCCACCGGATCCTCCCCAGTGGTTCTTGCACTGAGGAGCCCAGAACAGGTAAGATAACCTCGCCATGTTTCACATTTTACACCCCGTCCCTCAGGGCGGCGGGGCCGGGACTCGAACCCGCGTCCCCCTCGCGGAGCAGGTGGAGCGGGGCGGAGCCAATCGCGGCCGCGCTGCGCGGGGGAAGCCC
>WEIV01021190.1:12736-34525 GCA_013390005.1 Calyptomena viridis
TAATTCAGCGGTTGGAGGTGGGGATGGGTTGGAGGTGGTTCTGGTGGCTGCTAGGGATGGTGTGCTGGTGGGTCTGCGGATTTAGAGCGTTATTTTGTAATCCAGGAGGGCTGCAATTATCTGTTCCTCGCTGGATTAGGGATGGTAATGTGCTTGGAGGTCTTAAATGGACAAATAAAGATGTTATCCCCTTTCTCCCCCCCCTCCGGTTTACAGCCGTGAGACTGTGCTTGGGCAGAGCAGGACGGATTCAGGCATTCCCGAGGGTATGTGACTCCTTTATGCCTTGGATTTCAGGAAATATATTACCTGTTCTTTAAAACTACATTTAAGTGCCAGTTTAAGGTCATCACGCTGGTTCTTTTTAGTTGGTGATGCACATGGCTTTGCTTGTTGGCATCGTATGTATAGAATCGCAGAATCCCAGAATAGTTTGGCTTGGAAAGGATCTTAAAGCCCATTTAACTCCAACCCCTCTGCCATGGAAATATATTTTGATTTTGGAGGCACTCGGGTGAGCAGATTTGTGTTCTCATGTACTGCAGCTCATTTGTCCGTTTTTCCTCTTAACTCCAAATCCAAGTGATTTATGTGTGCACAGAGGGATGTGGAGTTCTGCTTCTGGGTGGAAATAGCTGATCCAAAAGATCACGTGGAGGTCAGTTCCCAATTCCCTGAATTCAGACGGAGTTCTGTGCTCAGATTTGGGAGGGAGCACCGCTGGGATTCTGAAAGGGTTGAAGCTAATCTGTGAAATCCCAGAATTTCCTGTGTGGTGCTGTGTGAAGACGAGGGGAAAGCTTTGCCTTTCTGAGCCTGCCTGCAGCATTGTTGTGTTCTTGCCTTTCTCCCGTCTGGAGGTGGGAGATTAATCCCGTGGATTCAGGTATTGACTTGACTTCTATTTCTGTGGTGTAATCCGTGTGATTCTGATTTGTGTGTGGGGAATGAGATTAGGGGAAATCACAGTTGGCAGATGGTGGAGCTCCTCTGTGCCATTAGGAGATATCGTAACCTTTGATTATACCTACAGCCCTGATTCCTTGGAGTTTGGTAGTAGAATTGCGTTCCAGATCGAATACTGCTCGTGGTAAAATGCTGGGATCGCGTTAAAGGAGTTGCAGCAAACAGCAATTGATGTTTTGTCCAAACCGGTGTTTTACTCCAGGGTGGTAATTGCAGGCAATTTTCCCGGTCGGCTGAGAGGTAAACTCTGTTTCCAGGGTAACTGGGAAGTTGTTCAGCTGCTTCTGAGATACTTTTTGCCAGAACTGAAGGTTGTTGGTATTTTCTTATCCTTGCCTCTCCTCCGCAAACCAGAAGGATTTGCATCTTTCTAACAACCAAATGAAAATGGGAGTTTTTCTTTGTTTTCCTGTGACGTTGGCAGGGTGTGGTAGGGAAGCAGACAGTGTGTGGCAGCAACGGTAATAAAGTTGCCTGGCAGCTTAATCCAGGTAAAGATTTTCTCAAAAAAAAAATCTTTCAAGAATTTATAAACTTTTTTTCCCCTTTTTTTTGGTTAGGATTTTCTTCACTGTGTGCTATACCTTTTCCTGTAAAAAATGTCAAGGATATTTATTAGCAAGAAAACCTATAAAGCCTTTATAGTTTTGTTAAAGAGGTAGGAATCCTGTTTAACTAGAAGTTATAGCCTGTAATTCCCTTTTGATAGATGTTCAGTTTGTTGAAAATAGGTGTATGAACTTGAGTCTGTTTCAGACGATGCCCTGAGCTAATTCTAAGTGAAATGTTTCCAGTATATAAGAGACATGGAACAGAGTGGCACGGGAGTGCCACAGTATGGGAAGCCCCTATAAGAAGGCCAAGTCCAGGACCGTTTCCAGCCTAAAGACTCCCTCTGTAATTTTTTGCTGTCTCATTTTATATGTGGCAGTAAAGGACGTGCATGGCCCCAGCCCCAAGGTTGTGCTCACGCTGCAGTTCTGGAGGCAGGAGAAAGGGCAGAGTACCTGTCTGTGCTCCTCCTCACCTGGCTCTGGACTGGCTCTGAGATACCCATGGATTCAGAGAATTTCTGATGATGAAGCAGGTTTTCCTTTTGCCATACTGAGGCGTTGTGGTTTTTTTTGGCTTTTTTAGTTCTGTTTTCAGCCACCTGCAGCACTTGGATGCTGATCGAGCCTCTTGTATGTGCAGACTCCTCTGGCCAGTGGCAATATGCTTTGGAATGCCTGATTTCTCCCAGAGGAAAAACAAATCAGCTGCTGCTTGGAAGTAGGTTTTATTGAAAGAAAGAATTTGAGACTCTTTTTGAAAAGTTTACCAGCCCTTCCTGGCCTGTGGGTTCAAGGTGACATTCAGACCACATGTGAAAGAGGCAAGTCCTGACCAGCAGGTCCTGGGTGGAAAGTGGATGGAGAGCTGAGATATTTTCCTGCTCCCTGGATTCTTTGCAAGGCTCTGTGATTTTGCTTGGGTGTTGTCCTGGACTCTGCTCCATTCAGCACTTCTGTTTCTCTGGCTACTGGATAATTTTGAAACCAGTCCTGTCACCTCTCTTCTCTTTCACATGTGCTTGGTTACTGTAGGGTACAAAAGGAGCTCCCTGTCCTTGGTGAGGAATGCAGTGGTGTTCATTGCCTGGCCCTTTCCTTGGGATTAGCCTTTGATTGCTGGTCGTGGAGCTTCCTCCCTTCTGGTAGGTTTTCCAAGTATCATCAGAATCAAGTTGGTAGAGCCCGTAGTGATTTTCTGTGCCTGAGTTTTGATAAGAACACTTCCCATAGTGTTGCAAATGGAGTGTGGTGGGCAGTGCTGTGCAGACCAGGGACACAAGGCTGGGGATCGTGGTGGAGAGGATTGCTCTAAGTGTGTCAGCTGGGGACGTGGTGCAGTTGTGACTTCCTGTCCTGTACCTTTGGCTGCTCGTGTGTTCAAAACTCGGGCTGGTGTCTTATTGAGGAGTCTTGGAGATCACAGTGTTTCTCTAAGACTTGGCGTGTTTTCTCAAATTGATTTTCCACAGAAGTTGATAACTCAGACAGCTCACTATCCAGGGGAAGTGTCCTTTGGCACTGCTGACTTGTGTGCTGCGTAGTTAGTGAAAAATTTGACTCGTTAAAAGGTGTGTTTAAATGCAGATTTGGAATGTTCTGCATGAAGTTATGTGTAATGTCACTGTTGTTTTCTTATTTTCAAGCTATTTCTTCTTACAGGGTATTTTCTTCCATGAGGTTGGAAGTCTTTCCCTTTTCTAGCTGGGTAAATGTACATGATGCTCTTGGTTGTAGGGAGGTGTGCAGTGTGTTAGGAAATAAATTAATAAGATAAATGAGCAGAAAGGCTAAGGCAGGTGCAGCTTTTGGGCCTCCTCGTTTGATTCTCAATGTCACAGCGTTTGGGAGGAAAGGACCATTTCATGAATCCTTTCCAGAGCCATTCATGGAGCAGGAGATCCTGCTGTGAGCCGTGGGCTGCTTGGAAAAGCGAGACTGAAATGCTTAATCTTGCAAGCCCAGGCATGAGGTGATGCTGTGAGCCCTGTCTGTATCACTGGTTTGTGTCTGATGCACAGGGGTGACTGGGACCTGGAAATGTTGCAATATTTTAGGTGTGTTTTTGGTTTGTGTGGAGGAATTGCCCAAAGACGTCGTAGGGCAAAAGCCACAGGCTGTTTGCTTTTGCTTCAAAAATGTATTTAAGTGAAGAGCCCTGGTTGTGGCTGTAGCCTTTGCAGTGTAAACCACGGCGTGGTTGCCTTGAGCTCTCAGTCAAAGGGTCTGGAATAATAGTTGGGAGAGCTGTGGAATTCCCTCTGCAGCAAACTAGTCTTGAATCGTAATCACAGCCCTTGGAGTGACCACAGGCCTGGTAGGTTTGACAGCTTAGCTGGAACACATGCTTGGTATGCTCAAGATGCACCTGCCCTATGCAGCTGAACCTACAGACTTCCTAAAAATGTCCAGGAATTGGCTGTATATGTGCTTCCAGTGAGATGTGACTCACTGTAAGGCTCTGATTCCAAGAAGATGCTCTCCTTGCTGGGTTGGAAGAGGTGAAGGCAGCTATCTGGTCCCTTGTCCTTCACTGACTCTCAGTTTGCAGGATATATTTGAACTTCTCTCTGCACCCGAAGCCTTTTTTCCAAGCTGTGTTCTAGGAATAGTTAAAAAAATAAGTAACAAATCAGAACCAGAGCAAGTCAATTACTGTTTGCCTTGAGTGGGCTTCTGTGGGGGAAGAGGACTTTCCATGTTTTGGGTTCTGTTAACTGCTAGAAAAAACAAATTCTTATCAAAACCTGGATGTTTGGTGTTGGCAAAAAATGCTAAATTTAGTGTGATGATTGTTCTATCTTTTTACACCTATTGGTTAAAAAAAAAGTTTCCCTTTTTTCTCAAGACTTTTACAACCTGAACATCTGATCACAAAGGAATATTTAGGTCTATTGGGTTATGATTTTCCTCAGGCCTAGGCTTAAATAATCCAGATTTAAAATGAAGCTGTTTATGGAAGTATGCTTAATCTCTAGATTCTTTTCTCAAATCAGTGAGGGTTATTTTCTTGCTTCCCATTGTCTTTGTTTGTTCTGGGAGTTTGTAATGCTGGAACTTGTGCAGACAAGGAAACCTTCAGGCAGCTTGGGGATATTTTCCAGTGCATCTGTATAAATAGGAGATCATTAATGCATTTTTTTCATGGTTCCTGAATGCCTCACAATTACATTGAAACAATGGGAGTTGAGTTTTCTTTTTATGTCCTTCATCTCTACAAAACACACTTGAGGAGAGGAAATGAACTTTTTCTGAGGGCTGTGTGATTGTGGTGATGCAGTTTGAGCAGTCCAGGACACAGAGGGTTATTATGCCAAACATTGCTTGTTTGTGGTTGAGTCATGTCCTATGAGCACGCACTTAAACACTGGGGGTGGAGGGATCTGAGCTCCCCTAAAGCCACTTACAGAGCCGTTCATTACAAGTTCTTATCAGGATTAAGTGCCAAAACTTCCAGTTTTGGGCTGGAGTAAAGCTGCTGCTTGCCTGAAAGGAGATAGTGTTGGTCTTGCAGCAGTGTGAGAACTGAAAGCTTCTTACTATTGTAGTAATTAAGTCAGGATGGTCATTAGCCTGCTGTAACGAGCAGAAGAAGATAACAATCCAGTTGCTGGAGGTTTGGTGTCTCCACAGTTTTCACTTGGAGGGAAGAAGCGTGTGCAGTCCAGCAGTTCCTCCAAGGGGCGATGGCTCAGCGAGGGCACGGCTCGAGCTTTCCAGTAAGTCTTGTCTTATTGCACAGAATTACTGCGAGCTTTAACGTGGGGTGGGAGGAGAGCCGAGCCTTGTTTCCAGGTCAGAACAGCCCTTTCATTTGGCGGGGGGCTGGGAATCGCCACGAGTGGGCTGTAATTTCCAGCTCCAGGCTTGACCCAGTTACGGCGCGGTCGGCACAGCTCACAGCTCCCGTGTCCCGAGCCAGCCCAGCCCAGGACACTTCAGCTTTGCTGCGGGACCAGCACTTGGATGCAGAGAAGATGGATGGCAAAAATAGCAGGAAAAGAAGTTAGCTGCGTGTTGTTGTTTAAACTACATGCGTTAAGTGCACTGGGAAGAGGTGAAGAAGTGAAGATGCAGATGCTTTATTTCATTAGTTTTCCTTTGATTCTGGTAGTTACAAACTACCCTTCGATATTTTTAAGGGTAAGAAGCTGCCGGTGTTTTAGTGAAATTCATGAAAATAGGAGGATTTGTGTGTGCTTTTACTGATGCAAACAACGTTGTTGCCATACACATCAACCTCTTCTGTTTATGTTTTCATAGTGACTGTTTTTGTATTCTCACTATTGGTTAAATATGAGGTTTCTCTGCCTTTCAGCAAGTGGTGTTAATAAATGTGAAGTTCTAAAACTGATTATTCCTGCTGTCGTAAAACAAGGCTGATCTTTATTTTACAGTGTTGATGATACTTTGAAAGACACAAATAGGAATGGAATTTTAAGTTTGCCTTTATTCCTCTCTTTCAATGAGCTCATCCTTCAGCCTGCCTTAGGCCTGGCCGTAGTACCAGCAGCTCCTGGCAGGGAGGGAGTTGTGCCAATGTTTAAGAGGGATGTTTATCTGCTGCAAGGATATTCAACCATACAAGGCTTTCGATGGACAAAGCTGCCTCATCTGGAACGAAAGCGCTCTGCCCAGCAAAGCCAAAATGTGTTTTAAACAGACTTTCTGGCCCCTGTAATTGTTTGATATTTCAAGAGAACACTGGGAATTCTTTACTGACCCAAACAAGCACAGATGCCTTTTACAACGGGCCTTTCTGCTGGAGCTGAGCAGCTCAGCTGGCTCGTTTCTTTACTGAGGGACCTTACAGAAATGTCCCTTTTGTTATTGTTGTCAAACAGTGTCTTACTGTATTAGCACTATTAAATGTCAAATATTAGTGTAATCTGCCCTTAGAATGTTTTTAGCAACATGATGGTTGCACAGTTAGCTGTTTATCACCCTATCCTTGCTGTATGCACATACAAATGATGCATGGTGTATTTTTTTCGTATTTGAGCCTGCAATAACAGTTATGTCCCAAGAGAAGCTATGGCTGCCCCATCCCTGAAAATGTCCAAGGGCAGCTTGGATTGGGCCTGGAGCAACCTGGAATAGTGGAAAGTGTCCCTACCCTTGGCAGGGGGTGGAACAAGATGAGCTTTAAGGTCCCTTCCAACCCAGACCATTCTGGGATGCTATAATAGATATATTGATTTATTCAAGTAATAATAAGTCTTTCTAAAACAAGTCTGAAATTATGTATCTTAACTCTTACTAGTCGTCATAATGTTCAGTTTATGTTTTTCACAAAATGAATATTTAACTAAATCACTTCATCTCTGTGGCTGCTGCCTGCAAAAGAGAGATTAAATGAATTGATCTGATTAGAGCAGAGTTTCCAGTATGACCTCAGGTTTTTGTTACTCTCCTAAATACATTTTACCTCATAGGAAAGAGATTCTCACTACTGCTGCACTGTTATGTGGCTGCCAGAGAGGCTTCCATGTGCCTGACCTGCTCTTGAAACTTGACAGGGCAGAGGATGTTTCCTTGACTTCTCCCCCAGTATGGCTGAGTCTCTGAGCACATCAGAAACGCTCATCAATAGTTACAGGTCAGCATTTCAAGAAGGTCAGGGAGCCTGGTTTCTGCCTGGTGAGCATTATGCTAATTCAGTTGTTAAACATATTGGAATTGTGCTTCCTTTTGCTTCTGCAGAGCTTGCAGATTCCATTGGAGCCTCTGCTCCGTGCTCGGAGCACAGGGGGTTAGTTTTGGACAGGGAGAAGTTTTCTTGTGTGCTCTTGTTCACATGCAAGAAATTCCTGTGTGGATCTCGGTTTGGATTGAGTTCTTCACATGAAATATTTGCTCAGGTAGTGTCACTGTCATGTTGGTGCTTAGGCATGAGGAGCAAATCTAAGGAGCTGATGCCTTGTTAAAGCTGAAATACACATTTTCCTCTCCCAAAGACACTTTATTGAAGTGCATGTGTAACTTAGGCCCTGGTGCTGACACCTTTTACAAACAATATCGGGCGTTTTCTCTCATATTTGGTCTTGAATACTAGGAATGTGTGTTAGTATTGTATCTTAACCAGCATGTGTATAATCTCTTCAGAGTTTATTTGTGGTGCCTGCGTGTGATGTATGTTTAAAGATCACACAGTGTAGTTTGTTGATATTGGACTGTTGCACACAATGTAGAAAATAGTTATTTTGGAATCCAGGTTTTTTGTAGTGTAGATTTATGGCTGGCTAAGATGGTGTTTGTACAAGCTTGGCTCTGTAAGGAGCATCTTGGTGTATTTTTAAGATTGTCTCCAAAATTCTTGTTTCGCTTCCATTGAGTTATTTTATTTTCTTTTTGATGTAACAGCTTTAATTCCAGATTTGTACACTTTGAAAATGTGGGACATGGTTACTTTGAGGTTTTAGCTTTTTCCATCTTCTCTGTTCACCTCGGCTCCAGAAGCCATTGTGCTCTTGTCTGTCACATCCTGCCTAAAGGACAGGGAAGCTGGACTTGAGGCATCATCATTACACCTGGGGACAGGTGAAGCCTTCCCATGAGTTCTTGGGGCAGGATGACTCCTGCTCCTCTGCCCACCTCCTGCCTAGGGCTAGTCTGGATTTTTCTTACTGCTTCAGAACCTTTATAAACCGTGGCCTGCTCCATTCTCTGCTGGCATGGGCTCTGTCAGACACTGTGGGGCAGCTCTGTCCTCTGCATTTTGTGTTCTGCTGGTGACAGTGGTTCCACCAGGACTCGGGTGCTGATGGGAGCCTGGAAAAAAAATCCTGTGAATATGGGAGAGGCCTCCAAACCCAATGTTTTGAGAACTCCTTGAGGAGTGTGCAGAAAGAGGTAATAAGACAGGTGAGCATCTAGAGAGCTTTGGAACTGCTCATAGCACGTGGAAGGCAATGGATGTAATTTGGATACTGTCTGGGAGTTTCCTGCTCTGCTACTCCTGCCAGGGGTCACTCAGACTCCCTGCATTGCTTTGAGTGCAGGGGCCATGGTCAGTATCAGTACATGATGGGCTCTGGTGTGGGGCTGCCTGAGCTCCTGGAGCTCGGGGTTGTGTTAGAGAGAGGCACCACCAGAACTTGTCTACAAACAATAACCAGTGTGCTCTTTGCTGATCCAACGGCTCTGCTCCCACTTACATCTGGAGATGAGGCTGCAGTGAAAAACTTGTTAAGGCATGAGTGTACATCTTAAACTGCATAATTAACAGGAGATTGTTTATAACCATTTAACCAATATTGGCTTTAAACCAGTGTCCAGGACAGTGTTTGGAAAAGGTTGGTCTGGCTTTTATTAGGCATCACAATCTGTGGCATTTATCATTTTGCTGCAGAGCAAACAGGCCACACTGTCTGAGCACTGGGCAGGTTTGGTCAGGCAGAGCTCTCCCATCCTGTCTGTCTGCTTTTGGTTCACCCCGATTTTGGAACACTTTGGCTCTTGAACCTTATGACTCCAGGGAGGGGAACTTAGATCTTATCGGTGTGATTCCAGAGTTTGTGTCTGGTGGTTCACATGGACATTTGTCCATGATTTGCTTATGTGGTGAAACAAAATGAAAAAACGACCCAATCTTCTTCACTGAGCAGGTATCTCCTGCAGACTCATCAAGTTTCAAAGCTACACATTACTGGAAAATGGAAAGAAATTAAACTTTGTGCCTAAATCCTTTCTGAAGCATCCTGCACCAGCTGCTGTCTCATCAAAGGTGCTGGAGCGTGTGGATCTTTGATTTCCATTCCCAACTTTGCCACTTCACATTCAGCTCCTTGGATTGACTTGGCTCCTAATCTGTAAATGATTTGACTGAGGTGGGATTCCTCCTGCAGAAACTCTGGATATGTGCCAGTTACCTGTTGTTTTCATGACAGCTTCATGCCACTGCTTGAACTTGCAGGTCCGTAACCAAAAGGCCAGTGATGGAGTTGGCTCAGCACGTTTTTCTGTGGCTGCAGGACTTGCTGTGCCTCTTGAGATCAGTGAACATGTCTCGTGCCTTCCAGAGGTGTCTGATGGTGTTAATAGTGTAGCTGGGGTCAGTTGGCCACACGCTGGTCACACCTGGCTGTGTGGCTTTGTGGGGGCAGCATGGACACAGGTGGGGGGCTGAGAGAACTTGGTGCATCCTGGTTTGGTTTAGAGTCAGATTTCAGACAAAGGAGCCTTCTTTGTAATAACTCCAGAAAGGTGTTTTTAAATCCACTGCGAGATCATTCTCGGGTTACTAAATCCCTTCCTTGGATATGCCCTGAGAAATTCAGATCAGGCACCAGGGCTGCTGCAATTGTGGTGTGTGTGT
Source organism: Calyptomena viridis (assembly GCA_013390005.1). Taxonomy (NCBI): domain Eukaryota; kingdom Metazoa; phylum Chordata; class Aves; order Passeriformes; family Eurylaimidae; genus Calyptomena; species Calyptomena viridis. Next base: position 22,571 of record WEIV01021190.1, read on the forward strand.
GGCTGGGTGGGGGTGATTTGAGGGAGGGTTCTTGGTCTGGGTGCTCACAAACAAGTGAGTGCTCTGCTGAGTGCTCAGGTGTGGATGAACTGGTGAGAACGTTCCCGTGATCTTTCATTCCTCCTAATTTTTGTGAGCTCCAAAATATGCCTGTGTCAGCTGTAAATTATCCTACCTTAAAATGTAGATGATCTCTACACTGTGCTATGTATTTAAAGTGTTTTTATATTACTCTTCTATCTTCATTTTGGTGTGTTAGAGTGCTACTTTGCTTAGAACTTACCAGAAAGATAAAAAGTCCCTGTGGTTCACTGGTGGTTAAAAATGCCCTTCTGTGCCAAAGCTGTGAGTGTGGTTTGAGCAGCCCTTGGTGTTCCCTGGGCCTCCTTATCCCTGTGCTGGATGTGAGGATGTTCCACATGAGTGCTTCTGCACATCCAGGCACTCCCAGGCTCCCAGGACCACCATTTGGATTTTACAGCTGGTTTTTCACACTAGCTGTTTGGTTGTTTTTTTTTCTTTCACCCCCTCAATAAATATGTTTACATTTTTAGTGCCTGAACTGTTGTTCAATTAATGGGCAATTTTTCTCTCTCTGTGCTTTCTCAAGCATGTAGGGAGATGGAGGGATTTGTTTAGTAGTCATAAAGCTTCTAGACAGTGTATGTATGATCAATAATTCATTACAGGCCTTGATTTTGCTGAGTAATGTCGTGTTTCTGGAAAACAAGGTAGTGTACGATGCATGTGCAGGCTTGTTGCTGTCCGAGTTCTTGGCTTAAACGTCCTTTTTTTCCGAAAGGGGAGAAATGCAGTGTCACTGCTCTGATTCCTCAGTCACGCACAACCCCCAGTGCTCTGTTCCATTCCTTTATGGATTGCTGGGAACCTGCTCCCAGGTAACAAAACGAACTCGTTTACAAGTTGGCAAGAGCAGCCAGTCGTTCTGAGATGGGTATTTGCATTAATGCAGGGAAAAACTATTACCTGCATATGTGCAAAACCAGATGTGCCCACTGAAGGAAACAGAGGAGCCTTATCATCAAGGCAGCAGCAGAAGCTCCTGTGGCACATCAAACATTGTTGACAGAGCAGGTTTTTTATCCTGTGCAGCTCAGAGCAGTTTATTGATGCCTGACAGGAGGCAGCACCCGAGTTAGTGTGTGCGAGTACATGGGGAAGAGATCAAAGAACTGTTGGAACATTGGGAACAACCTGAGAGGCAAAAAGATTCATGCTGTGGTATTCAGTTATTGTAGAGCAGAGGATGACATAAGGGATTTTGGCCCAGGGAATGATAAATGCCATTAAGTGTTTGGCTTTTATAACAGTATTTTATTTGACTCAGATCCACCCACCTTCCTAATCCAATGGTTTTTCAATATTTATAGGATGTGAGTGGAAATTGTGAATGTGAGGGTCCTGTCCGTTTGAATCTGAATGAGTTTAATGGCTCCATCTGTATCCTGAAAAGCATAACCAGAGTAATATTAATCCAGTTTAAGACTGTTAATAATTGACCTGGTTCAAAGTTGGGTCATCTTCTATGTGAATCATTTGAATTGCTGCCATAGGAGGACGAGCTTGGGCAGAGGGAGGTTTTTGAGATAACCCCCCTGCATCATGCCTGGTGCTGGGTAAACCAGCATTGTGTGGGATGTGAGGTGTTGGTTCACCAGACCTGGGGCTGAGGCTGGATTCTCAGCATGGTCTGGCTCTTGCTGAGGACACTGGGAAACTCCCCCCCCAAGTTGATGTCAGTGACATGTAAACCTAAGTCCAGTTTCATTTCTCCTGTTCCTTCCTTCTTTCCTTAAATATTTTTGGGTTATGGACAGCACACATAAGAAAGGTCTGATGTTAAATCTCCTGTGTCTTCACATGTCTTAGAGTGCCGTGTTGGATCTTCTTGTGCTGGCATACAAAGGAAGCTTTTCAGGAGCTGGGTTTGCCTTGGCAATGCTTGTCAGCCCCATTCCTGCAGACCCTGGGCTCAGAATGCAGGTGCTGCCTGCGAGATGGAGTTGTGTTGTTTATTAATGCCAGGCTGTTGTCATAGTGCTTCTCTTCAGCAGTAACAGGGAGATATCACTATCTCCACTGCAAGTCGGTACTGCTGTGGTGCAGCTCTGAGTAGGCTTGATCTTTAGGGCAAAGGTTGCTACAACTTAGAGGAGCAGGCTTTGAAATTGGTAATTTGTTCATGGAAAAGAATAATCCATTCCTGGGAATTGCCTCGTCCAACCCTCTGTTTATCAGTGCCTTTCTCCCATGATAGTGCAGTTCATTTCTAGAGTAGTGCCTGGTACAAGTATTTTGGGCTCAAGTGACTGAAGTTGCTTGTTGACCCAGCTCAACTGCATGTTTCTGCTATGACTAATTAGACATCTGAAAGGTAGAATGGTGGACTGAATGGAGAAAATGCTGCGAGACAATATTGTCTATATTGACAAAAACCGTGTCATTAGCAACCAAATCCAAAGTTGTCGAACACAGAGTTTTTTGCATATGATTTTTTAAGATAGCAAGTGGAAAATCAGCCATCAGAGAAGACATGAGCTGGTAGAGCTGTGAGAGCTGAAGCAGAACATTGAGAATATGCAACAGCAGTTTTCCCAGATTGCCCAGAGAAATTGTGGAGTCTCTTTCACTGGAGTTGTTCCAGAGCTGTGCCGTGTGCTCTGGGATGACTCTGCTGGAGCAGAGAGGTAGGACCAGATGTCCAGACTGGGGTCCCTTCCAGCATGACCCAGTCAGTGATCTAGGATTTTTTTCTACCCAGGTGAAAGCTCAGGAACAGTGTAATCTATTGCAGCATCTCTGCTCTGAGTGTTTTATCTGTAGGTGGCACGTGCTCTTTGTGAATGAATCTTTCACTGGCGACTGCAGCTTCCAAATCTGTCTGTCAACACAAGTGCAGGTATAAAACTAATGCACTGTACATGTGCTTCATTTTTTGCAGAAGCAAATGAGTCTTACTGCTCAGACCTCACATACAGATGTTAGTCACCATAGCTGTATATACACACATCTGATTTTTAATCTGTAATGGTTCTGGTCTTCTACCCCATCACTCTGTTTCCTTTGTCCTCCACTTTCATGAGTTCAGGTTTTCTCCGGGTGGTGAAAGTGTTGAAGTGATCTCTTGGTGTGTTCAAGGTAGTGCTGCAAGGCCAGTAGACTCAGGTTTTCTGAAAGTCTGTATGAAACTACTTTGTTTTTTCTCCATATGGCAATACCTTAATTCCTTTTTCAGCACTCAGATGAATGTATAAAGGCTCAGCATTTATAGATGAGTCTGGTGACTCCATGTCAGTCACAGAACAGCTCAAGCTGGTTGTACTTTGTGAAGGTGTTACTGTGCCAGGCCACAAATTCGTTTTCCAGCACTGAAAATCCTGTTAGAATTTGAGGAGGCAGATCAGAGGATTACAGGCTTTGTCCTTCTAACACAAAAGCACCTGCTGGGCATGAAGGCCAGCAGGAAACATCTTGTCACCTCATGCTATTTCTGTGGTACGGTGACCTTGGGAGGCTCCTTTATATGAACCAGTCTGTTCCCTGAGTCCTGCCTGGGGGCAGAGGGCCTTGGCTCAGGTTTATTTCTGAGACGTTTTGAGTGCTGTGGAGGCACTTGCCTATTTTTGTAACAAGTAGGTGGATTTTTTTATAAACCAAAGCCCACGGATCTGCTTCACTCGGTCCTTTGCCTTGCACTCCCCTTGGGGTCAGCCCGGCCCCATCTCCCGTGGGAGTGCTGCACCTCCTGCAGTTCTTACAGGCTTTGTGTGGTCCCACACTGCCAGTGTGAGGGGCTTCACTGCAGGCGTGTTCTAGGGGTATTTGAGCTTCACCTTGGCTCTGTAAAGTAGTTCCGATGTTGGTGTCCATGAAGTTTTGGGAGGAAACTGTCCCAGTCAAACTGTTTCTGGTTTTAAAGCATTTGCAGCTGCTGGTAGCTCTGAAGGCAGGGAGTGCAGTGGGTGAATCAGAAAATCAATCCAGTGGCGATACCCATGTCCTGTCAGCTCCAAGATCAGAGAAGAGTTGTCCTTCATATTCCCTTCCCGTCAAGAGGACAAGAAATATGCACAGTTACAATAAATATTTCCAGGTGTGGGTGGTCTCTAAGCTCCTTTAACTGCTGAAACATGGTACCGAGCATGGTATTGCGTAGGGGAGTATCAAAGGGAAGAATTCCAGAGTTGTTTTTCAGTCCCATATTTCTGTCTGTGCTGCAGCTGGCTCATCCATCTCCTTGCTCTCCTTCAGCTGTGTCCGTGGTGTCCTGCCAAATGAGAGCATACCCACCCAAAGCTGGAGCCTCTCGAGAAACACAGCCCTGCCTGAGCTCTGGGGGCTTTGGGAAAGCACTGACTGCTCAAGGTCAGAGGGATCAGTAGCTCTGGATGTTTTTCTGAAACAATAATGAGCCAAACTTCACCTCTCCAAAGCAAGGTCACAGAGACAGTACACTCAAAAGAGGTATAAATAAATAAGTGTATGATTAATTCCATCACATTCATGATGTGCAGCATTAGAATGTGAAAAAGACAGTCAAGGATTTAACCCAGTTCCTTCAGAATCTGTGCAGAAAAACTTGCTCGAATCAAAATTTAGTTTAAATACAGTTAAATATGGAGTTAAGCTTTCTGCAACAAGAAGACCATGTTAGAATTAACCAGGGGGAAGTTTTACGATTCCAAAAAGGTTTGAGGAGAAACTTGCCAGATTGCAAATTCAAGTATCCACCCTCCAATGTGTCTGGGATGTGACCCTGTTGAACTTTGGGAGTGGCAAGTAGAATAAAATTCTTCCTGAAACAACCAAACATCTTCCTGGAAGAGCCTTAATTTTACTTACTTGCCTTTTTTCAGTTTCATAGTCAGTTTTTCTTGCTTGTAGCCAAACCTGATCATCAATATTTCATCTGGCACGCAATGCAGTTGTTTCTGGAATGTCTTTTTTCCTGTTGAACTGCATAGGGAGGTTATTTGCAGGTCTTGTTTGTGGGTGAAATGTGTTTACAAGGATGAAACCTACAAGGAGGAGTTGAAGCTGACCACAAAAGCCAAGGTTTGATGACAGAAGCAAATAAAACAACACTTGGAGGCCTGCTGGGAATACCAGCCTTCTGCACAAACATGCTTTTAGCCTCACTTGAGCCTTATCCCATAACTCCTGTTCTGCAGAAGGTCATGTTCTGCTGGCAGAAGTCAAGATTTTGCTTTTATTCCCCATTTCAACTGCCAAAAGAACTGGACTTTCTGAAAATACCCACCCACTAATGAGCCGGGTGGAATCCCTTGTGTGGAATGCTGGCTGGAAGTAAAGAGATGATTCACGCAGGAGGGTGAGGATGTGCAGATTCTGGTACCAAAAAATGGTGATTCACCGACATTTCAAAGCATTTTGCATTTGGTTGGGGTTTGTTGTAGTTCATGCTCAGACTTTGAAAGAAATTAGACCCTGTGTAAAATTGGGAAGAGAAAAGAGTTTCCTCTGAAACTGTCAGTAAGAGGGTTGTGGAGAAGGAAATTATGGAAGAATGGGATGTAATGAGTAGTTGTGCAGATCAGAGGAAATGTGCTCTGTCAGTCCGTGTGCTCTTGGGGAATCTCTTGAGGAGAACACAACGTATGAAGGGAAAAAACCCCACCCAAAAGTCAGGCTTGAACAAAGTTGATCTTGACAGAGAAGTATTTGTCCTGAATTGTCTGTAGAATGTTGATTGTGTTCCCAAAACTCAATGCAGATATTTTTTGAGCCGAAACTTATTGATAATAAGTCTGTGGTTGCAAACTGGACCTTTTTAAAGGGTGACATTCCGAAACTGTTTCTTAGACATAACTGGAGCAATCTGCCCCTTGTGTACATCAGCCCTGTTGGGTTACATTTCATATGTGACACCCAGACATTGTTATGAAAACAGCAATGGCTGATGGCTATGGAAGCAGACTATTACATAGAGTTTTTCCAAGTCATTCACTTCAAACCCATCTCTACCTCACAAATTCCAGGAAATTTGGAGGATGAATTCCCTGTGCCCCACAGTTGCATTTTGCTGTTGAATTCTATTTTACCTTAAATCAATCACAGAATCCCAGACTGGTTTGGATTGGAAGAGACCTTTAAGTTCAGCTCATCCCACCCCCTGCCATGGGCAGGGACACCTCCCACTATCCCAGGATGCTCCAACCTGGCCTTGGACACTTCCAGGGATGGGGCAGCCACAGCTCCTCTGGGAAACCTGTGCCAGGGCCTCCTCACTCTCACGGTGTTTTCCTGTCTTAGCTCATTGTCCTGCTACATCAGGAATGTGATCTTAGATTTATGTTGACCATTGTGACATTACTGGACATGCCAAGGTATTTAACATGGAATTTTTCTTTAATAAATAAATGTTATGGCCTCTGCGTGGCCAGTTTGAATTACTGAAGCTGCTGCTCTGTAATTTGTGACGCTTTTAACTGCCCGACCTTTGCAGGGTGGAGATTAAAATACAAGGTGTGAAGTTCTCACCCTGGTACGGGATGGCAGCAATTAATGGAAAGTGTTGAAAATATTTCAGTTCTTTAGTGTGTGGCAGGATCTGAAGCTCTGGCAGGTGATGATTGTTATGCAATTGTACTGGCAGCAGCAATTAGAGATTTACAAGTGCTTGTAAATGATGCTATTTATAGGATGGACACTTCATTTAACGAAATGCTAATCTTTTCTCAGTAGGAGGAAATGTCAGAGTGGAGAATTTCATCCCTGGACAGGGACTGGACTGTAATGTCCGAAAGAAGAGCACTTTGTCCTTTTTTTTAAAGAAAAGCACTAGAGACTTCCAAGGGACCTGCACGAGGGAATGCAGAAAGCTTATTTTAAATTTTGCAGTGCTTTGGAATTTTAATATTAATCACCTCTGAAGCTTTTCAGGTTGTATCTGGCTTGTGAGATTTGGAATACGTAGTTTTAATTCTCAACCTCTTAGTTTTGATTATTGAGAAGCAGAACTGAGTTTCTGACTGTGAATCTGGGAAAAGATAATTTAAATGTGTTTTATTACCTCTTCTTTCTTTGTGAATGAATTTGTCCAGGGATATTTTTAATAATAATAGGCAGTATGACAGTATTCTTGTTAATCTTTCTCTTTGAGAGACCTCGAATGTCCTCTTAAATACAACTGATGGATCCCATTCCAGGGAATAATAACATGAGTCAGGCTTAACCCCAAGAATGGAAAAAGCCTGGTTTTTACTGAATTAGTTGCATGATCTACTTGATTATAAAAGGTTTTTTTCACTTTGGGTTATTTTGATTGTGCTGTAGTAAGTCTTATGTTCTTGTCAATGTTCACACTCATGTTCTGTTCTTTGTACGTGCACAGTAAGTGATTGGATTAAATAAGAATTAACAGCAGATCCCATCAGCACCTCTCTGAGTGTAGAAACCAGCAGCAGGAGGAGGATGGCTGGGGAGAACTGACAGGTTGCTGTGGACTGATCCCAGGGTATGGGCAGTGAGGAGAGGGAGGAGAAAAGAGAGAAGAAAGTAGGTTTTTAAAAACTGGATAATTTATGGCACTAGCACAGCCTTTTGTAGGAGGGATGAAATGGCTTATGGTCGTCTGTTCCCAGTAGCTTCCGTGGCTTGTTGTGCCAGGGAAAACCTGCAGGCCAGAGGAATATACAGAATCGTGGAATACTAGAATGTTTGAGTTGGAAGGAACCCTAAAGACCACCCAGTTCCACCCTCCCAATCGCAGTCTTGGACAAATCTGTGATTTTAGGAGCTGCTAATAGACGTGGTTATGCAAATCTCTTCCTGTATTTACACAATAAGGGAGTAAACTTTGTGTACTGGAAGCAGATGTGTTGATGAAGTTGTGTCTAAAGAATAATAACTTCTGGTGTTTGGCAATTTTCTATGGAGTATCCTTAGTGCAAACAGCCATGGACATTCACTGCTGGAGCCAGGCTTTCTGCTTGGTTTCCATGTCATAAACTGGATTTTTGGTGGGTTTTTTTGTTTGTTTGGGTTTTTTAATAGCAGAGAGATTTTCTCTGCAGAATTTTTATGCTTTCGATCCTTAGAGAAGACAGATGGACTTGTTTGTCTGCTGCGAGGTTCAGGGGCAGATTATAGATGATTTTGCTTTGTTTCATTGAAAACATTCTTATTTAAGAGCAAGGAAGTTGGTAATAATCACGTGATTCATGGTGGAAAAATTATCTGCAGGCTGCTNAGCAGAGAGATTTTCTCTGCAGAATTTTTATGCTTTCGATCCTTAGAGAAGACAGATGGACTTGTTTGTCTGCTGCGAGGTTCAGGGGCAGATTATAGATGATTTTGCTTTGTTTCATTGAAAACATTCTTATTTAAGAGCAAGGAAGTTGGTAATAATCACGTGATTCATGGTGGAAAAATTATCTGCAGGCTGCTTCTGTTGCCTTAATAGGCTTAAAGGAATTAGCAGTGATGTAAATAATAGTTGTATGTGGAGGGTGGGCAAGTGCCAGAGACAAGGGTGTGTTTGGGGTGAAGCCCTTCCCTTATGATCATTTCGCAAAAATAACCCTGTGCAGTGAATAATCCATTTTGATTTCTAATGAGCAATGTTAATAATCTTCGTAATGATAAAACTTAATTAAAAATGCAAACAGCACCTCAGGGCATTAACATGTGAAGGCTCAGAGGAGCCTGGAGCAGTGCTTGAAAGTGCAGACTCTACTTACACCCTGTGGTGGCTCAGCTTGGCCCAGAACAAAACTCAGTGGCAGCTGTTTGGANGTGGGCAAGTGCCAGAGACAAGGGTGTGTTTGGGGTGAAGCCCTTCCCTTATGATCATTTCGCAAAAATAACCCTGTGCAGTGAATAATCCATTTTGATTTCTAATGAGCAATGTTAATAATCTTCGTAATGATAAAACTTAATTAAAAATGCAAACAGCACCTCAGGGCATTAACATGTGAAGGCTCAGAGGAGCCTGGAGCAGTGCTTGAAAGTGCAGACTCTACTTACACCCTGTGGTGGCTCAGCTTGGCCCAGAACAAAACTCAGTGGCAGCTGTTTGGAAGCTGAGGAAGAGGAGCAGCAGGGAAGAGCCAGGCCTTCATGTGCCAAACTTTGTTAAAACAGGAAGGATTTCAAAAGGAATTTCGGTGCCATTTGTAATTTGATTTGTGTGCACAGAACACAACCCAGCACAGCCTAGGGGAATGTGGGCACAGCTTGGGCAGCACGAGGAGAAACAGTGCCCAGAACAGGGGGCAGGGGGGTCTGGGGACAGGGAAGGGACAAGGGCCAGCAGGACCATGGAGCACTGGTGGCTTGGCTGAGTTTCCCCAGGCAGAGGAGGTCAGGAAGGGGAACAACATGTCGTATAGCTGGCAGTGGGGGATTTACAACTCTAGTNGCAGCAGGGAAGAGCCAGGCCTTCATGTGCCAAACTTTGTTAAAACAGGAAGGATTTCAAAAGGAATTTCGGTGCCATTTGTAATTTGATTTGTGTGCACAGAACACAACCCAGCACAGCCTAGGGGAATGTGGGCACAGCTTGGGCAGCACGAGGAGAAACAGTGCCCAGAACAGGGGGCAGGGGGGTCTGGGGACAGGGAAGGGACAAGGGCCAGCAGGACCATGGAGCACTGGTGGCTTGGCTGAGTTTCCCCAGGCAGAGGAGGTCAGGAAGGGGAACAACATGTCGTATAGCTGGCAGTGGGGGATTTACAACTCTAGTAGTACGATTACAATAGTATTACTAAATATTAATAGCATCTGAAATCCTCCTACAGTTCAGTTTACAGTTTATCATTTTCAGCTGGCCAAAATTTTGTGCATTGCCAGCTTGATTAGAGATATTTAATTCGAGAGAAGCAGGTTTATCCAAACCAAAATGTGTTTCAAAAGCAAGACACTATGTCTCATGTATATGTGGCATTGATACCATGATTTCTCTGTATCAAATGCACTTTTTGAATCACAGGAGCCTTATAATTTTCAAAGTTGGATGATTATTTTTCCCCCGAATATTTTGTGCTCCTGTTTTGAATACTTGACTGTTTTGGGCCATATGTCTGTGATGGGGTATCTGAATTTGAAACCTGAAAATATGACTTTTCTAGATCATGTGAAAAATTGGGTCCTGTAGAGCTGGAGTGTGATGGAACTAAGGAAGGGGTAAATGGTAGGTTAGGAATGCTGGCTGGAGAAGGGAGTTGTGCACTCTTAGCCAGGATTAGGTCTCTCTTTGTATATTCACTGCCCCGCGTTCCGTTGAGGATCAGGTTTTACTCCATTTAAGAAGCTCTGTGCCTCCTTCTGTTCCAAAGAAAAGGAACTACAGAACGATAGGAGGAAACTCTATTCTCAGGTTCTGCCAGGCAGATGCTGTTTTTACAGCTGGATTTTTCCCTTTGCACTATTGCCCGTGAGCATCACTCTCATTCCAGCGATGGTTCTGCTCCCTTTAGAGCACTTCACAAACCTTTGCATCCTTGGAATGTGAGAGCATTTTAATCGGATTTTGGTGGCTGTTTCTTAGAATAACGAGTGGGAGAGGAAGGAAGATTCCATGAAGATCTGTGAGATTGTGGAAGGGGCAGATTGATGTGGATAAGCTGATTGGGTTAGTGGCTATTTCGGAAGGGCGAGGTCGGGGACTGGCATCGGGGATAAGTGGTTGAGACAGAACTCCAAGTGGATTGGAAGATGAAAGGGAACTGACAAGGTGAGCAGAGTTCATTCACCTGCCTGAGAGAGGGAGCACAAACAGGGACAAAAATAAATCCCTGCAATTTAGTGCCAGTGTGGGCCAAGTCTGGTCAAGGGAAGCTGAAGGTGAAATAATAATTTCTGCAGACTGCAGACCCAGGAAGGCAAGATCCTGGTTGGATTTTTTAATAAGCACATGCAGGGAGCTCCATATTCCACAGAATCTACGAATTAGTACATTTATATGGTAAATACCAAAATAGGGCCGGTGAGAGGTGTCCAAAATCACCACTTCAGAGGTTGCCCGAAAGAGACAAGAGGGTTGCAACACAAAATTGAGCTCCTGACTACAAAATACAGCATGAATTTCCTAAAAATGAAGAGTATGATAGCTTTTAAAGGAAAAAATAGCCCTTACATAGCCAACTGCATCTGCTACAAATTTAAACGCATGTTTTGTTAGGAAAATTCAGGTTACTCTTTGTAGCTGAAATTCTAATTACTTCTGGTTTTCCCTCATCTCTGCAGTAAGAATGTAATTAAAGCCAAAGCTCTTCTCCTTCCTTTGCTGGCGAGATAATGGAAAAACTGCTTTGTCATGGTAAAAGTCCCATTTTGATTCAAAATCGGCCGTTTGCAGGTCAGCTGCTCAGGTAGCACCTCACAGACTGCTGTCCCAGAAAGGAGCTTTGCGACAGAAAGTAAATGACAGTAATTGAGATTATTGTAATGCAGAGCTGTGTTTAGCGATTGACAGCACTTGGATTTGCAAACAGTCTCCCTGAAAACGTGGTTTTAACTGTGTTCAGATTTGATGTGCCTATGTGCAGCCCGAGTTATTCCCCCTTCACCTTTTTGGTTACACACTTTTGAGCTAATTTATTCTTGATTCTTTACTGTTTGGAAAATAAACACACTTTTGCTTTTTACAGTTACATCAGGTGACTTTATACTTGGGAACCTGCTTTTTTTTTTTCCTTTAAGCGCTCTGGATTTTTGTCTCCCATGGCATTACCTGTGTAGGTCTGGATTATGTGCCACACCTGAGTCTGAACTCTGTTTATTTGCAGGTGAGGTCTGGGCAGTGTCTCTGCAGTGACTGCCTTTCCTGTCCTTAATGTGACCTTGGTGACCCAGCTCCTGTCACTATGAGAAGGGATTCGGGCCCCATGGGTTGGTGGAAGCAGCAAATTCACATTATGGTGAGTGGGAGAGTGGGGATTTACCAGGATTATGTTTATTTGCATTGTTTAG
>WEIV01021191.1:3380-45624 GCA_013390005.1 Calyptomena viridis
AAAAAAAAAAAAAGAGCAAATGGTGGCAGGGGCCCCGGGCACTTAGTGATTTGTCCATCTGCCCCTTTTCCTGCCTGGACACCTCTGCACTGGGCAGTGGGGGGACTCTTGTTTGTCCATTCCCCTCATTAGGAGCAGGTGCTTGAATGGGCACATGTGAACAGTCAACAGTGCTTTTGGACAGGGGGGAAATGAGCCATGATGTGAGAAAGTGAAACACACCCTCACCATTAACCTGCAGCTCCGACTGCTTCTCGGAAAACACACACGCCATTAACTGGGACAGGGGTGTTGGGGGGGGTGACACTCCAGGGTTTGGTTCTTTGGGTTTGTCTGGAAAATCGTGGTGGCTCTGGGATCACGGAATCACAGAATTCTTAATGTTGGAAAGGCCCTCTAAGACATCCAGTCCAGTCCAGCCCATTCACCACTGAACCACATCCCCAAGGGCCACATCTCCATGGTTTGTGAACACTTTCAGGATGGTGGTTCCATCACTTCCCTGGTCAGCTTGTTGCAGTGCTTGACCGCCCTTTCAGTGAGAAAATGATGTGATGACCAACTGTGGGAAGGTTCATGCTGCCCTGATACTCTGAGCATCCTTGGCACCCACAGAAAGGGCGTGGAGGCATCAGTGTCCAGGTTTTCCTTCCTCTGCCTGGATTATGGCTGATGTTGCCATGGCAATGTCTTCTCAGTGCCATGGCTGGAGGGTGGGTTTGTCACACCAGCCCCTGTCCCCTGGGCAGTCCATAGCAGGTGTAACCCAGAGTCCCAATCCTGGTTGTTCCTTATCTCCCTTTAATCATCCCCTCTTGTCCTGTGGAATCTGCAATCCTGAAAGGCTGGCCATGGGCATTCCCCATTACCTTCTCCTCCTAAAGCTGCAGCAGGACTTTTGGGCAGACACCCACTGCTCCTTGATGGACCTGGGCACCCAACACAGGCACAAGCAGCTGGGTGCTTTCCATAGTGGGAAGAAAACCATCAGCACCTCTGTTAGACATTTGGGACTTGTATCTCACATTACCATGTGTGAAAACATCCTTGAATCTCCTGGCAGGTACTTCAGGACAGGAGAACCCTTGGATCCACTCCAAGCTGTTGAGCAGGGATGGATTCTTTGTGCTGGGTAGCACCTTTACATGGATCACTATCAGTGATTATCCAATCCCTTTGCTGTTGTGGTTTTGGGCTTGAGGGGGGCTGTGTGGAAATAATCACCCTTTTCTCAGTTTTTAGCTTTCTTTCCCCATATTAGAAAATATATCGGAGGACATCTTAAACAAAGTCTTTGCTCTCAACAACATCCAGACCAGCTCAAGGCAACATGAAGAACTGGGCCACTGGAAAAGTCATTTTGGGCTCATGGGTGGGAGGAGATGGAAATATGGGCAATGAAACACATCAGGGAAAAATGGAGTTGTTCCAGCCAATCTTTTCCCATGGAAAGCATGGTGGGTGCTAAGGGACCCCTCTCCAGGAATTCCTTATCCATAGCAAGTCACCTCCAGAAGGGACAGCACTAACTCATAGCCCTTTTTTGGCTTCATCCCTGTGTCCAGCTGGAGAAGACAGTGGATCTGGACCCCAGGAAGAACTACCTGTTGGGATTTCACCCCCACGGGGTCCTGGCAGCAGGAGCTTTTCTCAATTTCTGCACAGAGGCATCGGGCTTTTCCTCCCTCTTCCCGGGCATCACCCCACACCTGATGATGCTTTCCCTGTGGTTCCGGGTCCCATTCTTTAGGGACTACCTGATGAGTGGAGGTAAGGAGTGTGGGCCAGCACCTCTGGAAAACCATGGGATGTGTGGGTGTTCACAGCAAAACACTGAGCAAATTGCGAGCAGAAATGCTGAGAGCAGCAAGGCAGGGTGGTCCTGTATCTCCTTCTTTCCATAAAAGTGATAGTCAGGCTTGAAATCATGGTTGGACTGAAAGAAGGAGGAAAAAATCCTCTTTTTTTTTTTTCCTGGAGCATCTGCTGCTTGCAGGGAAGCAGCATCCAGGGAGAGAGGATGAAAATAGCAGCTCACGCTGCTGCAAAACGACGTGGAAGGAGAGGAAGTAACAAAAGGGAATAGGAAATGGAATAGGTAAAAATTAAATGGAGAGAGAGGGAAGGGAGTTCTGAGAGATTTTTGGAGAATGGCAGGATGACCTGCGTCTCTTACCAGTGGGCTTGGGACTGGCCACTTCTCCAGCTGAATGTGGGCAGAATTCAATAGACTAAACACAGGCATCCAGCTCCATGCGATGTATCCCAGGGCATCCATCACCTTGTTTTCCACATAAACTCTGGCTCCTGCTGCTGGAAAAATATTTACATGGAGGGTGAGGAATCAAAACACAGTGAGATATGAGAGAGTTATGACCCAGGCAGAGGAAGGTTTAATCACTGTAATGTGGGAGTTGGGTGCATAGCTCATTTTCAGGTTGACCGAATCCATTTCAGAAAGAGGTTTTAATTTGCAAATTATTTCAGCCTCTGAAACAAGGATTTTATTTTTTTTAATAATCAAAACAATGTTGCTTTGTAATTTCTGAGTTAAGGATTTCTAACTTTTACAAGTAAACAACATCAAGAGACTAAATCCTGCATTAAATTCCACTTTAAATCAGCAGCATCCACTGAAACTCATGTTTTGACCTAAAACAAATGCTTCCCTGACTTAGAGTGATTCAGGATTGGACACGGTTTCACTTGACAACAAACTGAAACAGATTTTCCCCAGGGCTTAAGCACAGCTAGTTCTCAGTTTGCTTTTTTCCTAATTTTCACGCCCCCCCCCCCATTTATCACTTGTGAGCCAGACAGCAAAGGGATAATTGTGCATTCACCCAGTGCACAAATCCAGCACCTTTCAGGAAAATTGGGCAGGAAAACCCTGAAAATGAAGTGTCCAGCACCCCTCCAGAGATGGATAACAGGGTGGGGGGAAACACCCAGAGCAAACCAGCTGGGTTAGTTCCACGGACACTCACTAATTCCTCTCTGTCCCCCAGGCCTCGTCTCCTCTGACAAGGAGAGTGCATCCTACGTGCTGCAGAAGCCGGAGGGTGGGAATTTGCTGGCCATCATCGTCGGAGGAGCCCAGGAGGCCCTGGATGCACGGCCGGGATCCTGCACGTTGCTGCTGAGGAACAGGAAGGGATTTGTGCGCCTGGCCATCCAGCATGGGTGACACAGGGGGCTCAGGGAGGGCTCATTCACGGGAGAACCCTGTTTGGGAAAGGTGTTTTGGGCCGGGCTTTGCTAAGCTTCCCTCCCCACAGCACTCCGCTGGTTCCCACCTTTTCCTTCGGGGAGAACGACCTCTTCGACCAGGTGAGGAACCCCAAGGGCTCGTGGCTGCGCTGGATCCAGCACCGGCTCCAGCGGGTCATGGGCATCTCCCTGCCGCTCTTCCACGCGCGAGGCATCTTCCAGTACCGCTTCGGGCTCATCCCCTACCGCCGGCCCATCTGCACCGTGGGTGAGTGGGGACATGTGGCGCCTCGGCCTGGCCCAGCTGGGCACCAGGGACAGTCCCCTGGCTTGGGCATCCTGCTGGGAACGGGCTAGGAATGTGCTGGCAAAGGGGCATCTGTTTGTGCTGGTTCGGCACTCTGGCTCGACCCCCTGGCAGATCCAGGTGCTGTGGGCCGTGCTGGGAGAGCCCCCAAAGCAAACTGGGCCACCTCATCACCCCTGTGAGGTGCAGACAACCCCAAGGCCAGCACAGCCTGGTGACACAAACCACTGCAAGTGTTGGGCTAAATGTCTTTCGGGCCGGTTTTACAAACACAGGGTGAGGGAGGTGACCCTGACCCTCTGCTCTGGTGGGATCTCACCTGCACAGCTGCCTCCAGCTCTGGGGAAAAACATCAGAAGGATGTGGAGCTGCTGGAGTGAGTCCAGAGGAGTCCATGGAGATGCTCTGAGGGCTGGAGCACCTTTGCCCCATCCCTGGAAGTGTTTGAGGCCAGGCTGGGTCTTGGAGCAACCTGGTCTAACGAAGGTGTCCCTGCCCATGGCAGGGGCTTGTAACAAATTGGTCTTTAAGGTCCTCCCAACCCAAACCATTCTGTGGCTCTGTGAACACCAAAGCAGTTTGTGGGTTTGATCAAAGTCCTGTGCAGACACATCTGCAAATCCAAACCTATTTGCCTGTGAACAAAATCAGTCATTTCGATCAGAGACTAAATTTCAAGGAAATCTTTGGTTTTGAAGAAGTTTTGTCTGGTTTCAACAACTCCAGTGTGGCTGATACTCTGGCAATTAATCCAGTTAAAGACACTGTTTGGAAAAGCTGGAGTTCACCCCACTGATTCAGTTTGACAGCCAGCAATTACTTCTAATTGTATTACAACCCGTTTGGATTGTCTCAATGGTTTTATGAGCTGGGCAGTATCACAAGGACTCTTCATTAGTTGGATAAGGGATAGTGTTACATGACATTGAAACCCTCCATCACCTGACAAACACAATTTGAGTAAGACACAGCAGGAGAGGGACCTCATGGAATCTGCTGTCCCATGCAGGCCTCTGGTCCTTCTCCTGATGGCTCTGGGAGATGGGAAGGTGCTTATTCTAGTGACAGGAATCAAATAGTTAGTTTTCCTTTGGCATTAACCAGCTTTGCAGGTGGGGAAACTGAGGCAGGGACAGTGTGACCTTGGAGAGCAGCAGCTTGGGCAGGATCTGAACCACCATGTCCCTACTTCTTTGGCTGTGCTACCTCCCAGATTCCAGCACATTCACAGGCTGGTCCTACAAACCTGTCCACACATCCCTGGAGAGCTCTGTGCTGGGATGTGCAAACTCTCCAGAGCCTCCTCCTAATGCCTGGGCTTCTTTTCCAGTTGGGAAGCCAATTCCAGTGCAGAAGAAGGCCAGACCCTCTGAGGAAGAAGTCGATCGAGTCCATGAGCAGTACCTGGATGAGCTGTCCAAGCTCTTTGAGGAGCACAAAGCTAAATATAATATCCCAGAAGACAGCCACCTGGAATTCATATAGAGTGCCTCCAGCAAGGTGGGACCAGGGAGATCAAGCTCCAGGTTTTCCCTTTCTCTGGAACTATCCCACAACCTCAACACAGTTAACATATGGTCCATAAAGTGTAGAGATAAGGACTTGGTTTTTCCCAGCATGGGTGTAGAGCCAGATTCTCCATTTTGTCTCCATTAAAAAAAATACAACAAAGAAGAAGAAGAAAAAAATCCCATCTGTGGTCAACACTATTGAAACTCCTCAGCACAAAACTCACACTTGGATGCCAGTTTTTACAGATCTTTCCAGGCAGATTTAAATTATTGAAAGTTTCCTTTGCATTATTTTCACTCTAAAGTGGGACAATGGGCCATAATTTCTGCTGGGGAGTTTTGTTTCCCTTTTCCTCTCACCCCACCCTGATCAAGTTATCCCACTGGATTCTTCTGAATTACCTGCAAATCCCTGCCATTCCCAGAAAACAAGCAGCAACAAGGAAGAATTTGATGGAGCCCTTATCAACATTTCTAAACACTCCTGTAATCCCACACTTAATCCAGTCAAATAAAGCAGGTCACCTGCCATGATTTCTTCCTTGCCTTCTATTAATAGATTTTTTATATTGTCATTAATTAAGGATAGAAGAACAGGAGGAAGATTTATGAACCAGAAATGTAAAATTGTTTCTCTCCCACCCTTTTCTTCTGGTGTTTATCACCATCCAAGCTTTACTCTGGCTCCAGGGTTTTTTTTCCCTGCCCTTTCTCTTGTCTTCCCTGCTACTGATCATCCACCCACAGATCCCAGGAATGCCTCCATGGCCTTCTGGAAACATCCTGATGGGGATCAGTGCCAGAGGAGAGCAATGGGGATAGGGATGTCCCCAGGGGCACAGCACGGAGTGCTGTGGGAATGGGGCAGATTTCCAAAGGTGGGATCTTGATACAGTGGGAAAAAGAGAAAAGATCCTGCTTTGAGGGATCTGGGGAGGTGTTGGATGGGTGGTTGGATGTGGTGAGATTTTGGGGGTGTAGGAAAGGTGGAGGGAGCAGGATGCAAGGCCCACCCCATGTCACGTGTTGGCACAGACAGGGGGAGTTGGATCCGTAGGAGTGACACGATCCTGCTCCCACCCCATGGAGAAAACCCAAAAGAGAGAAAAGGCAGAAAGTGGATGGCCAGAGAAAAATCCCAGGCAGGAATGGGGAGGAGCATGCTGGAGCTGTCTGAGGGGTGCTGGCGTGGTCAGGGACACGCAAGACCACAGTGCTGGAGAAGAGGGGTCAGAGGAGGGGGTTGGCTACACATAATTGGCTTCCCTCAAGGTCAGTTTTATCCAAGGACTAGAACATGCTCTTCATCCCTCAGGGACCTATATAACCCAGAGAGGGAGGTCAGTGCCTGGCCTTGTGTTAAATATAACATTAAACCATATAATTCATAGGCATCCTTGCAGCTGGGACTGTATGGGGGGCTCAGTGTGATGCGAGGTCCCATCTCAAGAGGCCAGAGCTGTCTCTGAGTGAAACTCTGTAACTCAAGGAGCTTTTGTGCTATTTCAGCCTCACTCAGAGCTGTCTGGAGGATTAAAACTCCTCTGATGCTACACAAGGCAGGAGAAGCCTTAAGGAAAGAGAAGTGCCCAGATCAGCCAGTCAAACCAAGGGACATTTGGGTTTGGACTCTGCAGCTTGGAACTGGAGGCAAAAACGGTGCAACTGGGGGAACTCCAAGCTGGCACCTCAAAATAAGAACCATTTAAAGCTAAAACAGCACTGTGTGTTTCTGTCCACTCCCCACTTCTGTGCCTGGCTTTGAGCTGACAAACAAGCCCAAGGGGAAGAAAGAAATTCAGTTGCCTCTTGTGCAAATTTCAAATTTCACCCTTTTTGAGACTTCTGTGGGAAAAGCTGGAAAATAAGGTATTCCCCTCCTGTCTGTCTCTTCCTTCCACCTCTTCCCTCCTGATCTCTCCTGTATTTTTGCTGTGAGAGGCTCTAATCTGGATTTGCCTTACTTAGCAAGTTCAGATCATGAGGCTCAGAAGAAAACCTCTGATGACTGATGAATACAAAATATGGACTAATTCTCCAAGAGGAGAATTTCCAAAGGCAAAAAATGCCTTTTTTTGCCCTTATGTATCTCTTGTCTCACAAAGTTTTTTGCTACCCTGGAGGTGGGGTTAAAGGGTTGCTTGTTGTTTCAGCAAACAACTAGAAAAATGTGTGGTTTTCTGCTCAGGGAAAGATTTGCTGCTTTTAGCTCAATAAAATCCCCAAATGTGGTATGTTAAACATCCTTCCATCACACCACAGAGCCTTTGCTTTTTCAAGAAAGGAAATAAAATTGCAAGTGCATCTGAAACCCATCACTTTGCATTAAAAAAGGGGAAAAAAAACACCTGTAAAACCAGCTAGTCACGAGCCAGCATTTTGGATGTCAGGGTACAAAATAATTCCTGTGAGCTAAAGGGATTCATGTTTTATTAGATCATAAGAAGCCAACAATATACAATGATTTCAATGAGCAGCTCAAGGTGTCCTGAAAATCAAGTGCACAATGGGATGGATTTGAAATCACTTGGATTGATGAAATGCTTTCAGAAAATCACAAACACACCCAGGATATCATGAATTCACAGAAAATTGTGCATGCACAGAAAAAAAATAAGAAAAATTCACGACTAATTCTTGGTGAAGAAGGTTTCCTCATCCCCTGAAATTGAAGGGGAACAGATGCCAGCAAGCAGTGCTTTTGTCTTCAGCAAGGACAGGACTTTGTCACTCCTTCCTTATATTTACTCTAAATTGACTCTCTTTTCTATGAATACTCATAGATAAACACAGAGAGGGAGGAGGAAGAATATCAGTCCAGGAAGAAACAGGCCAAACAAATTGAAATTACAGTTATTTACAAGGAAGCAAGAAGAATTCTTACTTAAAAATGAGAAACTAAGAGGTGATGACCAGATTTGTCAGGAATTTATTATAAAACTTGTTCCTTTCCTCAGAAACTGTAAATGGCCCAGAAGTCCCTTCCACACGGCTCAGGAGTCCCTGCAGCCTCACCTCCTCTTTTTGTGGCCTTGGTTAGTCTCTATTTTTTTTTTTAATCCTTTCTTAACATCCCACTGTATTTGCCACCAGCTCTTTTGTGGTAACCTTTGCAATCCTGGTGTATCCAGGGTGTCCATATCCTTCAGGCAAGGACTGAGCTGGGATGGATTTCCCACCTCTGTGCAGCCCAGAGGTCACTGCAGCCCTGGCACATCACACTGGTGAGGATGATAGGATGCTTCTTCCCTGCCAGACTTTAGGACTGGGCATTGGAGCAGCAGGAAAAGTTAATCTTATTTGGATATCACCTCACTTTCTTCTGTGTTTGAGCTTTAGAAGCATGAGAAGCAGTGAAATCCAGTAACAAGGAAAACCACTGGACACTGGTAGCAGTCAGAAGGAAGAAATATTGATCACTTCCTGGCAGGTCAGGCTAAAACTGGCCCCATGAGAGATCTCCTGAAGCCTATTAGCTAAGGCACATCCTGGGGGAAATCCTCTTAGAGCACTGGAGGTGAGAATGGAGCTGATATTACCATTCCCAGCGCTGCAATCCAAGAGAAACAGGGCTGGGAAGGGGTATTAAGAGGTCAGCAGGGCCATGCCCTTTATCTCAAGGAAGGATCAAGTCCATCCATGTCATGTGTCACCAGGCAGACACGGTGTTAACATGCTCTTAAAGGCTCTCTGGGATGAAGATTCCATAGCCTTTCCAGAGAATTTGTATCCAGCCCAAATTTTCTAAGGTGTAATTCGGCCCATGGGTTTTATTCCCATCCGGCACAGGCAGGAAGAGATTATTCCCTTCCCTGTATTTGTCTTCATGTCTTTGTGTATCATGTTTTCTCAACCCACATTCTGTAGGATAATGTTTATTTAATTATTTGGATCCAGCAAAACCGTCTCCGTCTGGAGCGTGTCCAGGGATGGAGCTGGAGAAGGGGCTGGAGCACCAGGAATGGCTGAGGGAGCTGGGGGAGCTCAGCCTGGAGAAAAGAAGGCTCAGGGAGGACCTTCTGGCTAAAAATGCTCATTTTTAGGAAAGTGTAACATGAGGCTGATGTGATGCTTCCCAAAAGATCATGGAAGTTCCCCATCTTTCAATAATGGGAAACTATTTTTTCCCTGTTATATTTAACCAGTTTCCCATGGCTCATTCCCCCACATCATTCTTAGTGAAGAAAACAAACCTAATTGAGAAAAACACCCAAATCACCTTTTCTGGGGGGTGTCTGTGTGTGTCAATTCTTGTTTCACAAAACTCTCTGGAATCAAATCAAAAGTGGAGCTGGTTAAGTGTCTATTACTAATTCTCCAGTGCTCATTCAGCACAGGGACCAAAGTTCTTTGGACATACAGTTAATTTTTAGGTGCTCTAATTTTAGACTGTAGCTAGGCAGCTCTACCCTGACTTGCTGCCAACCTCCAAAATCTGGCTTTGCTCTGTGACTTGCAGAAATCTTCCTATCTATCTGGTGGGGAAAAACGAGGGTGGGACTTTTTAAAAAAACCCTATATTTATATGTTTTATTTTGGTTTTAATGCCCTCCAGCACAAAGCTGGCTGTGAAGTCTCTCTTGCAGTTTGGGCCCGAACTTGTGCAAAAAAAAAAAAAAAAAAGAGATGTAAGTGCAGCTTAAAAGGAGAAATGGTGACATTTCAAAACCTCTGTAATGTTAAATAACTTTTAACTCCATGGATGCAAGTGCTGTGAAAACAGCTGATTGCAGCTTTGGGCACTGAAGTGGTTGTACCATTAACCAGAGGGTTGCACAGGACACACTCTTTGCCCCAATACTTCCAAAAATAGTGGCTGTGTCCACACAAATCCCACCAGAAGCCACAGCCAGGAAGCAGGAGAAACCAGGTTTTGAAGCTTCTGAATTCAAGGCTAAGGAAAGGGGTGAAGGATCAAGTGTGAAATTCCTCCAATCACCTAAATCTGCAATGTTTCTCCATCAGCTTAATTCCTGTGCCTCAGTTTTCCTTTCCATACTCAGGTTCTACACAGCTTTTGGGTTTATCTGAAGCTCTAGAGAAGCAGGTGATGTCTGGGAATGTGGGGACACACCTCCCTGGAGCTCCTTAGGGACAGCACACATCCATAAACATCACCTGGAATGTGAACTGTTCCCATTTAGGCAGGAAAAAGACTGAAAGGAGAGATGAACCCTCCGCTGGCTTGGTGCTACCTTGGAACAAAATGTTAAAAATACCCTGGGGGAGGTGATGGATGGGCATCATTCCATCAGTGCCACCGTTTGTGAGTGGCACCTGGAGGTTCAGGTTGCATTTTGGGCTGCTGGGAGTAATTCCTGACCCCCTGTGCCTAAATTAACTGGCAGAGGAAGAGGACACAGTGTCTTGGAGGGAGAGCAGAGAGCACTGCAGGTGATGTCCAAGGCAAAGGAAGCACAGACAGCCAAAGTCACATTTATGGCAGGGAGAAAAATAACCCCTGTAGGAGTGAGAAAGGGTCTTGTTGCTGTTTTTCCTGCTTGGCAACTTGACAAAAGCAAACCTTGCTGGCTGGCTTGGGTTCAAACTCCTTGTTAAATCCCAGCTCTTATCATCTGGTTTGTCATTTATGTCACTGCTGATAAGACTCATGTCGCTCCTGGTGAGGGGAGGGTTGTGCTTCAGAGGAGGGTCTAGGGATGAAAACAGGCATGATCTGGAGGTCCCTGGGGGTTGGTGGGAGCTCTTTGGTGGGGCACAATTTGGCAGCACTGCTCCTCCCTGCAGGGCTTTCCCTTTCCATGAGGATGCTCCTCGTGCACTACAAGTGGTCTGCAAAGAGAGCAGAGCTTATTTCCAGCCTGAGTTCATCCCACTGCAGACAGTGCCCAGAGAAGGGAATGGAGCTGGGGAAGGGGCTGGAGCACCAGGAGGGGCTGAGGGAGCTGGGGGGGGCTCAGTCTGGAGAAAAGGAGGCTCAGGGGAGACCTTCTTACTCTCTACAATGCCCTTAGAGGAGGGGGGAGCCAGGTGGGGATCAGAGACAGGACAGAGGAAATGGCCTCAAGTTGCCACAAAGGAGGTTTAGATTAAATATTAGGTAAAATTTCTTCATGGAAAGGGTTGTCCAGCCCTGGCACAGGCTGCCCAGGGCAGTGGAGGGGTCCCCATCCCTGGAGGGATGTAAAAGCCCTGTGGATGTGGCACTTGGGGACATGGGTTAGTGGTGGGCTTGGCTGTGCCGAGGGGAATGGTCAGACTTGATGGTCTCAGAGGACTTTTCCATCCCAAATGGTTCTGTAATTCTACACATTAAAGAGTGAGCTGGACCTGATCATGTTACCTGTGCTTTGGTGTCTACCACAGGGACAGATCCATCACCTCCTGGGTGAGCTCAGGAGGAGAAACTGGGGACAAAAGGCCCTTTTCAGATGCTGTGATTGCAGCCTGTGGATGGCTGGATTAATAGACAACCCTGGCAGCTGTAAATCCTGTGTGTTTAGGACATGTATCAACCCTGGAAACAAAAATCCACAAAAAATAATACTGCCCTGAAAGAGAAAACTTAAAACTCCACAAGTAGAGGGTTAATAACAGGCAGGGAAATGACTCTATGGATTTAAGTCAGAGAAGGAGAATTATAAAGACAGATAAGCCCTACTGGGGTGCATGTGTTCTGACTTGCCAAACACAGGTAGTTTCTTACACGCACCCAAACCCCTGGGTGAAGACACTGAACACAGTTTTTTTTTTTCAAAACAGGGCATTTCATGCTACAAAAACCCAAAGCTACAGAGCTGCACACCAGCTGCTGGCTCAAAGTACTGCAAATCCTCCCCACGCCTTGCAGACGGTTCTTCCAGTCCCTGAATAGAAGTGGGAGGGGAAAAATAAATGAGTCTTCAAAAGCTTTCTTCAATAGGCATCACCATAAAAATTCAGTGTGTGCATTTTAAAAAAAAAGTGGCTGCACAAGGGTGCATTGCTGCTTTGTTGCTTCTAGAACCCAGAAATAAAGGAATCTAAAACTATTGTGGTTTGTTCTTGGCTGCAGGGAGCTGGAGCACTGGCTCTTGCCCATGTTACTCTGTCCACAACCCATGATTTTCAGGCTCAGGTGGAGTAATAGTAGGGAATTTGAAAGGAGGTTATTGTTCATCACGCAGATTAATGATAGACAAGGTCATGTATCTCTTGTGTCAACCTGAGCATTGAGAAAACAAACCATGGGCACTTCCCAAACCCTCCTGGAATTGGCACTGGGGCCTGTCAGTGGGAAACAATATCCTTGGGAAACAGAGCCAAGATACTTCTAATCTTTTTTTTTTTTTTTTTTTTTAAAAATCTAATTTGCTGATTTTCAGTGAGCTGAATGGGAGAGGGAGGAAAAAAAAGAGTTGCAGGTAGAAGAGGTGAGGTGGGAGCTGGTTGACAGCCAGGACCACGCACTGCTCAGGTCCTGTCAGTCATGGAACCCCAGGATTTGGGTTGGAAGAGACCTTAAAGCTCATCCAGTCCCCCCCCTGCCATGGGCAGGGACACCTTCCACTATCCCAGGTTGATCCAACCTGGCCTTGGACACTTCCAGGGATGGAGCAGCCACAGCTTCTCTGGGCAACCTGTGCCAGGGCCTCCCCACCCTCACAGCCAAGAATTCCTGCTCAATATCCCAACTAAACCTACCCTCTGGCAGCTTAAAGGCGTTCCCCCTTATTGTGTCACTACATGTCCTTGTGAAGGTAGAGCCTGTCCTGGGGCTCAGCTGCTTTTTGACAGGTCTGGGCTCAAATTTCCTTCCTCCCAAGAGATGGGGTGTCAAAATTCGCACCTGCAAGTCACTCAGTAAAGCTGCTGCTCAGCCTGGGGCTGCAGTGGTTGTGTCTTTACTTCTGCCAGCTGTAATTCTCCATGAAGCATTAAGGATTTTTATTATTATTATTGGGATTTTTTATTTATTTTATTAATGCATCCTTCCAGGCTGGGAACACATTGCAGCATATTGAGCAAGAAAAGCAGCCCAGAAACCCTCCATGTCCTGGGCTGATCCCTTCCAGTGCCTGAAGGGGCTCCAGGAGAGCTGGAGAGGGACTTTGGACAAGGGAAGCAGTGACAGGACAAGGGGGAATGGCTTTTCACTGATAGAAATGGGATATTAGGAAGAAGTTCCCTGTGAAGGTGGGGAGGCCCTGGCACAAGTTGCCCAGAGAAGCCGTGGCTGCCCCATCCCTGGAAGTGTCCAGGTTGGACAGGGCTTGGAGCAACCTGGGGGGTTCCAGTGATAATAAGATAAGGACTCCTCAGCCCTCCTTTGCTTGCAGATAGACTTATTTAACTCAGCAGGGGACACAGGCAGGAAAACATTCCCTTTCCACTCAGCAGCACTGTAGAGGTGATTTATTCCTGTTCTGGGCTCCCTTTTGGAGGTCTTAGCCAAGACCTCTTGGGCAAGACCCTTTATTCAGACAAGCTCTTGCAATTTTACATTTTTATACAGATTTCAACAAGCCCTACAAGTGTTGGAACACAGCCCTGTGGCCAAATGGGGAGAAAACAAGTCCTGCTGCCAGTTTGACTCAAAAAGATGGGTATGGGAATGCCTTAGGGGACTGAGAAGAAAAATAAACCACTCTTTCAGCTCTGAATTGCAGATTTAAGCTCTCCACAGCAGAAAATATGACTTTTCTTTTGCGAAACACTGGTAGACACGTCTCTCTGGGCCAAAAAGTGGATGTTGGAAAAAACCTGCTGACTCAACTAGGCATGATCCTGCTCCCACCCAAAAAACTAGTCAAAAGTTGAGGCATTTTTTGGGGGTATTTCAGTGGTTATTGATACCTATTCATACATCTAGGGAGCTTTACATGCTTGTTGCTTTCCACAGGATTTTCCTTGAGGGATGTTAAAGTGGTTCTTAAATACAGATTATTCAATTTTCTCCAGATTGCAGAAGATGAAACTGAGCAAACTCCTTTGTCCAGAGCTGCAGCAAAGTCCCCCCTTTACCAACTGGACCAGAAATGACCCTGTTATAACAAGTCTGGTTTAATGGGAGCTGGGACAGACCCATCTCATCCCAGAAATAGCAAGTGCAGCTACATTAAAACCTTGATGCAAACCTGAATATGTTTCTTATGGATCACTCGAATAGACCCTTAAACATGTTAGAAGGTAATGAGGTTTAGTCAGTGGTTTGGGCAGACGTGCAGGCTTATCTTAATGACACTGACATTTAATGAAACCATTAAAGCTTCTGTTAGGCTTTAGCATTTACATCGAGTTCCATGATTTGAATGGATAAAGAGCAGCCCCAAGAAGAAGGACTTGAGGGTGTTGGTGGACAAGAAACTGGACATGCCCCATTCATGTGCTCTGGCAGCCCATGAACTCCTCATATCCTAGGCTGATCCCACAGTGGGGCAGCAGGGGAGGGGGGGATTCTGCCCCTGTGCCCCCTCAGGTGAGACCCCACCTGCAGAGCTGCTCCAGCCCTGCATCAGAAGGATGTGGAGCTGCTGGAGAGAGTCCAGAGGAGGCCACGGAGATGCTCCAAGGGCTGGAGCCCCTCTGCTCTGGAGCCAGGCTGGGAGAGCTGGGGGTGTTCACCTGGAGAAGAAAAGGATGCAGGGAGACCTTAGAGCCCTTTCCAGAGCCTAAAGGGGCTCCAGGAGAGCTGGAGAGGGACTTGGGACAAGGGATGGAGGGACAGGACACAGGGAATGGCTTCCCACTGCCAGAGAGCAGGGTTAGATGGGATATTGGGAAGAAATTATTCCTGTGAGGGGCTGGGACGGAATTCCCAGAGCAGCTGTGGCTACCCCATCCCTGGAAGTGTCCAAGGCCAGGTTCGAAGCCAGCTGGGATAGTGGGAGGTGTCCCTGCCTATGACAGGGGGTTGGAACGAGATGACCTTTAAGGTCCCTTCCAACCCAAACCGCTCAGTGACTCCCTAAATCCGCGAGGCAAACACCCAGCACAGGGGGTGGGGGCGGCCCCCCGCTCGTCCTCCCCTCTCCCAAATCCCCATCCCGTGCAGAAGCTGCATCCCTGGGACCAAGAGCTTCCCATCCATCCCCACGCGCGGGTTGCGGGGCCCGGGCGTTTGCGGGACCCGCCCCTCCCCGCCCTCCTCCTCCTCTTCCTCCTCCTCCTCCTGCTCCCGGGGTTATAAAGGGATGCGCGGCCGCCCCTTCTCCCACTCGCCGGCTGCCCCGGGGTTGCGGAGCCGCGTTCCTTCGCCCACCCCATGGCCGTGCCCGGGTCCTGACCATCCCTCCGCCATGAAGACCATCATTGCCGCCTACTCCGGGGTGCTGCGAGGTACCGGCGGGGGCGGAGGTGGGGAGGAGGATGCGGATGCCGCGGTGCGGGAGCAGCATCCCGCCGCTCCAGGGGCTGGGGGGGGAGAGGGCCCCAAACACCTTTATCATACCCCCCGGGTTTGTTTTTTTGGCTGCGGGAAGGGTTGTTTAAGGGGGGAAAGGAGGGGGAAGAGCGATGTGCAATGGCGGGGAGGCGGCTGCAGCTTCGCTTGGGTGGAGGATTACAGGTCTCTGCGCAGGTTTTTTGTTTTAGCGACTCGGAGGCTCGGGCTGAGCTCCGGGGGCTGTTGGAAGTGCTCTGGATGATCCAAGTGAGTTTGCACCTAGGCGTGGGGCACTTGCTTAGAAACGAGCCTTTTTCCCCCTTTTTGTGATGGTAGGAAGAGAAGGGCAGTAGTTTTATAAACGCTGCCTGGCTGGTGGAACTCACTAGCAGCCTGATTGCCATGGAATAATTTCTCTAAATTCACCAACCCCCCCCTTTTGTAATAGCGTGTTCACACCCCCATCGATGGGCGAGTGGGGGAAGAAAAGCAACACGTTGCTGCTTGTTGGTGGTTTATAATGGGATAAGAAGTTCCGCCGAGTTTGGTTTTACAGCCTTTCGTGTTGGAAAGGGACTTGGGAGAGCAGTGGGATGGGTGGCAGGGACTGACACCCATCGGAGGCACCCAGCCCTTCCCTGCAAGCTGGAACACGTTGCTAAAAGGCTTTGGAGAGATAATGTGGGAAGTCCCAAAGCAAGTGCTCCCTCGTAAAAGGAAGGCTCTTGCAGGAATAAACTGAGCAAGTGTCAATATTTTGCTGAGTAGAGCTTTGCACCCTTCTTGAAAGGGTGCTTGTCCAGACAAAAGCCGGCATTTCCAAAGTGGGAGCTTTGCATGAAAATGCACTTGGACCACGATTAACCCTGCGATTTGTGATCCTTGAGCCATCCTGCCCTCAACAAGCATTCCTCCTGGGCTGAAGACCTGTGAAATGGCTTGTTGATTAAGCAAATCATCAGCAGAGCTGGAAGGACATGAACGTGGTGAATTAACCCCTGAGCTCTTGCTTTTACACCGTGCCCTGCCCAGTCCTGTGTGGAGCTGCTGGTGCCCATCTCTGCCAGAAGGATATTAGAGCTGGATCCGAAGGATCACTTGTGAACCGACTGGGCAGACGACCTGCATGTGCTTCTTAAAATAACTTCTCTTGCTTACACAACTGGCAGAAGCCAAGTGATGTTTGGCGCTGAGAGAGGTCATCTGAATTAGCAGCACCTGAGCTGTTAAATTGAGGGTTAACTGCGAGCCAGGTGCAGAGAATAAATAATTCAGGACACCTATAAAATATGTAGGGCTGACCTGGGACCTCAGCGGCCACCTTGCTGGCCTGGGAATGTTAATGGTGGATCTGGGACACGTGCATAATTCAAAATGGAGTGTGGTTTAGGGACAGTGATTGGCCTCATCTCTAGATAATCCTGATTAGCAAGAGGAAGCTGTCTTAACTCTCCTCGGGTCAGTTTTCCTCTGAGGCACCTCGTGGGGGTCCTGCAGTGAGATTTGTGCTTTTTTATCTTGTTTCTTCCTGTGCTTCTGGCTGGGGAAGCAGGAGGTGTTGCCTTGGTGACTGCAGCATCCACCGGCACAGCCCCTGGGCAGGACCAGCTTCAAAGCCTGGCTCTTCAAAGCAGAACCCAGGTGGCTCCCAGAGGAGGTCTGACTTTGGGATGGTGATATGGAACCCTGCAGGTGACTGGCACAGGTGCTCTGGACCTCATGTGCTGCTGGATCGTGTTGGATAATTTCCTTCACTACGGAGGATATTTAGAACAAACCCACTTTTGTTTTCCCCACCTCTGAATATTGTTTTCCAGGTATCTTGCTTGTGCAAAGGGCTGACTTTGGGCTGAGTGAGTGGTTCATACTGTCCTTTAATCTTCAGTCTTATTGCTTTCCTGGCATCTTGCTTTGTCCCAATGCTTGTGACTTTGGCTGAATTAAGACTGACCCTGTTGAAAAACAAGCAAAGGATAAAAAAAGGTGCAGGCATCTGCCTCTCTATCCCTCCCTGTATGTGTGCAGGGGAACTTTCTTGGATACTAACCCAGCATTGCAAAAATCAGAGTGGGTCTTGGAGTGATTCCTAGGATTGGATTATGCTTTGAGACAGCTGGGTTGGGTAGGAGGGGTTGTCCCCTCAACTTGACCTGCCCCACTTTGGCCACAGGCTGCCAGGAGCTCATCCTGAGCCCTTCCAGAGCTCCCATGTGCTCTGGGCACGCCAGTGACCTGTAGGATGGTTCATTTTCTCTTGTCCAAGCTGTAAAGTCTTCCTGACTTTAAACTTACAGGCTGGCCTGAGTCTGTGCTGGGAGTGTGGACACAGGGCCAAGTTCAGTGCTGTGAGTAAATGCAGAACTAACCCGAGATAAATGTCAGGACAGATTTGTTTATTTGGTCTGGAAAATCCCAGCTCCTTCCTACAAATGTTGTCATTGCCTGTCCCTTGTTACTGATGTTGTTGATCTCCAGTTGTAGACACTCCTTACTGCAGATAATATGGGATTGTTGAGCAGCTTCCTGGGATGGGAGCAAACAGCTCCAAAGCTGTGTACAGGGCAGGATAACTGTACCCCACTCTGGTCACTCATTATTTTCTTAACAAATCAATTATTTAGTAATAGCCTTGTGCTTGGAGCATCTGAGTAAACTTAAGCCACAGAAGACAGTGTTGCTCCAGGTGCCACCTTGGATGTGAACTCCTCCTTACGTGGGAGGCTGGGTCCTCCTGGTTACCCTCGTTGCTCTATTTATCTTACCCAGCTTTGTTATGCCTCCAATTCCAGCTTCTCTGCCAAAATGTAGCTCAAAACATCCATTTGCAGCTTATGCTTCGATGGATCTAATTTGGTTTTCCTCTAAATAAGCTGTGTGATGCAGTTTAGTTCTTGGCCAAGAATTAACATGCTGATTATCTGGGAAAGGTAGCAGATGAAGCTTGGCTTTAACAAGCTCTCACTGTATTTTTAACTTATCTGTAACACTTGCACTTCCTCTGAGTTAATTTCTTTGGATGCTTTTTAATTAAGTTCTGTCAATTGTGTGGGTTTTTTTTTTTGTGGTGTCCAGGGGTGAAGTCCTGTTTACTTCCACTCCTGGGATCTTTGATTCTGCTTCCCTGCTTATATAAATTGTAGTATTTGAGTATTTTATCTGAAATAAATTGTCAAGGCTGTGACCATAAGTTATGGAGTGGCTTGGGTTGCAAGGGCCCTCAAAGATCTATTTAAGTCATTCCAGTAACCTGGAAAACATTCCAGGGCTGTGCTGAGTGACCAGCACAGGACACAATGTCTTCAGCAGTAGAAGATGGAGGTCTGGGTTTCTTCAGGATTCAAAATATTTCCTTGGGAAATTGCAATGGATGCAAAAGGCTGGTGCATACAGGATCTTCCTGCCTCAAAGTCAGTCATGTAATGGGCCTTGTTAAACTTGATTATTGGGTTAATCTATTTCCTGAAAGTTGGAGAATTTGCCCTGGGTTTTTAAATTCATCTGGAGTGTGCAGGGTTGGTGCAAAGGCAGACCTGATGCACTTCCCAGGTGACTCCTCTGCCCATTCCCACAGTCCTTTCCATACTTTTTATATCCTTAACTGGGACTTAAATGCTGACATTATTCAGCCTGTGGTAACTACTGGCTTTTCTGGTGTGGGGAACCTTGTTCTCTGTGCAGGATGTGTGATAACTGACCCAGAACACCACTTGTCCAGGCAGGAGCCTGGAGCTGTCTGCCAAACCAGTGCCTCCCCTCTGTCCCCAGGAGGTGACACAAAAAGCTTCATGGGACTCAGAAAACAAGTTGATTTGTGCTGCCTAATTCTGATCTGTTTACAGTGCTGACAATGCCCATGGTATGTTAAAGCATCCAGAAAATGATGAACTACAAATCCTCACCTGGAGGGATAAACACTTGTTCCTCTTGGGAAGAGGGAGGGATTTAGCTGATCCAAGGCTGGAGCGTTGGGTTTATCAAGCCCAAGATGTTTTGGTAGTGGAAGTGCTGGAAGGATTTAATAACATGGGGCTGGGCTTTTGTTGTGGCTCACAAATGATCTCCTAAGACTTGGGTCATTTTGGGGACACAGATGTATGGCTAGTGACACCACTATTGCTGAAAGCTTCCTTTAAACTTGTAACCCTCAGACTACATGAAGTCTTTTGGGACAGCAGGTTCCTGGAGCTGTGGCCCTTCAGCAGGAGTTGAGTAGCCTGGTCTAGTGGAAGGTGTCCCTGCCTGTGTGTTCCTCTGAAACAGATGCTTCACATGTTTAAAGGATGTGTCAGTGAAAGTTTCTTTGTGGAAACGACCAAAAATCTTGTATCTCCAGAAGGAGCTATTTGCAGTCATTTTAGTTTGACTTGAGCACTTGATGTGGTGTCACTGTCAGTGAATGCAAAAGCTTCTTTCCTATTCCTTCTAGTAACAGGCTGAGCCTTAAACAGAAAAGGAAATACATAAATATACCTGCTTTGAGCTTGATTTGCATTTTAGCCTGTTGTGGTGATGCTTGTAAAATAAAGCCATGAAGAGAAGTGAAGGAAAACCCACTTGCAAGTGCTGCTTTGTGGGGGTTGTTGAGCATTTTGGCAAAACCAGTGGGTGGTTCCTCATACAGAAAGGAAGTCTTTCACTTCGGTTTTTCACTTGGTTTTCTCCCCACTTAAATATTTTAAGCTTCTGTAAGAGTGGAGTTGAGCTCCTTCCTTCTCTGTTTGGAGACACCAAGAGTTTTCCTTACTCTTGGAGCTGTGGATCCTTGGAATCCTGAGCGGAGGTGTTGCTCCACCATCCCCTGGGCTGTGCTTTGCACAGGGCTTTCCTTGAGCAGAGCTTGGGAGTTGTGCAAGAGTTGGTGAGGGGTGGCTGGGAACAGCTGAGCCCACAGTGTCTGCCTGTGGTTTGAGCTGATCTTTATCTTTTGTGAGCTCATGGGTTTTGCTCTTATCAAACAGCACTTCCAGGAACTGGCAGTTGGAGGTGGGGGTGTTTTAGGGATGTGTGGTGACATCCTCTGGGCTTTCATGTGAGGAGAGTCCTGCTCAGGTGGGGACTGGTGTTACCCATTAATCCCCTCCAGTATTCCCCATTATTCCCCTCCAGTATTCCCAAAAGAGCTGGATATGTTTACATGTGGCAACCTTTCCCCTTCCAGGATGCCAGAATTCCATGGGAAGTCTTAGCCTTTAGCAAGCCTGGGGAAGGGATGCACCACCACACCTTGCTCTAAAAGCAAACTGCAAGTTAATCTAAAACCTCTTATTTACAAGCTGGACTTGATCCTTTCTATTTTGATCCTTCCTTCCATGATTCTGTTTGAAAGGAAAACACTGGTCCCTTTGCTCAGTGTGCAAATGTAACTTTATTTCTCTTTTTGTTTTCCTTAGGCACAGGATCAAACATTCTTTCTGCTCTGCAGGATTTGTTCTGGCTATCAAAATCCAAAGTAGAGAAACAACTCCAGATTATCTCTGTGCTGCAATGGGTTCTGACTTTCCTTATCATGGGTAAGCAGCACCTTTTGGCCTAAAGCAAAGCTATTTTTCCTTTAATTCTGGAAGAATTTTAGTGCAAAAATGTTAATTTTTACATAAGCATTAATTACTGGGTGTGCACTGCAGGGGGGGTGTGGATATTGTAAAGCAGTTACATACTTGGATATTTTTGATAAATGACTTAATACAATAGAAATAATTAATTGATAAAATAAATAAATAGACTTGGCTCCAGAAAATCACAAGAGCTGTGGAAAGACCAGCTGATGTTTAGCTCATGTCTGTGTCTACCATGGAAATAAGACTGAAGCAACTGGAAATCTCTTGCCTGGCTCACTCATGGGAATATCCACAGAGTTTTCTTAGGAGCATCTGGTAACTGATGCAAGTGGTTGCAACAGGAATGTTCCTCCTTGGCTTGGTGTCCTTCCAGGAGGTACCAGAGATGGGCAAGAAATGTTTGTGTGACATCAGTAGGACAGTGCAGACTGTTTGTCTCTGGGTTACTTGGATTATGTGGAACCTCGGGCTTCTCAGCTCCATCATATTGTTGATAATTAAACTGGAGAAAGGTGCTGGGAAGTCAGTCTGTGCTAAAATGATTGTAATTAGTGTGTGGGATCCTTGGCATCCTGGTGGGATGGCTGGTGTGATGTCTGGAAGTTGTGTGTAGCTGTTGGGGGGGGGGGGGAACCCTGATATGGGTCACAAGGAAATCTTGATGCTCATCAAGTCTTGTTCTTGGCTGGTGAAGCAGCTGCCCTACCTGGAGAGATGGCAGAGCAAACCTGGAGACACCAGGAAGGGGAGACTGAGGCTCTCCAAAGCTCTGGAGAAAAGGCTTTTTTAGCTAAATCCAATTTAATTGAGGATTCATGATGTTACACTGAGACTAAGACTTCAGCACAGAAGGGTCAAAAGGCAAAGGGTGTAAATGTAGACCAAAACCTGATGCAACCTTGTTTTCTTCTCTCTCGAACCTCTCCAGGTATTGCTTGCACTTTAATCCTCATGTACATACTGTGCACAGATTGCTGGGCAATTGCTGCTCTGTATTTGGCCTGGCTGGTATTTGACTGGAACACACCAAAGAAAGGTAAATATTGCAGAGCACATCCTTGCTGTCCAAGTGTCCCTGTCCCCATATTTGGACAAAGAAGCAATTCCTTACAATGAGTGACTTCCTTTCTTAGTGGGACTTGGCTGAATCACTGCCCAGAAAACATTTTTCAGTGAAGCATTTAAATGTCAGCCCTTGGCACGAGCAGGTTTTATTGATAACATTCATAATGTGATGCCATTGCTGGCTTTTAGCAACGTATTTGTAAGGCTCAGGTTCTTTCTGTAGTACAGGAAGATCCAAGGCCTTGCTCTCCTTTCCAGCTCTTGCAAGGTTCAGATTAAGATGTGATTTTTAGAATGTGGCTCCTCCATGGAGTCAGAGTTGCTGCAAATTAAGCAGAGACTTTTATTTCAGAGAAAACCCTGTAGGAAACAGCTCTGGGAAGCAGCAGTGGCAGCAGCATTTGATGGCAACTTCCTTTAAAGCCACAGTTCTGCATTGCTTCAAGATGACTGAAGTCATCCAGTATCTTGATCTTTCCCAAAGGATGAATCTTGAGTGTTTCTAGTTTAAATTGTCTATTGTACAACTGATTACCAAGTCAGGTTCTACCCTGAATTTGCCTTAATTAGCTTGAAGTTCCCTAAAATCCAGAGTATGGATGGTTTTGCCTGATTCCAGTGAAAGATGCAGGTGTTTCCCCTCAGAGGAATGGAAGTGTTGATCCCTTTGGGAAGACAGCAAACTCTCTGGAGTCCTTTAGGATTTTTGATATGCAGCTGTGTGGAAAGAGCTTTAAAAATATGTTTCTTGTTTTCTCTTCAGGAGGAAGAAGATCCCAATGGGTGAGAAACTGGGCTATATGGAGGTACTTCAGGGATTATTTTCCAGTAAGAGTAAGTAGCAGTTTAACTCTGTACATTGGGAATTAACTGATTTAGTTAGGGAATCTGGAATGCATCTCCAGTGATGGCAGCATGGTTGGCAGAAGCTGCTTCTGATGGAATTTGTCAGACTTCTTGAGGCAAACTTCCCTGGAGCAGATAGACCAGGCTTCCTGTTCATCTTCTGGAAACACTGGCACAGGTTTCCCACAGAAGCTGTGGCTGTCCCATCCCTGGAAGTGTTCAAGGCCAGTTTGGAGCAACCTGGGATAGTGGAAGGTGTCTCTGCCTGTGGCAGGGAGTGGAATGAGATGAGATTTAAGGTCCCTTCCAACCCAAACCATGCTGTGGTTCTCTCCATGCTGCAGCAGAGTCCTGTGTTGTGCCTGCCCCTACCAGTGTTCACTTCCCAGGGAGCAGTGAAATCAGCTTTGCTTTGGAGAATGGGGTTTTCCAGCAGTGGGAATGGCTTCAGTTCTCCACATGCCTGTGTTTTTCTTGCTGGTTCAGGTATGTTGCAGACAGGACAGGGCTGCCAGTCTGCCCTGGCACTGTAGAATTAGCTGGAGGAGTTGGAAGGGAGCAGAGGTCAAATTCTGCTGGGAAGGAACTCGATCCTCTTTGGAAGGGCACACAGAGCTGAAAGAACTGTTATGTGAGGCTGTTGGCAAGTTTAATTCAGCCTGAGTATGAAGGAGGGACCTTGCCATGGCTTTTGATCTACCTATCCCCAAGGTAGTCCAGCCTCGGAAAGGAACAGGGAATCCAATTCCAGCTGGATGCCAAAGCAGCTTAGACTGGATTCCTCCTTTTCAAAGTGACTTGAACTCTCAGGGTGCCTGAATGTGCTGCTGGTGAACAAACCTCTTGTTGTGCTCTTAGAAAGGCTCATTTAGGTTGGAAAAGACCCCTAAGAGCAATTCCAACCATTAGCCCAGCACTGCCAAGTCCACCATGAAACTGCTGTTGTGAACAGGTAATTCCTGGCAAGTGTGGGTGTACATGGAAAAATTCACCCTGCCTGCACAGGCTGGAAGTCAGCCTGGGTCTCGTGGCTGTGCTGCTGAAGATGAGTCTTGTGTTTTAGTCCTCAGTCCTTGAGATTGCTGAGGACTAAAATGGGGTTGGTTCTCCTGGGAACTTGATTCCAAAGGTGGTTTGTTGTTTCCCCATTCCTTTGATCCTGTTTATCCCTGTCTTCATGGGCCTTCACCTCTGCCTTGCAGGTCAGATCCACTGTGTACATTAAAAGTTTGTCAAACAGTTGAGCAGGTTTAGAGGTGAGGTCAGGGGTCAATACTTGCCAGTTCACACAGAGTCCATTTCTGAGAACCCCCTGTGGCTGTAATTCCTTTGTCACTGAGGGGGTGGAGTTGTGCAAGGTTTATGGAAAGGGCAGAACATGAGGGATGACTCCTGCACCTGCTTTGGGGGAGCAGCCAGCTGGCTGCAGGGTTGTTCAAAGCTGCTACAGGGATCACAGGGCAGAGGGGTGCTAGACACTGTTTTCTGCAGTTATAGGACTGATATCTGAAATGTGGATATTGGAAATGGTACCGAGGACCAGAATGTCTTGGGCTTGAGTTTGCTGAGAGCATGGGAACTCCTTGGATAAATTAGCTACCTGTCTTTGGTCAAGAGGGAGACTGGTCTACAGAGGATCACATGTTTAAATCTCTCTGCAAAACTCACTGATCTGTGTAATGGCTCCGTTTGTCTCCCTGGCTCTGGGTTTGTCACCTGCTGCACTTCATCCTGTGCCCCTGAGCACTGCAAGGACAGATGACATCAGTGACAGTGGCACTGGGAATGCTGAACTCTGCTCCTGCAAGGTCTGCACAGAGAGCTGTGGTGCCTGCATCCATATTAGCACAGGCACCACCTGTGGTGGGATGTTAACTCAAATTTAACTCATGGAATCACAGAACAGTTTGTGTTGGAAGGGATCTTAGAGACCAGCTTGTTTCAGCCTCTCTGCCATGGGCAGGGACACCTTCCACTATCCCAGGTTGCTCCAAGCCCTGTCCAACATGGCCTGGAATATTTCCAGGGCTGGGGCAGCCACAGCTTCTCTGGGAAACCTGTGCCAGGGCCTCCCCACCCTCTGAGGGAACAATTTCATCCTTGGTTTGCTGTGTCAGAGCAGCTGCATGAGAATCAGGCTCTGCTCTGGTGTTTAGGCTGATCTAACCTGAGTCAGCAGTGCCTCCCAGCCTGAAACACCAGGAAAACTATTGTAGCTGCAACTTTGTTTCCAGTGTTTGTCCTGCACTCTGTGGCTCACTAGAACTGCTGCTCTGATTTTCATGCTGCTCTTTGGCTCCTGGTGATGAGCAGCAGTGGCTCTGCAGTCCCCTTTTTCCCACTACTGAATGTGCCACTTGCTTATCATAATCCTACCAATAAAATTGGCAATATGGTGCTTTGGGTGTATCTGGCACTCAAGTATTAACACTAGTTTTGTTATTTTTATGCTGTTGCACTGGTTTATTGCTTCTGCAGGCAGGCTTAGGTCTGTGTGAAGAAATCTGTTATTATTAGACAGATGGATGGACCTTTGCTCCCAGAGGAACAGGTTTGGGTTCAGGCAGCAGCTGGGAACAGGCATCTAAGTGCAGTGGGGTGAAGGTCCAGCTTCATTCCTGGCACTGATTCCAGCTGGGAGGCAGCAGGGACATGCTGACTCTGCCTCATACTGGGAAGCAGGAGCTGTGTAGGACTGGAGAAGACTTTGAAGGCAAAAGGAAAAACCTGTTGGAGGCTCTAGAGCAGAGTTACAATAGTGTTGTCCAGGTACAGCTACAGCAATTCCTTGGGAAACCTGACTTGGGTGGAGGAAGACACAAATCACTAAGGTTGGAAAAGACCTCCGAGATCCAGTCCAGCTATTCCAGTGCTGGACAACCCTTTGGTGAAGAATTTTTCCTTAACATCTAATCTAAACCTCCCCTGGTGCTGCTTGGGGCCGTTTCCTCTTGTCCTGTCACTTTTCCCTTGGTACAACAGCCTGACCCCATGTTCACCTTCTGTGAACCCTCGTATTTTGGGACAGATGTGGAGGACAGTGACAGCCTGCATGGCACAGACTGGGGGGAGGCACATGTTTATGAATAACCCCAGCCCTGCTGTGAGCATTTGATTCCCACTGAGTCTCCAGTGCTGCCCAGATATTCCCGTTGTGCTGTGCCATGGATGACCTGGATCCCTGCATGTACCTCCTGCCCTGCAGTGAGGGTGGTGGGTATTGCCAACCCTACAGCTCCAGAACAAGAGCTCTTGGGAAGCAAAGCCAGTGGTAAGGCTGCAGCTTGGCATGAGGTATCCAAGCAATGGGCTCCCCAGGGATGTGGGTGTCCTTCCATGTGGTGGAGGGGCAGGAGCAGGAGGACAGTGTGTCTTTCTGTATGAGCAGTGTGTGGCTCTGCCAAGCTCAGCACGCAGGTGGCTCGTGCTCCAGAGTGACAAGGACAAATCCCTTGTTCCAGCTGGCTTCCTTTCAAAGCAGCTGTTGGGGAAAGATGAGGCCTGGAAGCCACCACCCTTCTCTGACAGGAGCTTTGAGGAGGAGTGTCTGCCACTGGGCCTTGTGTGTCTGGACCCACCAGGCCTGGAGTGATACAATCAGAATTGTTTAGGTGGGAAAAGCCCTCTAAGATGGACTCCAACCATTCCCCCAGCACTGCCAAGCCCAACACTAAACCATGTCCCCAAGGGCCACATTCCTGTGACTTTTAAAGCCCTCCAGGGATGGAGACTCCACCACTGTCCTGCCTGTTGTAGAAGTCTCTCCTACCCCTGAGCAAGGGCTGGCAGGTGGAGGGGTTCCTTACTGTAGCACTGCTTTTTTTTTCCCCTTCATTTTTTCCTGGAGAGTGATTTTTGGTCTATAGCTTGTGATTCCTGTTCTCATTGATCAAGGAACACCCCTCCCATGCTGAGGGGGTGAAAGCCAAGACATGTGTTGGGGAAGGGGGTGAAAGGCTGTGTGGTGTAATACAGGCAGTGCGGCTCTGCAGAACCTCTGTGCTCTCTTCCCAGAGCTCTGCGTGACCTCAGAGCCAGAGGAAAGTTTGGAGAGGGACAGTCAACTTGCTGACCCTGCTGCTGTGTCATGCCTGATGTCCTAAATAGCACAGGGGCTGTAGCCTCATGTAGGGACAGCTCTGGGAACAGAGGGAGGAGGGAATCAGGTTTCTGGGCACACTGCTCTGGTGTGTCACAATGTCCCTTCAGCTCCCCGTGGTGGGATTCAGCAGAATGGACTCACTTGGTGCCACTGGGTGGAACTGGATGGTCCCTTCTAACACAAACTATCCTAACATATGGGGAAAAAATTAAATTTGATCCCTACTTTTGTAGGAACCCTGTTTTGTGCTTCCTCAGACCCCTTCTGTACTGCCAGGGGAAGATGCTCCAACACATGGGATGTTACCTATGGCATCAAAAAAACCCCTCTGGCAGTCGTGGTACCAGGGTCTGGGTTGTGCTATGCTGCCTAAAACAGCTTTGGAGTGTCCATGCTGTGCAAACAGAGGAACAAATGGTTAGGAGTGTTGCACAACCCCAAACCAGTGTGATGACAACTCCTGCAGCATGTCCTACAGGAATCGGGGCACGGCTTGAGGTGTCTTGTTGGCCCTTTGGCATGTAGGCCAGGGTAAAACCTCTTGAAAGGAGGGATGGTTTCCAGTGGTAAACCACCCTTCTGCACATTTTCCCACTTGGAAGGTGCTCAGCAGGCACATTAAGTGGTTGGGGCTCTTTTTCAGCTGTGAAGCAAATTTGCCTCTCTTATGGGACAGTGATTTTTTGTGTTCTTTTCCCCTCATACTGGGACGTGAGCCACTAATGTGCTGGGAGAGGGCCTGGAAGGAGGTGTAGCTGTGGCTACAGGATTCAAGAACTTGGTTGGTTTGGGCAAGAGGTGTGTAAGAATTCCTTGGGGAGGAGGAGTAGAGAAGCAAAAGCTGCATCAACCCAAGCCCTGCTCCTGCTTGGCTGGCAGGCTGCTTGTGTCCAAGATCAGCCTGTTTATCCTGCCTCCCTCTGCTTGGGAAACCAGGACAGCCCATACCCCAGCCCTTAGGCTGCTCTCCCTGGTGGGAAGAGAGACAAAACCTGAGGGATATGACTTTTTTTCTTCTCCCATTTTCATTTATTACCTGAAAATACCTGTCTTCATGTGAGCTCTCTTTTCTTTCCCAGCTGGTTAAAACCCACAATCTGCTGACCACCAGGAATTACATTTTTGGGTACCACCCACATGGCATCATGGGTTTGGGTGCCTTTTGCAACTTCAGCACAGAGGCCACGGGTGTCAGCCAGAAATTCCCTGGGATCCGACCATATCTTGCTACCCTGGCTGGGAACTTCAGGATGCCCATTCTGAGGGATTACTTGATGTCTGGTGGTAAGTGCAGGCACACTGAGCTGTCTTCCCCTTTTCCAAGTGAAAAGCTGTGTGGGAAGCTCATGAAACCACTTCCCTCTGGTAGCACCACCCAAATGTTCCTTTCTTAGAGTTGTCAAGAGGAAGCTGTGAGTAAATGTGAGAAATCCCAACTACTGGAAGGTGTCCCTGCCCATGTCAGGGGTGGCCTGGTTGATCTTGAAAGTCCCTCCCAACCCAAACCATTTTCTGATTATGAATGTGACCAGTTTGGGCTGCCAGGGACTGTCCCTCCTCTGGGTTCATCCTCAACTTAAGGATACTCTTGTCCAAAGGCATTTTATGCCTTCTTCACCCAACCTGCCAGGAGTAAAGTCTGGGGTATTGCATTCCAGCTGTTCAGAGAGCCCCTTCCCTGAGTATTCCCATATATAGATGGGTCACAGGGATTAGGTACTGATGCAAGGTTTGCTGAATGACTGTAATAGGTCTCTTCTAATGGATTCCAGGCTTTTAATGCTGCAGGGCTTGTAAGTAGAGGAATCACTATTTAAGACCTCAAGGAACATGTTCTTGCATGGCCTGATCTTTTCAGCCTGTCAATCAGAGGTGAGGGAATAACATTTAAAGACCCTGAATTGAACAGTGCAGTTCCCTGTTTGCTGTTCCTGGAATTGCTTTACCAATGAATGACTGTAAAACAAATCTCAATAAAGCAGCACGGCTGGGGAGGGTTAGGAGCAGCTGGCTCTGACTTGTTAGGACTGACTGACTGCAAAATTGCTGCCTTTAAATTGTTGAGGCAGAGGAAAATTGACTGGGTCTGGTGCAGAAAAGGCTTGTCCCTGCCTAGAAATGGTAGTGTCTCAGGCTGGGTTTTATCTTCCTGCAACTTGCTGTGTGAAGTCCATAACTTGGGAATTCCACAGCAGAGCACATAAGGAATTGGCATCTTCCTTCCAGGTGCTCATGTCTGTAAACTTAGTGATGTGTTGCTTATGTTTCCATGCAACATCAGCCCTTCTAGACATTAAAAATCCATGCTCAGTCTGCTCAGTGTGATTGGCAGACAATACAGTGGAAGTTAGAGGTACTTCCTTTTGCTGCTTTTATCCCTCAGAGTGGAGACTGGTGCTTTAGGACAGGGATTGCTTTGTAAAGCTGAAGGCAAGTCCTGTCCCTGCCAGTGCAGGATAGAGAGAAAGGCCTTCCCAGACATTTCTGTGGGTATGGACTTACCTAAGCACTCTGTCCCATACATCCTTTCCTTTCTAGGACAGCAAAGGATTGCATTCTTGCCACACAAGAACTTCATGTTGTTTCAGGAAAATCAGTTATTTTTAAAATTAATTCACAGATCTGTCTCAAAGGTTTGTCCTCTTAATCTTTTTGTATCACTAAAGCATTTTCCCAAGCCTATTGCTATGCTTAATTTTGCTGAGGAATTGGTCAAATTCAGACTTTGATCCATGAAAAGAACAGAATTGCTTTCTCCCCACCTAAAGGCAAACCAGCTCCTTCTGTGGAGTTTACGTGGAGGGATGTCTGACACAAATGCCTTTGGCAGTTGTAGGTGTGAAAGAAAATCCTTGCTGAAATTTTTTGATAAAGGAAACTTTCTGAGAGCTGACATTGGTGTAGTTTGACCAAGTCTAGTGCTGCCAGGTCTGTGAACTTCTTGTTTAATTGAGGAACGTGTCGCCTAACAAACCACACAACCCTCTGTGCCCACAGAAGAGTTGGACAACTCAACTTAGCCATCAGGGCACAAATTTTATGCTACAAAAGCGAGGCTGGTGACTTCAGGGCCATCTCCATGGTGCAGTTTGACCCTGTGTGTGTGTCCTGGCTCAGGTATCTGTCCTGTGAACCGTGACAGCATCGACTACATCCTGTCCAAGAACGGCAGCGGCAACGCCATCGTCATCGTGGTGGGGGGGGCAGCAGAGTCCCTCAACTGCACCCCTGGGAAGAACTCTGTGACACTGAAAAACAGGAAGGGCTTTGTCAAACTGGCTCTACGGCACGGGTAAGGGGCTGCCTCGGTGCCAGGGGGCAGCTGCTTTTGTCTCAGCAGCCTGGGCTGGGTGGAGAGGTCCCTGCTCAGGTTGGACCAGAGGGCCTTTAAAAGTCCCCTCCAACCCAAACCATTTGGTGGTTTGTCCCCTGAAGCGGCTGAGAGCGTGGAGGGTTGTGTGGGGGTTTGTCCAGAGCATCAGACACAAGAGTGTCCTGTGGCTTCTGCCCCTGAGCAGGGGACAGGGATGGGGGATTCCTGGGATAGCAGGAGGCTTCCAGGTGGCAGGAACCTGCATGGGGCATCCCCTGTGAAATCTCCATGTGTCTGAAATGAGTTGTCCATCAAAAACAGGAGCTGAGGATATATGGAAGCATATCCAATACCTGCACAGTGTTCCATAGGCCCATTGCCACTAGAATTCCCTTGCCTGCCTTAAAAGTGTTGCTACTCCATCATGTCAAGTCTGGCTGGCTTTTGTCAGTACCTTGTGCTGCAAAAAAAGCTTTGGGCAACAATATCAGCCTGGCAGAGGCCACGGCAGGACCACAGACTGGTGTGTGAATTCCCAACCTCTTTTCCTCTTTTTAGGGCAGACTTGGTTCCTGTCTACTCCTTTGGGGAGAACGAAGTGTACAAGCAGGTGATCTTTGAGGAGGGGTCCTGGGGAAGATGGGTTCAGAAGAAGTTCCAGAAGCACATTGGCTTTGCTCCATGCATCTTTCATGGCCGTGGCCTCTTCTCCTCCAACACCTGGGGGTTGTTACCTTACTCCAAGCCCATCACTACTGTTGGTAAGGTTTTGGTATCGGCATTAATTTGGGTTATGTGCCTCTCTAGGTAGCAGCATACTTGAGTCTATGCCATACCCTTAGTCTTGGAGTCTTGACTGTAAAACTGCTTTTCCTTATGTGTAAAACCTTCCAGCACAGCTGAGAGTGACCTGGAGGAGTTTCCAGGGGCTACAAGCCTTCTATCATGTTCCACTTCCAGACAGTTTTGTGGGGGGTAAAAATGCTGTAGCTTTACCTTCTCTGGCTTTGAATGGCTAAAGTCAGGAGCAGCCTGGCCCCCCACATTCCTGGGAGTGGCAGTGGGATGAGATCTGATAGTTGAATCTTGAAACCAGCTCTAAAATTGGCATTTGAGCAAGAAGGTTTTGAGGGAGGGGTGAAAAGGCTCAGCTTTGCTTTTGTAGTGGGTGTAAGGGAATACACAAGGACTGACCTCTGGTTCCTGTTAATTGAGGAGGGGTTTATCACTGCTGTCAACAGGAGAGGGATTCCCAGGCACCCTGTACAGCAGAGGCTCTGCACTTTGGTGTTTGTGTGCCTGAAGTGGATGTGGTGTTGCTGTAGATGTGATCAGGGCCCTGCTGCTGGGACAGCTGTGCTTCAGAGCCTGGGAAAACTGGGAGGAATTGGGCAAACCTCTCCTTTACTGGCGAGCTGTGCTGTGCCAGGGTGGATGTGCTGAACTACCATAGCTGTGGCCATAGAGGACAAATCACCAGGTTGTGGGAGCATTCAACCTAATGTGGATTTTTTTCCCCCTCTTTTTATCAGTTGGAGAGCCCATCACCATCCCCAAAATTGAGAATCCATCCCAGAAGGAAGTGGACTTCTACCACAGCATATATGTGGACTCCCTGATCAAACTCTTTGACAAATATAAGAGCAAATTTGGCCTGCCAGAGAGTGAGGTCTTAGAAGTCAACTGAAGGCTCAGCACCTCCTCTTCCTCTCAGAACCAACACTTCTTCTCCAGGACTCTCCAAGCTGTCATCTTGTACTTGAAAGCATGTGTGGGTGTATGTGTCCTTCAAAGAAAGTGTTTAAAGTATTGCTAGACCACTCATAAAAATAATAAAGAAAGGTTTTACTTTAGATAAATCCCATTACAAACATCTTTTTATCCAAAAAAAAAGAAAAGCACACAACTCCCTGTTGCTGTGAGAATTTGGATGGGGGAAACGATTGCCTTTGTAATCTGCTCTATAATGCTGTTGGATCACCAGCAATGGATTAGAAACATTCCTACAGCTGCTGTGCCCACTGGCACAAGCTATTTTGGGGGAGTAGGATCCTTCTGGTTTCCAGACTAAAAAGCAGCAGGTTGGTTTGACCAGCAGAGCAGTATTAAAGGAGTGTTGCACAAGAGCCATGTTGAGATGTGATTCCGTAGCACAAAGGGTATTCCTGCTTTGGAAAAGCCCCTTCTGGAAGCACAATTAGGTTGCCAACCCTTCTTGGTGTGGCATCTACAGGGGATGGTGCAGGAAACCAAATGTGGAGAGTCAGGGCCTTGATCCATAGTGTGGTGGCTGCTTTGGTGGCTGTAACTGCACCACTTTGTTGGGAATGCCAGCTTAGGAGCAGGTCTGTCCCAGCTGCTGCTTGCACAGAGGAGTGCAGCTGGAATTATGGGAGTCCTTCAGAGCCACAAAACTCCAAGGATAAGCTCTAGGAGCTGTGGGATGGTGCAAATATGTGGCCCTGGTGTTGCAGACCCCAAGGGTAAATGCAGCAAGTCTCTTCATGGAAGTGTTTTGGCTCCCAAAAGTATTTGGGGCAAGCTAGGACATGGCTTTTAACTGTTCCATCCAGTGAACGTAAAGGAGTAGCCTTGTCACAGGTAGGATCTAAAGTGAGCTACTTTTAAAAGTGT
Organism: Calyptomena viridis; assembly: GCA_013390005.1. Classification (NCBI taxonomy): domain Eukaryota; kingdom Metazoa; phylum Chordata; class Aves; order Passeriformes; family Eurylaimidae; genus Calyptomena; species Calyptomena viridis. The sequence continues at coordinate 36,251 of WEIV01021191.1, forward strand.
TTCTAAAATGTTTACTTGGATGTTAACACTGCTTGTAGTGAGATTCCTGCAGAGTACAATGTGTTGCTGTATAAACCTCAAACATTGCACTACTTGCATGTCTGACCTGCCTTTTCAACAGTCCAGCTGAGTGTATCTTGAGCTCCAAAATGTGCCTTTCTTCCATGCAAGAGGATGGTACTTCACATTCCTGGAATCTTGCCTCTAAAGACAAATGTTCATCTGTCATATTTGATAGATTATTGTATTACAGAGTATTGATTTTTGTACAAATTTCTAGAAATAAACTCGGGCAAAAATAGTGGGCTGCTTTTGGTGCCTTGGGTGTCCCAGTGCTGTGTGGTTGGGTTTGTGTTACAGCTCTGGTTTGTGTCATTGTAGCTGTGCCTTGTCTTGTAGGGGGAGAGAAATGGTCGATGTGTCCACAAGCAAACCTGGAAGTGTTCCAAAAACGTGTAAATGTGGTGCTTGGGGACATGTTTTAGTGATGGATCTGGCAGTTACATTAACAGTTGGACTCCATCCTAGAGGTCTTTGCCAACCTTGAATATTCTGTGGTTCCATTTTACCATGTGCACTGTCCTTTCCTGGGATACCCAGGACAATTTAAGCAAATCTTTGTGGTTTAAAGGTGAGGGTTTGTGTACAAGGAGCTAAGGCAACCTAGCACACAAAGAGCTGGATTGCATCCCTGGGCCTCAGCTGAGGAAATCCTTCCAGCTCTTCTCAGTACTTAGAGAACTTTTATAAAACTGACTTTTTACATGAGTGTACAGTAGTGATAAGACAAGGGGGGATGGTTTTAAATTAAATAATGGAGGGATTTTGATGAGATGTTCAGAAGTGAGGGTGGGGAGGCCCTGGCACAGGTTGCCCAGAGAAGCTGTGGCTGCCCCATCCCTGCAAGTGTCCAAGGCCAGGTTGGATTTGGAGCAACCTGGGATAGTGGAAGGTGTCCCTGTCTGTGGCAGGGGGTGGAATGAGGTGAACTATAAGGTCACTTCCAACTCAAACCCTTCTGGGCTTATCCCTGTCAGATTCCCTCAGTCTTCCACTACTGGAGATGCCAAGTGCTCCAGGAATAGGACACAGAGCTGAAAAGTTCCCCTGGGCTTTTTTAGTAACACGGGAAGGTTTAACTTCTTGTCCTGGGGCTGGGGAAGTGAGCCATTAGTGCTGGCTGACTTTCACAGCCACTGCTGTTGTTCAAGGTGAAAGCCCAGCTTATTCTTTGCCCTTTTCAGTCTTGGTCAGTGGAATTTGGAAGTTTTCTGCTCAGGAGGGTAAATCTGGTGTGTTGCCCACTCCCCCTTTTCCTCACTCCTAGTAGGATTGATTTGTGTCTGTTTTCTCCTAGCAGACACTAAGGTTGGGTTTCCAGTGACTTGCCTGGAAATGCACAGCAGGAAAAGCCAGGAATGCTCTGCCCAAACCACTTTTAACTGTGACAAGTCACTGGAAACCACCCTCGGCACAAACTGGAGGAGGTTGGTTCTTGCACAGCTTTTTTCCAAGCAATGCTTTCAATTACCAAGTTTTATATCCAAGCACAGCTGCAGCCTGCAAACCCCCTAAAGCAGAGGAGGGAGTTATTTCAAGCAAAGCTCCATTCCTGCAAAGGGCTGTGCTAATGAATATCCTGGGTTTATCTATATTGTAAGGTTGGAGCACCTCTACCCAAAACTCTTGGCTGTGCTGGAAGTCCTGTGAATTAAATTCTAACATGAGATTGGCACTGAATATTGTTCTTTTGCTACCTACTTACTATGAAAGGGGCAGTGTAAGGATGATATTGCTGTATTTTTGCCACCTTTTCTAGGTGAATTCCCTTGGCCATGATATGAGAGAGGCTCCTTGCTGCGCTAGACCAGCCCTGACAAAGCTGTTCTTACAATCTCTTTGGAGAAATGGGCATCTTTGCTTTTTTGTGGATCTGTCTTTGCTTTTGCTCAGCAACCTCCCGTTGCTCTGCTGTTGATTATCATGATATTAAGTGAATTTGCACTTCTCCAGTGCTTGAAGATTTCCCTGTCCTCCTAACATTCCTTATTATACTTGATAAATCTGTCCCTCATTACAAGGAGGGGACTCAATTTCTGGGGAAAGCAGGGTGAAGTCCACCTGTAATGATTTATTCCTTTATCCTGGAGTTACAGGAATCCTGGGTTCAGTTTTGGACTCCTCGGGACGACACAGGCACGGAGGGGCTGGAGTGTGTCCAGAGAAGGGAATGGAGCTGGGGAAGGGTCTGGAGCACCGGGGGGATCTGGGAAGGCTCAGCCTGGAGAAAAGGAGGCTCAGTGGGGACCTCGTGGCTCTCTCGGCCTCTGCTCCCAGGGAACAAGAGACAGGACAAGAGTAACAAAGCAGAATAATTCCATTTGTAGTGAGTACACAGCTCGCTTTGATTGAGCCTGGAAGCAGCGCAGGGTCTGATGAACGAGTCGGAAAAAGAGAAACACAGAGCACGTGCTGCCCTCAGGAGGAGCCTCTTAGGAACTCCAGGATAACTGAAAAAAAAAAACAAAACCAAGATGTTTGAGGAAATGCCAGGTTGCAATGCTGAGAAATCACCCAGCCAGACTGGAATAGCCTTCTGAGTTTGGAATGGATGAGGCACAGAGCAAAGATGGATGCATTAACCTCTGGATAAATATTTTGTCAATTTAGCCCTCAGGCAGCAGCAGCACATGGAATAATAAATGTATTTCTACAGTGTAAATCCTCCAAGCTGCTTGCTGTAAAAAAAATCCGTATTATCACAAAAATGGGCGTTTTCTTGCCTGTTTCTGGCAGGGATCCAAGGGACCACCTTGTTCAGCTGAAAGGGCAAGGAAAAAATGCTAATGCAGGGATTTATCTACTCTGCTTTGTGGTTATCTTTTCTCTGGGTTGGGGGACTTGGGGGTGAAGATGTTTTAACAGGCTGTGAAAGGATGTAAGAGAAGCCTGGTGGGGATCTGAACTCCATCCATGGTCTGATTTACTGGTTCCTCCCAGATCTGATCCCACATCAGGAGGGGTTTTTTCCCCAAAACAGTCCTTGGCTTTGCTCTGTGCTTTGTGTTGTGCTTTGACTGAGGTAGCACAATGCAGGAGGACCCTCCAATATTGGTCTCCATGCCAAAATCTCATATTCCCATTATCAAAAAAACCCTCTCACTGTGGATTCCTTAACACAAACATTGCTGTCAAATAACCTTCTCAAAGTCAGGCATCTGGAAGAACTGGACTAACATTTATTTCTGTTCTCCTGCCCTGAGAGTGGGAGTTTTGGGGAATTAGCTCAGTTCTCCAAACATTCAGTTCTCTGACCATTGTGTGACTCTTTGATTTCTTAACCCCAGCAAAACCCAGAACAGCTAGGAAGTTTTTCTTCAAAAGTGGGTCATTTTTTTTCTCTCCTGCCTTTAAAATCTGTTATTTGCCCTGTTTTCAGGGAATGATGGATGTAAGATACTGGCAAATTTTAGGGATGCTGCACTCAGTTTTGCTACAGGAATCTCACCCACCAGCTGTAGTGTAACCTGAGTATGTGAACCTGATTTTTTTGCCCTTTGAAAAAGATATTTCAGCATGTTTACTCCTGCTAGGGGGTTGTCAATTAGTTTAGAAGTTGTTTGAATTAGTTTAAGACATCCAAACAAATGCTTATTGTCCAAAAGAGCTGGAGTGGGGTCAAGTGGCAGGGGGTTGTAAAAACCACCTTCAGAGGATGTTACAACCTCATCACTGTGGCCAGAAAGCAAAGCTTTCACCAGAAAAAAGTTTAACAAGTTCAGTAAATGTTCAAAGGGCCTCCCAAAAGCTGCTGGGTTTGAAAACAACATTTTTCAATGTGTTTTCAGTGTGGTGGAAGAGAATTGCTGCCACAAAAAGTCATGCTGGGATCTTCCCAGGCTTCCCAATCAGGTCAAGATAGTTGGGAAAAAGGTAGTTTGGATCAGATATAAAACCAAACCCCCAAGTTTAATGAGGTTTTGAGGGGAAGATGCTGTAAAAACAGACATGAGCCCAAGTGCCAACCACTGAAGTGTTCATGGCATATATTTAAAATATATATTTGAGTCTGAGAATGAAGGGATTTTTTCCCATGAAAATAAGAGCTTTTCTAATAAGAATGGATGTTCTAAGCATCATTTGCACTCTAAAGCACCAGGAATCCTCTTCCCTGTCCTGTGTGGAAATTACCTAATGGTTGTGAGCTGACTTGAAGATGTCTTTTACTGAAAGGGGATCTCTGTGTGCATAATGTGACCAGAACAGCTTGATGATGTGTCAAAAACACAATAAAGTGTCTCTACCTGAGGTATTTATAATGGGAAACTTATGATAAGTTAATTAAATCAGTTTTAAACCCCCCACATTTATGAAGCTGATTGTGATGGTAAAGTGCAAACAATGCCTAATTTACTTGCACATAATACACCTCCCTTGGGTTTTAATGCATTAAGGACTTAAATTATTATTAATTTAAAACCAAGGGCCTTCACACTCAAAAGATCTGACCTTTATTGTGCTTTTCACTGTGAGCCTCTCATATTTTGCACGGGGGTGAGCAGAACACCTCAGGTACCTGCAATGTCTTAAAGCAGTTCAAAACAACCTCTGGGCCTGAAGGAAACATTTTCAGCTGCAGCCACAACTACAGCCCCTCAGAAATGCCTTGGACATAAACAGCTCCAGGGTTCAGCACCTCCAAACCCAATCTCTTGTATTAATTGCTGTTTTTTGAGCTTGTTTCCTCCAGAGGCAAAGCCAAACTTTTTAAACCCCACGTCTGTAAATTACATTATTTAACAGGCATTCATACAGAATTTAGGCTTTTTCCTCTTTAAACAGCCCACAAACTTCAAGTGTTTTGCTCTGCACTTGGAATGTTTCCATCCATCCCTGAAGTGTGTTGGAGTGATTTTGCAATGATCTCATACCCCAATAAGAAGCACATTTGACCTGATGTGTGGCAGAAGTAGGAATTACTGTTGGCCACAAGGTCAATGCTTCCCTTCCCAAAGGTTCTACCATGCTAAAACTTGCAATAAAGTCTCTTAAGTAATCTCTGTAATAACTTGCAGATAGAATCTTCCCACCACATGTCATTTGAAAGGACAGGAGCCCATGTGTCTCAAATTCAGTGCAAAAAAGCACTGATAAAGTAGTGCTTCAAAAATGGAAAATTAAGTATTCAAACGTAATTTCTGATAGTTCCTGAGGGGACATTTCATCCAGCTCTCTCCAGGGGCTTCCAAAAAATATTCTTTATTCTGTGAGACTGTTAAAATTGCATTTTGAAATTATGTTAGTAATAATTTTAATTTTTTCCTGGATTGGATTTCCAAAAGAAACAGCTTCTGGTTTTCCCTAAGGTCAACGTGAGGAGCTGCCAGTGAGGGTTTGGATCTCATGTGAACTCCTTTAAGCTCATCCAATTTCACTCCCCTGCTGTGGGCAGGGACACCTTCCACTATCCCAGGTTGCCCCAACCTGGCCTTGGACACTTCCAGGGATGGGGCAGCCACAGCTTCTCTGGGAAACCTGTGCCAGGGCCTCCCCACCCTCACAGGGGAGAATTCCTTCCCAATATCCCATCTAACCCTGCCCTCTGGCACTGGGAAGCCATTCCCTATGTCTTGTCCCTTCATCCCTTGTCCCAAGTCCCTCTCCAGCTCTCCTGGAGACCCTTTAGGCTCTGGAAGGGGCTCTAAGTTCTCCCTGCATCCTTCTCTTCCCCAGGTGAACACCCCCAGCTCTCCCAGCCTGGCTCCAGAGCAGAGGGGCTCCAGTCCTTGGAGCATCTCCATGGGCTCCTCTGGACTCTCTCCAGCAGCTCCACATCCTTCAGGAAAGTTGTTCCCCAGATCCAGGTGCAGCTCTGCAGGGAGGGTCTCACCTGAGGGGGCACAGGGGCAGAATCCCCTCCCTGACCTTCCTGCCCCACTGTGGGATCAGCCCAGGATATGGGGGAATTCTGGGCTGCCAGAGCACATGGATGGGGCATGTCCAGCTTTTCATCCACCAGCACTCCCAAGTCGTTCTTCCCAGGGTTGCTCTCCATCCATTCTCTACCAGCCTGGATTTGTGCTTGGGATTGCCCTGATCCATGTGCAGGATCTTGCACTTGGTCTGGTGGAACTCCATGAGGTTCACATTCCCCCACCTCTCCAGCCTGTGCAGGTCCCTTGGGATGCCACATTCCTGTTGTCTAGATCATTAGCTTGGACAGACTGGGAGGTCCTGGATGTGGGAGCACTCTGTGCATCCCTGCACTCGCTGGGAATTCCATCTTTTATGATAACACACCTCAGGAACACCCACAGGGATGTAATAAAAACCATGCTGTGATCCTTGAAACTATGCAGACAGATAATTCTGGCCTTTTGATGTGGTTCACAAATTCAAATGACATTTTTCAGTAAATTCCACAGAGTCCTACTAATGCCAGGGACACGGGTGAGTTGGGCAGTGCTGCCCCCAGTGACTGCTCATAAATTAGGGATGAAAGAAGCCACTCCCCAGCTACAGCTTGCAAATACTCTGCTTAAAAGAATCCAGCAACCCTTATTAATTAATTATTTTATGCCCAAAAGGGATTATTATTTTCAGGTATGATCAGGGTTATTAAATGGCTCTCATCATGTTGAATAGTCACTGTGGTGAACTATACAAGGCAGTGGGCTAAACCTCTCAAAACTCAGGAAAATCAGATGTAAACCTGAAACCTCATCTCTAAAAACTACTCATTTTAGAATACCCTTGGGAATGGTTCCTTATCATGCTAATGAAACCCAGAGATAAGTCTGAAGTCTAGAATGAGGGCAAAGCTTTAGCTGGAAATCTGCAGGGACTTCTTTGGAGCTCGATCATATCCACTGCTACAAAATCCTATTTGAATTTTCCTCTGGGGGGAATTCTGCTTTTTAGTCCCTGAATTATGGGTTAGAGCTACATCAAGCAGCAAATTAAATGCAGTCTCCATATACAGGGCAGGTGAGCTGCTGTGTTAAGTACCTCATTTGACTTTTCTAAACACCACTGTTTTAGGAAAACTTTGAGATTGTCATCCGCTCCTGTGGAAAGGGAGAAAAATAGGAAAACCCTGCTATGGTTTAAGTATGGACTTTAAATTCACTGTGTAATTAGTGTCCTGGTTTTGTCTGGGATAATTTTCTTCCTAGTAGCTGGTATGGGGCTGTTGTTTTGGATTTAGGATGAGAATAATGTTGATAACAGAGTTTTTATAGAAGGGGAAGGTGAAGAAGTTGGGGAAAGTCACTCACAGAAAAGCCACATTCATCACAAGATTTTTTTTTTTCTTTAAATCCTTGAATGTTTTGGGCAAACGAGGAGCAGCACTGTCACACTGTTTCCTTAAATTATTCTTAGTGATTTATCTCAGGAAAAACTGTTCTTACAGTTGCAATCTCTGATTTTCTACCTAATTCTGACCTACAATAGTTTTGCTCACTGGAGGAAGCACATCTCAAGAGGTTCAAGGTAGGAAAGCATTCCCCAAATTTCTTGATGCTTAGATCACTTTGTCATTGTAAATGCACATTTCACATTTCAGTTGGGCAAAGAAACTTTCCAGATTTCGTCTAAAAAGCCAGTTTCAATCTGCCAAGGTGAAGATGGGAAGTTCAAAAGGAAGGAGCACATGCTTTGTAATGAGCCAGAAACAAGGAGGTGAATCAAACTGATACAACAGGTCCAAAATTATTATGTTTGAACCTCCTGATCTCAACAACACAAGGAGTCTGGGTGCTTGAAAATAGCACACTGTGCCATTGAAAATCCTGAAAAAATGGGGATTTATTTTTCATCACAAGAAAAAAAGGGAGATGCACTGGTTCCAAGAAGACCTTCCAGAAAAAGGCCACTGTTTTTAAACAATTTTCCAGAACTCACACACAACTCCAGGCTCATGATGCCTGAAATATAAGATTGAGGTATTGAATTTATTGGGCGACCACAAGCAGAATCAAACAATTTGTTAAAAGAAGTCCACACAGATGTGTCACTATGTGAGAAAACAGGGAATTATCCAGGGGAAAAGTTTAGCATCTCTGTTTCAACTCCTAGGAATCCTTGTGGACAAGGATCACAGCAAGAAAGGGAAGTAGGAGGATGGAAGAGGATGACTTCAAACTCCAGGAAACTTGATTTTCCCTTCCAATTTTTATCATTCTTCCTCTTTTTAACGTGTTTGGTGTTGAATACCCAAGACAAAACGCTGAAGGTGACGCCATTCCAAGACATGTCACATCATGGATGTTGCACGCCCAGGAGCGAGGCAGGACAATGACAACTTGGTGGGATGGTCTCCATGGAATGGGAGCTGCACAGGGCAGGAGGACTGGAGGAGAGGAGGAGCAGAGCACAGGGCTTTCCAGCACGGCACACTCAGCCCTTCCAGAGCCTCCCGGCCCGGCAGGAACAGGCATTTCCAGTCCGTGGCACACGCCGGGGACACCCCTGCGAGGGGTGGCAGGACAGGTGTTCCTGGTGTAGGGACAGGTGTTCCAGGTGTTCTGTGACAGTCCCCGGCACCGTGATGGGGATGAGCTTCTCCAGCATGACCGTCTACACCGGGCAGGGTGCCGTGGGGACGGGTGGCACCGGCAGGGCACGGGGACAGGACTGGCGCTGCCGGAGCTGCGCGGTACGTGGGGATGGTGCCGTTCCAGCTGGGAATGGTCCCTCCGGCCAGGCTGGATGTCACCTGGGTGGGGTGGCATGGAGGGCTGTGGTGTGTGTGGGAAGCAGGGTTGGTCTGGTGTGGGGTGAGTTGATGTGGGATGGGTTGGTGTGATGCTGGGTTGGTTTGCATGATGTGGGGTGATGTGGGGCAGGTTGGGGTGATGTGGGGTAAGTTCATAGAATCATAGAATCATAAAATATGCTGAGTTGGAAGGGACCCATCAGGATCATCGACTCCAGCTCCTGCCCCTGTTCAGGACACCCCAAAAATCTCACTGTGTGCCTGAGAGGATCATCCAAATGCTTCTTGAGCTCTGTCAGCCTTGGTGCTGTGCCCACTGCCCTGGGGAGCCTGGTGAGTGCCCAACCACCCTCTGGGAAAGAACCTTTTTGCTGATCCAACCTCCCCCTGCCCTGACACATTCCCTGGCTCCTGTCCCTGGTCCCCACAGAGCAGAGCTCAGTCCCTGCCCCTCCTCTGCCCCTCCCCAGGAAGCCTCCATTGGGCACTCTCTAACAGCTCCGTGTCTTTTTTATATCGACACGAGACAGACGGATGTTGGTGTCACATGGGGCAGGTTGGTGTCACATGGGGCAAGTTGGTGTCACATGGGGCAGGTTGGTGTCACACGGGGCAGGCTGGTGTCACACAGGGCAGATGGATGTGATGCGGGGGA
>WEIV01021191.1:48422-115435 GCA_013390005.1 Calyptomena viridis
GAGCAAGGGTAAGCCAGGAAGCCCAGGCCCAGCCTGAGGGTTTAGCAATCCCAATCCAACTCCGTCTGTGCCCTTTCCCCTCTTGCAAACAGTGGCTTTTATTGGACAGGAGCTGGGACAGGACTGGTGGAAGGGGGGAAAATCGGCCAAGTCTTGATTTTCTTCGGAAATACTGTGAGATTTGAGCGTGCACTTGGTGTTTTGGTTCATTGACTCGGTGCAGTCGTTGTTATTACGTGGTGGACACATGAGCTGAGCTGTTTGAGCTGTATGTTCTCAGGTGGGGAATATAAAGAATTCCTAGAGGAAAATCAATAGAGTGGAGCTCTAACTGCTCCTGGGATAAACATGGTTTACCAGACATCTACTTAGAGCCAAAAGCAGGGAATGGAGGTGGCTTTTGGCCACCTGCCCCTGATTTGAGAGCAAGCATTTATTGTAAAATATGGGCCTGTTGTCTGTTAATGAACCTAAACACCTGGGTGAACTTTACAGGAAACAGTGGGTTGTGCAGGATTTCAAGTCTGGCCTTTCTCCCTGCTGAATTTTTGGGTTTATTCTTTCTCAGGCTTCTGCAAGGACCAAGTGAATGCTGCGGGGAGAAGCTTGAGTTATTAGTCATTGGCCTTCACTTGTGAAAGTGAGACCAAAACACAGGTTTTTTTTCTCCCAGGAGTAGAAACTTTAGCAGTTTGTAGGAGCAGAAACTGAGCCATCAATGATAAGATGTTCCAATTGAGTAAATATTTGGTTTGAGCCATCTGGGGGTGGTTGTGTGTTAATTGTTGCAAGGGTAAGGCTGTGACAGAGACCCAGGTATTGTCCTGTGTGTGCTCTGCAAACACAAGGACCATGTGCTCAGGGACCTGTGCAACCAGAGAGGCTCCAAACTACCCCTGAACAAATCACATTTGGTTGTTCCAGTGCCATCAGTGTTGGTTAGAAAACAAGACTCCTGCAGCTGACACTTTTGTATGAGGGAAGAGTCATGTCCAGGACCTTTAGCCCCTGTGTCAGACTAACTGACCTCTTCTTTAACTTGTTTGGTGGTGGCAGGACAACCAGGCCGAAGAATTCCTTTTGGCTGTTGTACTCTGCATTTTAAGAGGGAGAAATAGAGGATAGGGATGTAAAGAAATGGAGCTGCTTAAACATGAAGTTACCATTTGATTCCCTTAGTAACTGAGCCAGAATGTCATTTTCTTTTTGGTGGAAGAGTGAGCCTGAAAGACTTGAAAATGTGCAATAATTACACTTGAGAAGCAGAGATTCCTTAGGAATTCTTCCCACCTCCTCCATGCAGGAAAACCAGGAGTGTCACGATAACCTGAGGATTCCTGGAAGCTCCAAACAAGCTGTTCCATCATTGTGAGCAGCTCCAAGCCAAATCTCTCAGATCCTCGATGGAAGGGCTTGGCCAGAAAAATGCAGCCTGAGCAGAGAGAGCCAGTCATGCTGCAGTCAAATGACCTGGTGAATGTTCCTGTGCTAATTGCTGGCCAAAGGAGATTTGGGTGGCTGTCTGGAGACAGGAAAACACGTAGTCATGGATCCAGGAGCAGTGCATGGGAGAGAGGGAGTTCTCTGGTGGAGGTGGGAGAGGAGCAGCAAAGAGCTTTCAGCTGCAGGTGTCAGGTTGGTGTTTAGGGCAGAGCAAAGCGGAGGAACAAGTTGGTGACACTTCCCAAGGACACTCTGTAGCCTCCAATCACTGCTGACTGGGATTCATAAAGATCCAGGTGGAATTTGATGCATTTTGAGGAGTCCAAGCACCACAGGGCTTGATTCCAGCAGCACATTTATTCCCACTGTGCATGTCCCCAGCAGTCAATCCCACTACTGGTGTCGTGTGGACAGGGTGTTTTCTCCCTGAATTATCCCCATCCTAAACCAGTTTGGCAGGGAAGAATCCTCCTTTTTGAATACTGAAGAGAAAAATCTAATGTAGGAATTGAAAAACTTCTTTCTGCCAAGGAAAAAAGATAAGTTCTGCTGGATTACAGGTACTTCTGGATGCCACTAATAAATAAACCAATTTTTTTAGCATTGGAAGTTACGATCCAGTGTCATCGTTCCCTTGGGTGTGTGTTGAGATATTTGAGGTGATCCAAGTGCACCATGACTGAAGTGTGTGTGAATCAGAACCAGGCTATAATTCCATGTTTTCTTTCTTTAAAGGTGCATCCCGCTCATCCATGGCAGAAAGGGGTCATTCCAAGTGTGCTGGCAAATGAGTTGGAGGGGTCTGGTGTGTGGGACAAGTGACCAAATTACTGTAGGGGGCCCAGGGCTGCACATGAAGGAGACTTTCAGCTAAAACAGTGAGAAAAAAGTATCTTTTTAAAGCCAGTTTTACATAACTCTTGTTATATACTCCCCTGAGTAATATGAAAACAAAGACTGAGTCTTAAATATTGTACTTCCCCTTTCCTACTAAATATGTGGAGAGAAAACAGACTAGTGGATGGAAAGTGTATTTGAATATTGCTTTCACTTCTCTGTGACACACTGTCTTTAAACACTGAGTGGGAGGGAAGTGCTGTTCCAGGGAAACACCACAGAGTGAGGAATCTTACCCAGCTGAGCATCTCCTGGTTTTCCATTGCTTAACTGGTATTCCCAGGTCATTCCCACAGCTAAGATGGACTAATGCTGCCTTGCCCAAGGTGATGTTAAGAGGCTTAAGGGACTTGCTGCAGTGTCAGTAATGAGGTGGGACTTGCACCAATTTTTTCATTTCTGGTGTAGTTATCTAAATTATTTTTTGATGCTGCTGGTGCTGTTTTAATTAGTGTTGAAGGAGCAGGTTGTGCCACAGTGACATATTTTGTTGGATACGACACTGACTCCAGACTTGGCATTGTTTAACCCTGGGCTGAGCTACAGAAGGGCTGTTCTGCATTCAGGTAACTGGGAAATAATTCTAATTGTGCCTTTCAGCTGCCCAAGGATCATAAAGGAAAGGAAGCACTTTGATGTAAGGAACTGGGAATTCACAGTTGTGCCTCTGTGAAAACTCTGAGCCCACGGTGATGAAAATAGTTCTGATTTTTCTTGTGCTCGTTTAGTCTGGGTAAATCCCACTGCACAGGTTCAGTGTGTCTCATTCCTGGCATCACATCTCTGGGAATGTCAGGGAAGGAAGTGCTGGGAGTGTGTTGAATCTTCATGGAACAAAAAAAGTTGCAGTTTTGTACCTTTGAACTGGTGTTGGCCCCAGATCTGATTCCTGGCTTTTCAAAGGCTGCTGAATCCCTGAATCCCCCATCCCTTGCCATGAGGAGATGGAGATGAGAAGGAGAACCACAAATGGTGGCTGTGTAGCTTTGAGGGCCTTCAGGTATGGAAGGACATTAAATAGAATTCCAAATAATTTCTTACAGTCTGTGCCACAGAATTGCACTTCCAGTGCTTTTGAGGCAGATCTGATTCTCTTGACTCTGAAGTGTGGGAAACTTAAATTACAAACCTTATAACCCTTCCCAGCAAGTGTTTAAGTTGGAGTACAAGCATTTTCTTGGCCTTCCTGAGAAATGCCAAACCTTCCCACTGAACATTCCTTGGATATTAAAAGCTTTGTGTTCTGCAGCAAAGTTGACCCAAACCTTCTGTGAGGTACCTTATTTTTTTAGTGGACTGTATCAAATTGGCAAACAAGGCAGCTTGAAAACTTATATAAAATTGAATTAAATATGATTTTTTTTCAGGAGCTGGAGTTTTTATGCTTCTAAAGACAAAAATCCCCAAGCCACCTCGAGCTGCCTGCTGTGAGCTACAGAGTCCTGTGTTTTAATATGATTTAATTCTGACAAATATTCAGACATCCAAATAGCTGACATTGCAAAGCTCAGGTCTGAGTTCAAACCCACTGGATTTGCTGTAGGAATGTTTGTGTTGCCAACTAATCTTTGCCTTCTGCTTTAATGCTGAAATACTTGGAAGGATTTTGCTTGGATTCTTCCTGAGTTACTGGGGGTGAGAAAGCAAAGAAGCAAGTTGGGAAACTCGTGGGAAAGCAGGTAAAAACAGGACATGCCACCTTAGAGGTCAGAGCTGCTCCTGATGGGAAAATTCCTGGATTATAGGTAGGATGCTCCATGGAAAGCTGAGGAATTGGTGCTGGAGTTGTAACCAGTGTTGAAAGTCCTGGAGAAACAGTGGTTGCTTTTCAGCTCATCAAGCCTCTGAGAGAGCCCCGAGTGCTGATTTGCTTTGGCAAATTTGGGCTTTTAAAGGAATTGGTGTCAATTCCTACTATGACAAAATGTTTTCCCAGCTTTCTTATGCTGGTTTTACCATTGTATTTACACTTCTGGCAAAAATAAGTTGGGTTTTTTAATTACATACTGACTTTATTATTGTTTTCCCAGGGTCATCAGATTCTTGTAAGAGAACAATAAAGTGATTAAGATGGAAGAGGAGTCAGAACTCTCTGTGCTTTTTTTTTTTTATTATCCGTTGTGTGACCCTGACCAAATAATTATGGAATTCCACAGATATTTGAGGCTGTTGTAGGTAGTTCCTGTTCTCCTTGTGGTTCCATGAAGAGTCCAGAGCTTCTGTTAACAGCCGTGCAGTGTCAGGATGCTGAAGGTGGAATTTTTTCCCAGAGAAACTGCTCAGCTTTGAGTTTAGATGGGAAATAATGTTCAAGGTCCCTGTGGCTTTTTTTAAGTGAGGCTTAATCTTTCTTGATACCAGTTTCTAGGAAAATAAAGCCATGTAGTCCCGCAGTTAAGCAGCTTAGAAGGTTTTTTATTGTTTCTTTTTTTGTTTGTTTTAATTTTATATTTCATCTACATCCTACCTGGGCATCCTGGCTCAGGCTCTGGCTTTAGTCTGCCTCATAAATACACTTTGCAGGATGAATCCTTCTGTGATGTGAACAGAAATTTAATATTCCTCATATATTTCCAGGAAGGAGAAGTAATTAATGGTATTAAGTGATATAAAGTGGCACACTGTGATTCCAGAACACATTCTGGCCTTTCAGCTCTTGTTAAAAGCCTTTTAGGACGAGCTGCAAACAGGAAAATTGTCTTTTGGTTTCAAGAGCCCTTCAAATCTGCTGTTGCTCAGCCCACTTTTAAGGTGGATTCAGATTTAGAAATGAATAAGCTTTTGGGTGAAAAAAATAGTGGTATGGAAGGTGAACAGTGAGGTAAAAGGATGCAAAGTTAAAATAAGAACTACAGCGAAGATTGAAGAATTTCAGTCCTTTGAAATTGCTTTAAGTAGTTAAATTTAACAAGAAGTTAATAATGTCTTTTATCTAAGGTTGTTAGAGCAGTTTCCAGGATTGCTGTGAACTCAGGAAGCTTTGTCCAGCCAGTTCCTTATGGAATTAAGTGGTTGGAGCTCTTTTTCCACTAGTCCCTGTTGAAAAGAGCTGTGGCTGGGAAGAGTTTCCAGCAGGATAATGTGGAAGGTCTGGGTGATGCTGAGAGTGTTTCAAAGCAGAATATTCAATGGAATGGTTGGGGGGGATTTAGACATGTGGAATAAAGGGATGTGTGGGACATGAGTGAGAATATTGAATATCAGTGTTCCTTAATCCCAGCTCATTGCTGGATCCTTGTTTACGCTCTCCAGAGAAAAATGGAATGTTTGCTGGCGTTCCTTGTGACAACACAGTTTGGGAGTCATTCAAATGCTGTGAAACATTAAAATGAAAGGATTCACTTCAGTGTGTGAAACTTCTTTGCCTATTTAGAAATTTTTTGTCCCTAATTTTCAGCGCCGGCTGCGTCACCTCCGGAATATCGCTGCCCGGAACATCATCAATAGGAATGGCTATCGCCTCCTGGACACCTACTTCACTCTGCACCTGTGTGACAACACCAGGATTTACAAAGGTAAACCAGCCTGTCTGCCAGTTAACTTGGAATTCTTAGGATATGGATTCTCCCTCTTTTTTTCCCCGCCTTGACAACCTGCTGCCGTTATTTCCATCGCTTTTGGTTTCAGCCACTCCTTGCTCTCCTCAGCTCCATGAAAGCTTTGTGTTGGCAGCCAAGGGAGCAGAAGAGATGACAGGTTTGGCAGAGTCTGAAATCACCCTGGTTTTGCTACTGCTCTCCCCCCACTGATAATTTAAGAAACTTGGGAGCTTCCAAGGGCACGGAAAAGTTAAAGATTTTGAAGCCTTAGTTGCCTTTTGTGTGGGAGGGTTGTTCCACTCTGTGCTTCCCAGTTATTTTACAGAGCATACAGCAGCAGTTTTCCAGGAATAGAATTGTCAGGCAATGACATGGAGCATCCAGGCATCTGTTGTGCCTTGGATAACTGTGTGAGTGTTGGGTCTCATGGCCTATTCATGCTTTGCTTTCCACTACAATGTACAGCTCCTCATTGTGCAGAGATGTTGGTAAAAATACATTTTTATGCTCCTTGTTGGAGGTGAATTTTGCTTTTCTCCTACTCTTTATTTTCAGCTTTTTTCCCCAGGTTGCTGTTTTAGAGGGATAAGAACACAGAACTCGAGTTGTTTTACCTGGAATTGTGGTGGTTGGTTGAATTGTGACTGATAACTGTTTGTGGGGGCTGTTCTGCACTCCATGAAATCTTTATCCTTGGCCTTCAACAGGCTGGGATATTGTACCAAATCTGTATTCCAGCCTCTTGGCTGGGAAAGCCAAGTCCATGTGTCAGCAGTTCTTATTCCCATTTAAATTGTCAGGTAATGTGGCTGTTCCTTCTCCAAGCATGTGGAACATCCCTGGCTCTTCAGGAAAGCCCTGCAATCATTTTATCTGAGCTGCCTGTTCCAGGGAGATGTTGTGGGACAAACCAGGCACTTTGCAAATATTATGCAAATATTACAAAGTACCAGGGCATGTTTCTTCCCCAGAAACCAAAGCCTTGAAGATTATCACGGGTATAAAGATGAAATGCTAAATTTAAATAATGACTTGTAATAATTAAGTGTGAAGGAGTCATTTTAGTCAAAAGCATGACTGTATTTCAAAGTCTTATTAATTTAATAAACTGGACCCACTACTATTTAAGTGTTATCTTAGCTTTTTCTATTTTAAGTATTAAAATTTGTATCAGTTCAAGATAATCTAAAGGTGTTTTTTTACTCCTTTTTCTTTAGAGTTCTATAAGAGTGAGGTGATCAAGAATTCTCTGGTAAGTGATTTGAATGTGGGAAAACCTTCCTTTCAAAATTGTGTATTTAGTGCAGTATATAGATTTCTCTGCTCAACACTGGAAGTGTTTAATGTGTCTTTCCACTCTTCAGTTCTTCTCCTTTCCATGGGGGTTGGAATAGGGAGTTTTGTGCGAGTATTTTATTATTTCTGTGGGAGTAGGATGTCGCAAGTGTTTGACAAGGGGGTTTGAAAACCTGCATTAACAAGGCAGAACTGCACCATTTACAGCACATTGGGCCAGAACAGCCACCAAATCTCCCTTTTCCTTGGGAAAACCAGATTAATGCATTCCTTCTGTAATACTTCCTGGGTAACTTTGCCTCTCCCTGTTTTTCTGAGGCATTTTATTCCAAATTTCCTCCTGCCAACTCAGAGGTGCTCGGATCTCTGTGTGAACCTTGAAATGGTTCCTCTTTGTGAAGATTTTTGAAAAATCTCGGATGTGAACTTTGCTGCTTTCAGAATTGTCAATTTTTCTCTACTTTCAGCTTGTTGAAGTTGTATTTATCCCTCTTTGAACACTTAGAATCCCACCTGGAGGAGTCTGGACTTTGGAATAATGCCCGATCGTCTGGATACCTCTGTGTCTTGTTTTGTTGTGAGGATCTGGGGTGGCAAGAAGGAGCATTTCCAGCTTTTGATTGAGTGGAAGGTCAATCTGGATGGATTGAAGTACTTGGGCCAGCAGGTAATGTGGAAAATGCAGCTGGATGGATTCCTGTATGGAATGCTCAGAAAGGAAATTCAGTTTTCCCTCAGGTTTTATGTGCTTGTGGAATTACAGGTGATGAAATTTTGCTGTGCAAAGTTGTAATAAGCTGAGTGTACACTGATTTGTTTTCTTCCCTCCTTCCAGATACATGCAAGAAACCCAAATGAGATTATTTTTGGTCTCCATGATGGTTATTATGGAGCTTCATTTGAACAGAAGGTGAGGGTGTCTCGGGTATCTTGGATTTGTTGTGGCTTGTTGATGCTGGTGACAAGCTGAAATTCAGCTTGATCCTTCACACTTGGATGCTCAGAACATTAAAATGCTTTATTTTGAGGAAAAAAAAATCCTTCTTTGACATGGCAGATTTAAATCCAGAATTTAAATCCAGACAACTTGTGGTTACTGGAAATAAACTTTGTGCTCTTTGTGGCAAACATTTTATTTAATCATCGGATACATTGAAAATGATGTGGCTGTTAAGACTCACTTTATGGGAAAGGTAAAAAGGTGTTAAAATGTCTTAATTTGGGTATTTTTTGGTGGGGAAATGTGTGGATTTCAGCAGGTAGAATCCAACATGTTGAGCATGGAAATGAGGAGCTGAGGCAGCTGCTGGGCCGGTGCCTCTGCTGTAAATCTGATGTTTGGATCTCAGGGTTATTTAGGTGTGACCATGTTTTTGGTGGGAAGGAGTGTCTGCAGTGAGGCCTGAGTGGTGTGAGGAGATGTTAATGTGTCTCTGCATTTCCACATCCATGTGGGAACAGCCTGTGGAGGCAGGAAAGGATCTGTGGACAGGGGTTGTGGTACTTGGGGTCCATCTCCAGCACTGTTGGAAAGCTGGCTGGCCACATGTTCGTGCACTAAAAGGCCTTTTTTCCTGGAATCCCTAAGTTTCTGATAGTGCTGCCAGGTGGTTTGATCTGCTTAAAATTTCACTTAAATTCACTTAAAATATCACATGAAGGGACAGTTCTGAGTTTGTGGCTTTTCTAGGAATGTGTGATATGGAAAAGCTCAATATCTGACCTTTGCAGCATGAGGATTTCCTGCTTGGCTGTTACTGCTCTGATGCCTTTTGTGCAAAATGGGCACTTTGGTCTCTTGAAAATGACATAAAGTTGTTTTTTAGCTTCCAGTGATAGGCCTTTTACACCTTTACAGTTAAATGGTGTTATTCCACCTTAAATTATTTCTACCTACTGCACATAAAACTGTATGAGGAGAAATTTAAAATGCATTAAATGCAAGATCATTTATTCTACAAAAATTGCATGCTTTTGGTCAAGATGGAGATTTTTTTTGTTTTTAAATGGCTCTTTTTTCTTTGCCTTCAGGATCACTCAGGTACCCTGAAGAACAGTCTTCTCCAGGTGGATCAGAACTGTGTTCGGAACTCTTATGATGTCTTCTCTCTGCTTAGGTGAGAGGTTTTTGTCATACTCTGGGTAGATATTCCAACTTCTTTATGGTGTGTGTGGAACCCTTACTCTGTTCTCCTCAACAGCATTAAAATTTATTTAAATAAATGAGCACAAAGTCAGGCCCCAGTTACTCCAACACAGGTGTGATATAAAAAAAGTGTTATTTTCTTTTTGAGTGGTTACTTGGATGCTAATAAAGAGGTAAGATGTCCTTTTTCAGCCCTGTTTTAATTCTAATAGTTCAAAAATGTTAATTATGGAGAAATATAATTGAGGCACTCCACTGTTATTGGGTTGGAGGAATCTCTATTTTAAAGGCATTTTACAGGACAGGTTCTTCAGGGACAGCAGCAGAAGGAAACCCTTAGAAGAGAAATGTTTAATATGCTCTCAGAAGTCGTTGGGAAAATGCATTTGATTTATTTTTATCACATGGAAAAGCTGAATCCATTCAGCAGTGTTGACAGTAGGTGTCAGTGTTGCCTGTCTGAAGAGAGTGGTAAGAAATGTTAACTCCAGGCTGCTTATTCAGAAGTCCTTGTTTTATAAGCTCTCTAAAATTTAAATGTGCTGTTTCTTGATCCTGTAAAGCATATTTAAACTGAAGGCTGCTTTCTAAAGGTCTCTATTCTGTGCTTTTGGTGACAAACAACCAGAGGTTTGTTGGGCAGTTCTGGTGATGTTTGGCACAATCCATTCAAAGAGAACCCCTGTGCTACCAAACATTGTTAAATAGAAGGAAGAAAACACGTGCAGCTCACCCTAATTCCTTTGTTCACGGATATTTTTCCCACAAAAACACTCATATTTTACCAGCTGGTCCTGAGCTTGGTCTACTGGAGCCCTGCCTAACCCTGCCAATCTGAACTCTGCTCCTTGTTCTGGATGTTCCTGCCTGTGTTTCCTGAAGCTGCCCAGAAATGAAGGTGTGAGCTGCTGGGTGCTCCCCAGAGCTGTTTTGAACCCCGTAAGTGGAGTATGCTCAGTTTTGGGGAGGTGAGAGCCCAGGCTCAGTGTCTCTCAGTGGCCAGGAATCTGGTGGGTTTAGCTCCTGTCTAGCCCTGAGACATCTCCCTTTCTTTTTTGCTCAGTCTTAAAAGGAGCAGTGTTTTCCAGACCTGCTGCTGCTCAGATTTCAGTGGATTCCTCACCCCTTGTCAGGGAGTTCCACAGAAGTAAGAAGCTGTCATTGTGTCCATACCTGGGTGCTGGCTTTGTCTGGTTCCTTCCTAGCTGGGGAAGGTCTTCAGGAACTGAGGCAGAGTCCTCTGTGTAGTCCAGAATCCTTTTTATTCCCTTTCACATTCTTTCTGCTTTTAAACAGGTACTTTTGAGCTAGATATCAAAAACCTGGTGGTGTTTATTTGTATTAATCTCCAGACTCTTTTTGTCAGGTGTCCTTTTTCTCCTACCAAACAGCCACCTTTTCCAGGAGTCCAGGCTCGAGTAACTGAACTCTTTCCAAAGATAGTTTGGAATCTCCTGTTCCCCTTAGACCAGGAGGGAGAGATGGGCATAATTTGAGTTGATTCATTTGACAGATCATGTAGTTTGGGAGGAAAGGAACTGCTGTGCTGCTTTCTGTCCATTGCTAAAGAGAATAGGGAGGTGTCTACACCATAAAGGTTTGCATCTGGTCACACAAATCCTGTTTTCTGAGGAGTTTCTCATCATCTGATACTTGTCTGCAGTAAAAATTCACAAGCTGCATGTGTGGTTTCCTAATGTTTTCACAATGCTTGTGAATGTGGAGAGCAGCTTTTACTGGCTTTATTTAAACATCTCCAAAAGGAAGCAAGTCCTCGTGATGGTGGGATGTGCATCCCGAATTTTCTGGTGGCACCACTCGGAGCCTAAAATGAGGAGAAAATGGGTTCTGGCTCAACCTTTAACTCCTGAAAAGCTGCACAGTGAGAACTTGGATGATCTCTGCATCAAAACTGCTTTTTGGGGAAGAAATGATGTATTTTTTCCCTCAGCAGTGAATAGTTAAAACTTGTGAACAGGCCTTAATGAAAAGCACGTGCTTGGCTCAAATGATGTTGGTTTAAAAAAATTAATTGGGGAGGACAGAGTGTGTGAACAGTAGAAACTTTTTCTTGCTTGTTGGATTAAAGTTGTGCCTGTGTGCTCAGATGCTGAATTACAGGGATTTACAAGTTAATTAAAGCACCCAGAGAGCTCAGATTTACACAGGGAAGTTCTCAGCACCTCTGCAGCTTCTTGTTCTGGGGCAGGGACAGGATCCTCAGGTGAATAGGAGCTGTTTGTGCCACATGGAAGTGAATCTCCGTCCAGCCCTTTGTTTTTAAAAGAGTTCACTAACAAATTCCCCACCCCAAGTGGAAAGCTCAGATTTTCAGGTTTTTGTCAGATTTCCTGAGGAGAGGTCACGTAAAGACTTTGTAAATATTATGTTGCTGGTAGTAATAGGTTGTAGAGAAACAAGTTTCACCTTTCCCAGAGCTCTCAGGATGGGCCAAATTCAGCTGAGCTCATGTTCTGGACGTGTCTCCATAATCAAGTTCCCAGCACGTTTGCAGCACTAATGGGAATAGGTTTATATTTAGTATTCTCTTGGTTTTCTGGCCTTTCTTTTCTTAAAGCTTTGAAAAAGAAACCTTTCAGCATTAAGTGGTATTGGGAAGGTAGGATCCCACTAAAGAAAGGGCTTAAAATCCTAGATATTAGCATTTTGCTTCAGTTTTAAGTACAAAAATGAATGTATTCTGCAGCAGCTTTTGGTGGTGTGGTAACTCTTAGAGAGCAGTTGGTGAGTGCCTGAAATCCCCCCAAATTCTGCCTGGAGGCAAAAAGTGCTTCCTGTAGTTTTCTCTCTCCAGTTCATATCAAAACTATTTCCATGGCTTAACCATTCCTTCAGCAGATTGCCTGGCCAGTTAATGCAGATCAAAAACACTTTGGTTGTATTTTGTATTTAAAACCCAGTATTTTTTAACAGCAGCAACAACAAAATCTGATACTGGCACAGTTTGAGTGTTGGGGTGGATGGAACTCTGCTGGGATTTAAACTGGCTGAATTTGATTTAAATAACAATTGTGGCATTCTCGGAGCTGCACAGAGATGAGAGGAGGCAGGAAAGAGTTAAATGGGAAAACGTGAGCTCCATCTGAAGTCAATTGTTTCTTGTTTCACCCCCCCAGGTGTGGAATGGGTTGTAGGATTCCTCTTACCTGACTTGGGCTCTGAAATCACCAGGTTCCTCAGGGAAGATTTGCACCTGGAAGACTTGGCACTTTGTATGGAACAGGCAGGGCATCCCCTTGGCTTTGGGAAGGTGGAAACTGGGATCTGAATTTTTTTTTAAGAGGTTCCTCAGGGATTTTTACTGGTGGCATCAGGCTTTGGGATGAATCTGTTGCCAGGCCTTTTCCATGTGTGATGCTGGGCTGTTTGGGGCCTGAGACTGATCACTCAGCAGAAGAGTCAGTTTACAAGCCTGGCTTTTGCCAAAATCTGGAGCTGAGAGTGACAGGGGTCACAGCAAGTTGAAACAGCCCATGAAGCGTGAGAGAGGTGGGTGTTTTTTTGGATGTTTGCTGCTGCTGCTGCTCTGATTTCCATATGGAATAAAGCACCCCCACAGTGGCAGAGCTTTGGTGGAGGCTCTTGGCCAGATTTGTGTTCAGAGCACACACAAAGCTGTGCAGAACTTCCAAACCAGCTTTTATTGTGCCTCTTTATTCGTGGCAGTGGAAAAGGTGCTGTCAATGGAGCAGAGCTCAGTTGGATGGGAGAAGTCAGAACCCAGTCCTGCTCCTTTTCCTGGCTCTGTTAGAATTGATGGAAAACAGGGAAATCATAGAATATTTTGGGTTGGGAGGGACTTTTAAACCCCCCTGCCATGGGCAGAGATACCTTGCACTAGACCAGGTTGCTCCAAGCCCCTGTATTTTTCTACAAGTTTTTAAGAAGGAGGATTTTATGGACAGAGGCATCAGGTGGTTCTTTATTTTTCTTACTCCTTTGTCCTGGCTGTGGCCATAAGAAGGGAGCTGTGAATTCCTTTCTCTCAGCCTGGGCAAAGGTTTTGGTGATTGCAATCCTGTCTCCAGAATACTCAGAAATATCCAATCACCTTAGGGAAAGTCAGGGCTGCATTTTGACAAATAAACCAGACTGAAGTTCTTACCCTTATGCAATAATAACTCTGCTAATTAAAGCAGGGCAAAGTGAGGGAGTGCTCTGATGTCTGAGGAGCTGCAGGACACTCCTGGGAGCATTCTGACCATCCCTGTCTTTACTTCAGCTTCTCTTGGAAGTAAACTTGAGAGTTTGGGGTGGCTTCCAGGAAAAGTGCAGCACTTGCAGCTTCCAAACATGAGTCACCTAAATATTGGCTGCTATTTCTCCTCCTCTTCCTCTCTCCAGTGGGTAAAGCTCATGCTCTGCTGTCACAGGCACTTTCTCAGTTGTGTGGCTGTGACTGGAAGAACACAATTGAATGAAGAGCAGCTGTTTCCCTTTTTGTGTGGAGCCTGTGACATGTTAAACCTGGATCTGTGCACTTTGCTCTTCAGTTGTTCAGTGAGCTCCAGACTTGCTCTCACTGTCTGAGTGAGGATTGAGACTTGTATTAGAGATGCTGGATTGCAGTAATGTCCCTGTCCTTCTGGCAGGAGTCATATCAATATATGTTTATGCACTTTGGAAATTTGATTTGCATCTCATTCACCTTTCTACTGATGTTTTGAGTGTGATTCTGTCTGCCCTGGCAGTAAGGCTTCTGTCATCACAAACTGAGAGAGACCAAAAAGAAACTCCATCTGTTATTTGCCACAAATACATTTGTTCTTTGAATTAAAAAAATCAACCCATAAATCCATCCCAGCACTGGAGTTAGGCTGTGAATTGACATAAGAGGACTAGAGACATCTCAGGTTTTGTGGCTTCATTTCTGGAAAAATTGTTTGAGCTTTTAAGACACTCCTGTTCCATTCGTGCCCTATGAGTATTGAAGGTGATCTACATCCTACCTAATTCCCTTAAATATTCCTGACCCTGGGAGCCAGGACCTGCACTGCTGCCAATTTGATAGACTTGTTTTTTCCTTTTCTTCTCCATTTCCAAATAGCTCAAAGCATCCACTGTTGCAGTGCCCAAATCCATGTGGATTTGGTTATTCCAAAATTTGAGTCTTGCACATCTAAGGCTCAAATATAGCCTCAAATGTAAGGCTTAAATTAAAACTGTTTGAAAGAATGATGGGGAATTATCTGTGCTGCACCAGCACTGTCTTGTGTGAGTTTCTTACAGCACTGGCTCTTGAAAAGGTTTAATGTCATAAATGAATAAGTCAGACTTGTATTTTATCCTTTCCTTACTCCCTACTGTCTTCTCTCTCCCTACATCTGCTTTTGACAAATTGGAGGTATAGGTTTCTGAGGAAATTGGAAAGGGAGGATATGATTATAAATTAGAAAAATTTTTCTTGTGGGAAAGCAGATGGAGCAAATGATGGTTTAAGGGGTTATGTAAAAAATATGTTAGGGCTGCCTGGCACTCTCCACAATCCAACTCTGGGCTCATAGAAAGTCATGTGTGTTCCAGTTTTTGTGTTTAATAGGAAAGGCTTGGATTATTATTTTTTTTCTTTAATAATAGATTTGGGTACTTTACTTGCAGGGCCCTACATCTCCCTTCTTGCCAGAAGTGTTCCGTTCTATTTTCTAAATCCCTGGTAGTAATTCTCAGTTTAAATTTAGGCTCATTGTAAACTAAGGTTGTTCTGGCAAATAAGAGCAGAGGCATTTATTTCTCTTGTGAGAAGTAGCTGTACTATGTGACTGCTGTAATTAATTGATGTATTTATGGCTTAAGGTTCTGGACATGAAAAATCCAGATGTGCCTGATAGAAGCAAAGAGATATTTGGAGTGGATGATAGAAGTGCAAAATCATGTATCAAATGTCTAATAAAGCTGAGACTCTTTCATTAATGTAAATATAAGCATATGTGAGCTTAATAGGTACAGCTCTCAGGCTTTTAGAGCTTCCAGCCAGGAATGAACTTGCTCTATAAACCAGTAAATCACTGGATTAATGCACGACCAAGAGGGACCAGGATACTGCAGCATGTCTTAGAGGAAAGTGCTTCAGCTGAACCTTCAAACTTTGCAGGCTGAAGGAGAGTAAATGTGTTGTTACAGCACATTCCCAAGTTGCAAAGCCAAGTTCTGTTGGACCCAGTGCACTGTGCAGTCCTGGGAAGTCAGGAAAACTTCTTATGGCAGAGAAATCCTGTAATGAACAAGTCCAAAACTTGGCAATCTCTTTTTCCCCTCCAAGCTGAGTGCCCAAAATGGATTGATTGGGAGAACATTGTGTGCTAGAATCGTTTCACACCTTACAGCCAAGGTAGAAAGTGGGTTGTGGGCTTACTTTTTTTTTTTTGTGTGGGGAAAAAGGGCAGTAATTTATGTCAGGCTTGAAAAGCCTTGAAGAAATAACCCAAATAATCTGTACTCCAGGAACATGGAATGAGAGAGTAGAGATGTTGAAATTATGGCTGCTGGTCCTTCCTAGGCCTCTGCAGCCTTAGTTAATCTTAGCTTTTACAATACCTGGCTTGTGTTTTTAATCTATCCCTTTGTCCTCTGAACTTCCAAAAGAAGAGTGTTTTGTTTCCTCCTGTTTTCCCCTGTGTTCAGAAAGCAGGTGACAAAAGAATGGAAGTGGAATGGCAGCCCTGTGGGAATTTGTCTGCCTTGTCTTCCTGTTCTTTCCCAGGCAGCAGCTCGGGATTGGCCTGGGGTTGGACAACTGCACAGCAGCTCTGAGGGCCCCAAGCAGTAAATCTGTCCCACTTCCCATTCCAATTGCTCTGCTGCTGGCTGACAATGGCTGAGAGCTGCAGACACTGGATGACGACACTGTTGGCCAAACCATCCCTTTGGAAAGCCTGGAGTTTCTGCTCTGACTGGCTTGGCTTTCCCAACTGCCCAGGGAATTTGGTAGCAGGCCAATGGCCTCTTGAAGCCCTCAATTAGCTGCAAAAGTGCTAATTTAAATGAAATAGATTAAAAAAGCCTTGGACAGTGTGGGAAGGATGCTGCACTGGCAATGGGCTGTGCCATCAGTTGGCTCCTCCTTGGCCATTCCTAAACCAAGCTGGATTGTGCTCAAGGCACAGCTTGGGCTGACTTCAGGCTGCAGCACTGGACCTGCACTTGGCCTAGGAATGGAAACAAGATGTGGTCAATTAGGGCTGAAGTTTCTCTTCATTCATTCCGTATAAATCCTAATCCAGATTTATGGCCTCGGCTCGCTGATCTCCAATCACTCGTGGAATCCTAATTGCAGAAAGGATGGACTAAATTTCCCTGCTGGCTTAGTTTGCATTCCCCTTGTTGGATGACCAAAGATTTCCATGTGGGGACTCTTTTTGGCTGGGAAAGGGAGGTTTCTGTTGAGAGTTGCTGCTTTTTTGTGACACGAAGTCCCTAAAATTTTAATCTTGGAAGACTTCACTTTGGATGTGGTCATGTTCTTGCTGTGTTACAATTTTAAAGTTCTTGGAACAGCAGTGAATATACTGGGGTTGAGTCAACCAGTATCAGTAACTGCCTTGCACTGGAAATGGCACATTTTGGCATCAAGGCAGCCAAGTTAACTTGTAGGGCCTTTTATAGTGCAAGAAATCACTGGATGGTGTTTGGATTAAAAAGAAATCCATCTCTTATTAAAACCAGGCTTGATTGCTGAATTATTTTGTGTATAAGTTAAGGCTGTATCTTTAGATATCAATTCACCCAACCGAACAACTATTCCACGCAATGTTTTCTTTGGAGAAGTCAGCCTGGATGGATGTTTGTTCCTTATACTTGGCCAGGAGAACTTTGTTCTTACAAAATTTGTAGGTTGTTGAGGACTGTTGATGAAATCACTGTGAGGAACTCACTTGGCAAATGAGCCTTCGAACAATTTATCAGTTACCTGAATCATGGAATATTCAGAGTTGAAACATTCTTTCAATGAGCAAAACACTTTCCAGCAGTCAGGTTTTGCTGCCTAAATGGTGGAATGTGAAAACTCTTTTTCTAAGAAATACAATAATTTCCACTCTGTGTTAATTTTCAGAAAGATGTTAATTGAGAAAGTCATCTTCTTTTTCAAGAAGGGCCCATATTTGGAGGTACTAAAGGAATGTCATACTCTTGGCTGGATCAGCTGTGTGTAAGCAGAGGGATATTTGTATTTTTTTTTAGAGCTGGCCCAGTGCTGCAGGGCACTGTCATGTGTGAATCTGCCTTCATGTTAATGGGGCTACAGTTTAAATTATAAATGGGGTTATAATTTAAATAAGATGGTGTAATTACCTGCTCTCTCACCTGCAGCTTGGCCTGGTTGGATATAAGCAATGAAAATTTGATACTTGATCAAGTGTAGAGACTCATTTATGAACTGTGCAAGTTGTCCCAGGATCCCAGGATGGTTTGGGTTGGAAGAGACCTTAAAGCTCATCTTGCCATGGGCAGGGACACCTTCCTTTATCCCAGGTTGCTCCAACCTGGCCTTGGATACTTCCAGGGATGGAGCAGCTTCTCTGAGCAACCTGTACTAGGGCCTCCCCATCCTCCCAGCCAAGAATTCCTTCCCAGTATCCCACTTACCCCTGCCTTCCTAATGTTTCTTCTTTGAATGTTTTAAAATAGAAGCCGATGATCCGAGTTCCCGTTCCTGCTGGTTTGGGGGGGGTTTGGATGTGTGGGGAACCTTTTCCACAGCTGTAACTTCTCTTCTCCTCCCAGGCTTCACAGAGCCCAGTGTGCAATTAAACAGACTCAGGTAACTGTCCAGAAAATAGGAAGGGAGATTGAGGAAAAGCTGAGATGTACATCCACACGGAATGAACTGGTACGTTGGATTTATTAAACCCTTATTTTATGGCCTTGCTGCATCTGACCGATGGTTTGACCCTAAGCTTGGTTTTCATAACACTGGAGCTTGAATTCTTTCTTTAAACCTGTCCTTCCAAATGGGAACTCACCTGAGAGCTGTGCAATGGAATGAATTTGAGCTCTGTGTGTTTTACCTTTATTTTATATAATCCCTTTTATTGCACAGTGCACAAAAGAGGTTTTTCAGGGAAAACAAACTTGCAATGATTTAGATAAATCTTGACAGGAACCTATGGTGGATTCAGAGTGAGGTGAATCTACTGGCTGTATCTCCTTGCACCCCAACTCCCTTTGGATGAACAGAATTCATGGAAAAGTCATCACTCAAATGACATACTCATTTTAAGCAGGAATTATATTAGATCTTGGAATAGCTTTTGACAGTTTGTTTGCCTTGCCCTCTTCCCCTCTCCAAAAAAAATCTGTTGGCACTAATTTCTGCTTTCTGCCCAGAAAAGCTGAGGTTCAAAGCAATGAGTTGACAGAACAGGAGAGGCTTGTGGTGATTTATTATCTTGGTGCTGTCTGGTGCTTTGTGTAGGAAAAGGCACATTTGCAGGGTGAAGTGACCTTGTTACTGTAAAGGAAATTCTGGGTTGAGAATACTGAGAGGAATTCCAAAAGTGTCCAACTGGTTTTTAAGGGTTTGACAGATGGAAAGAATGGGAGTTTGGTCACCTGCTGTAATTACTGGAGTTATTCTTGTCCTTCCTTGCAAAGGCTTTTCCTTTATAAATATCTGTGAGCAAAACTCTTGCAATAGAATCCCAGGATGTTTAGAATTGGAAGGGGCCTAAAGCTCATCCAGTGCCACCCCCAGGGACACCTTCCACTATCTCAGGTTGCTCCAACCTGTTCTTGGACACTTCCAGGGATGGGGCAGCCACAGCTTCTCTGGGAAACCTGTGCCAGGGCCTCCCCACTCTCAGAGCCAAGAAGTCCTTCCTAGTATCCCATCTAACCCTGCCCTCTGGCAGTGGAAAGCCATTATCTGTGTCCTGTCCCTTGTCCCAAGTCCAAATCAGGAAAACAAAGTTAAGAGTCTTTGGGAATCCGTTGCCTGTGGATCTGTGAACTCAGCCCCTAATTTGACTAATCTTGTTCTGCACTTCTTTATCACCTCTTTAAGTGCAGAAAACTTTCTTTTTTCTTTGTTGAAATCTGTTTTTCTTCCAACAGAAGAAGGAGAGTGAATGTTTACAGCTGAAGATCCTGGTGCTACGGAATGAGCTGGAGAGGCAGAAGAAGGCCCTTGGTCAAGAAGTGGCCTCGTTGCAGAAGCAAAAAAGTACTTTACTTGACAGAGGTAAATGTAGAAACCTTGGCCTGGGGTCCACAATTAAAGTGCTGGATTCTTCTTGATAAAAAAAAGTTTGTCTGCCTCCGATGGGAGTTTAGATGGCCTCGAGGGGAGTTTAGATTGAATCTGATAATTTTTTTCCTTTTTCTTCCCATTGTTTAGAAACTGCCTTCGGGACTGAGTATGAGAAGCTTGCAGAGCATAATGACTCTCTGTGTGAATTAAGGAAGGAATGCACTGCTAAGAGGTAAAAGTCCCTGCTCTGAAATTGGGAAAGAAATACAGGTTTGAGAGTAGACCATGGGAAATGGAACTTCTGGAACTAAATTATTCCTCATGTTGCCCCAAAACTTCTGTTAAGACATCTCTGCTACAGTCTGGAGATGTCTAAAGGGGTAATTACCAGTGGCAAGTGTAGGAGAAGAGCTAAGAGATGCTTGGTTGCATTTTTGGGTTCTGATAGGACTTCTGGGTGTGTTTTAGTGCAGCACAACTTTGTAATGCTTAATTCTCCCAGTCCTAAACTCTCTGCAATGTGAGGTCCATCTGAAATCCAAAATGACCTTTGGCTGCTGTGTTATTTTTTGGGTGGAATGATCTCATTTTTGAGGGAGGGGAAGTGATACTTGGGAAGATGCAGAAGGGATTTAAAGCTTTTAAAGAAAATAATGGTTTTGGGCTCTCTTTCCTCAAAGAGAACAGCTTTTGAAGACAAATGCCCAGCAGAATATAAGGTGCAAGCAGTTGCTGTCAGAGCTGTCCTACATCTACCCCATTGATCTGGTATGTTTTTAACATCCTAAAAATCTACCTGATGTCAAATGAAGGAAATATTGTGTTTTATTCATGAAATTTGCTCCTTGCTGCTCCTGTTTATTCCAGCCTTTTCTTACATTTGGTCCTTGGAGTGCAAACTTCCCAGGGGGGATTCCACTAAAAAATTAAATAGCTGTAGCTAATTTAATGGATATTTTCCCTTTTGGTTATAATTATATAAAATAACCCTGACAGTGGATGAACTGAACTCAGAGTGCACAGAAACACATCAAAATGTTGAGCTCCAAAACCTCTTATATAATGAATTAAGATGAAGCTCTTCCTCCTTTCATAAAGTTGCATTTATTTTCTTCTCCATGTGAAATATGGATTAAAAAACCATCTCAAAGTCACTCTGGGCTTAATTGACTATATAGGTTTTTATTTTTATTTTTTCTCAGCTTTGTGGCCATTGGGTTTTATGCAGGTTTGGATTGTCTGGATGTTACTGTTCCATTCTCACTTTTCCACTGTTGGTTTTAAACTTGCAGAATGATCAGAAGGATTACTTTGTTTGTGGAGTCAAGCTTCCCAATTCTGAAGACTTTCAAGGTATCTGGATATTCTTACAATCCTGTTTCTAAACTTTGTGAAATTAATATCAATGGATCCATATTTCTCACCAGGAAATTCTAAACTAGAAGAAAACTTAGGAATTATTTATTCCTCCTTCCTTGTTGCTGCAAAGGAGGTTTACCAAAGAAACACCTCAAAAATAAGACTTTAAATTAATTGAAATTAATTAGAACTCCATTAAAATCCCCTGGAGAATTTCTTGCTCACTTTGGTTTCTTGAGCAAAACCTCCATCAGTTGTTTAACTCATTAAAGTCAACCCAGAGTAATTAGCTTGTATTAACGATATGGATATTGGATGCAAAATGCTGGAGGAATAATCTTTAAATCAAATTATTTTGTCAATAGGACAAAAATCAGTTTATTGCTTTGTTTTCCTGATTGCACTGAATGTGGTGATGAACTCAGTTTGGTAATTCTGACTGTGTAATTCTGGCCCATTTTCAGTTTCCTTACAAAAGAATTACTAATTCTTTATCTAAGTCTCTAGAAATATTGTCTTGTGAGGAAGGAAAGCTAAGCATTTAACTTAGTTAAATATGAAACCTGGCCTGGATCTTACCTCAGACTCAGCAGAAAATATTTGTTTAAAAATTAGGCCTCTGAAGGATCAAAAAAAAAAAATTCCCTAAAAAGCCAATTTTGCTGCTGATCCCGTTTAGCTGATTTCTGGGATTCCCTTGTGGATCAGGGGGGATGTCTCTTGTATCCCTTACAAAGAATTAAAAGTGGAGAAAAGTGAAAAGAAAAGCCCTTATGTGGCTGAGAGATGTAATTTGAACCACAGAGCCTGTGTGTATTCCCAGCAGGTGAAGCTTTAAGGTTGAAACCTTAAATGTCAAAGTAAAAATGAGACTTTAAAACACTGGGTTCACCTGAGTTTTCCCAGTTCTTGGCACAGAGCAGAGTTCACCCCTGGCCATGGGGTCTCTCCAGGTGACCTCAGTGCTGAAAGAAGTTGTGCAGGAATTCGTCTTCCCCTGGTCACAGTGTCAGCTCCATCCAGAGAAAAGCAAAGCTTAAGGTGTGAGCTTTATCTTGGGAATTTTGCTTGGCTTTTCCCATCTTTTTTACCCTCCCTCACCCAGGCAGTTCAGCTTTGAAAGTGGTGGGAGAACAAACCATCACCTGTTTTCCAGGAGGGCCAAACACAGTGAAGTGCAGTCTCCAAAGTGTCTTAAATTCGGATTTCTGGGAGCTGCCTGAGTTGTGTCCTTCTCTGGTTCAATGGATCCAATAAATAATGGGAATTCCTTGTCCTTGGCAGCCAAGGATGACGGGAGCATCGCCGTTGCCCTGGGCTACACTGCTCACCTGGTATCCATGATTTCCTTCTTCCTGCAAGTGCCACTCAGGTATCCCATCATTCACAAGGGCTCCAGGTCCACCATCAAGGATAACATCAATGACAAGCTGACAGAGAAGGAGAGAGAGTGAGTATGTTGGGAATACACTGGTGGGATTCCTTTAAACAGCAAACCAACACCAAAAAACCCCCACCTGGAACAGTTTTGTGTCCTCAGAAGTGACATGGAATTTCCAGTTACTGCCTTCAGTAACCATGGAACAGTCTGAGTTTCCCATGTTGGAATTCTGAGGTCCAGTAGAGTAGCTCAGCTTTGTCATTCTGGATCTGTTGGCACAAATATCCCTTTGGTTTGGCTTCCAGTAATGCTGGAAAAACTTCAGCAGTGTTTCCTGCAGGTGAGCTTTGGCTGCTGGTTGGAAAAATTGCCTTTTCTGTTTGGCTCTGGGAATGAACTGCAAATGCCAGAGGTGGAGAGGTGTTGGCAAATGTGGGACATGAAATAACTTTCTTTGACACAGAGTTTTTTATTCAATTGAAAAAGAACACAATAAACTGCCACCTACTCTAAATCAGCTCAATATTCAATGAAGAGCTTTTTGTTTGTTCTGTCATCATTGTCTTCCAACATAATAATCCAAATCAAGATGGAAAGGTTTTGTTGTGCCCACTTGACAGGACAGGGGTTCTTGGAAGTGTTTGATTTTGAAATCTCTTGGCAGGACAGACTCTTAATTTACCTTAAGAGTTAAACTCATTCAAGTCTTCCTGTTTGGACACCACAAAATACAACTTTTTATTGTATAATTATGCCTTGCAAAGTAATTTTGTTGCCATTTGAATAACTTGTCCAAACATTTCCTGGGTGACTTTAACAGGACATGAACCTGTGTTGCTTCTCCTGTGCATCACTTGGAGAAGGGTTGCAAACTGGAATATTTCTGTCTGGAAAACAAATTTCTGAGGAGTAGAGCTGCCTGTGTGTGGGTGTACAGAGATTAACCCAATTTCCTGTTGTCTGAGACAGATTGGAAGGTTTAGTCCTTCAGGTTTCAGCCTTCCAAAGCCTCATGACTTAATACTTGGTTTCACAATAGATTTGTCAAGAGGAGAATGTTTAGCTGAGAATGTGAATCCCTGTTGGGCCATTTACCTGTGTTCTGCAGGATTTTTTCAGGATTAGCTCCTGCCTGACATCTTCCCAGCTATTGGAGAGACAATCCCACCAGCTCCCAGAGGACTTTGGTTACTATAGAAAACCTCAAATGCCTTAAATTGCAATTCTCTTTCTGAACTAGTAGCTCATGTTTCTCCCTTTGCTCCTCACTATTGAGCACAGTAATTAAGATGCATTATTAAATTTCTTTATTTCACCTGTCCTTTAGCAGCTCTTCCAACTCCAACATAAACTGTTGGGTAATTGCAGTGAGGTAATCCCTGTATTTCATCTTTACCATAACACACATCCTGATTACTGGGGAATTAAAATTAAACATTTCACTTGGCTTTGTACTTTTTTTTTTTTGATTGCAGGGTTGTCCCAAGACCCTGATTAGAAGCTTCTAGGAATTGTGCTTTGGGGGAATAGCTGAGGTTTTCACTCCAGAACAAATACATAAGTACATGTGTTTGTTTTTAAGGTTATAATGTATAAAGGTGTTACAGCTTTTCTAAACCCTCCTGTAAAGCTGGTTTAACATTTTGAGAGCTTTCAGAATGGAAGTAACTTTTGGGAAATGCTTCATCTCTTCTGATTTCTTTACTTGGGTGATCCTGGTCACTTCCCTGAGAACCTTAAGATTTTGTCTGCTGCAATTATTTTGGGACTTGAAGTTGGAGGCTGTGGGGACAACTTAGGACATGTCTGGCCACATTGTGGGGCATAATCTCAAAGCTGTGCCAGGATGGATAACAGGAGGAATTTCCTCACAGAAAGGGAGATTAAACATTGGAATGGACTGGCCAAGGGGGTGGTGGAGTCCCTATCCCTGGAGGTGTTTAAAACTGGATGTGGCACAAGGTGGGGATTGGTCACAGGTTGGAATCAGTGGTCTTGGAGGTCTTTTCCAACCCCAATGATTCTGTGATTAATGAGGTGTAGAATGGTTGCCATACAATATGTTCTCAGCCCTGTTATTGTGGAGATATTAGTGTTTATAATCTATTTAATAAGTGTTTCCCTCTTGTATATCTTGTTTTAGTTTTGGTACTACTAAAACTCTTAAGTTTTCTCCGATTAAATCTGGTTTTGTGACTTGTTGAACTACCAAGGTAAGGCAAGAATCTGATTTTTAGTGAATATCTCATTAATCCACTTCTTCAGTGGTCCCTCTCAACATCTCCAGAGTGCATGGAATTTGTGGGAAGAAAAAGTCCCAGAAGTTCTGGAGTGTCTGCTCCCAGGGAACAAGGAATAGGAGAGAAAATGGCCTTGAGTTGCACAAGGAGAGGTTAGGTTGAATATTGGGAAAATTCCTTCCCTGGAAGAGTTGTCCAGCCCTGGCACAGGCTGAAGTGCCCATCCCTGGAGGGACTTTACAGCCTTGTGGATGTGGCACTTGGGGACATGGGATAGTGGTGGCCTTGGCACTGCTGGGGCTGGATTTGGGACATTCTTACAAAGCCATGATTGTATGGATATATAGCTCCCAAATTTAAGCCACTTTGGACAGCAGCATGTTCCTCTCCCCAGTGACAAACAAGCAGGATAAAGCCCTGAAATTCCTTGGCACTGTTGTGGTGGAACTGAAAGCCAACACTTCATCACATCCTCATCAGCATGGGGAGAATGATGGGTTTGAAACTGTTTCTGGTGTGTCCTGACACTGTGTCTGTCAAGCCCTGCATTTAATGCTTCTGTTAGTCTGCTCCCAGATTTTTTAGTGAGGAATAGCTTCCAACTTAGGGCAAAATAAGGATTGTTATGTCTGCAGTGAGACACATTGTGAAATTCCCTGTGTTGGTGTTGCTGCTCTTGTCATAGTATTTTATAGGAAGTGTATTAAATATAAATAAATGGAGTTAATATTTTCCAGCTTGGAAAATTTTTCCTCTAAGAAAAATAATGTTTAGTCACCTTTCTAGTACCCTACATGTATCTGGACAGGTGAGATGCACATTCAGAGCAATTATTTCTGTTGAATTTTTGCACTGTGTCTCTTAAAAGATTTTCAAGAAGTTTTGTTTCCCTTCTAGGTAACTTGGAATGAGAATGGCTTCAAGAAATAGCTTTGCTGACAATTATTTCCCTAAAAAGAAATCAAATAGTTTACACAGCTTGGCTCATGCTAAAACTTCTTCCCCCCACAAAATGTGTTAAGAGAGGATTAGAAAAGGAGCATTAGTTAGAAAGTAGCCACCTCAAAGTCTCATTTCAGCTCAGGAGAAGAAATGAAGGGACAGAACACATTATCTAAAAAGTTTTGATATTTAATAGGCGACAAGAACATCCTTGTGTTCAAGCACTGGAGCACATTGTGGAGTCATCTGATTTTTTTGTATTGTATGTTAAAATATTGAATTTGTTGCTGTTTAATGCTATAAAGGTCAAATAGATACCTAAAGTTCAAAGATAAAATCCAGACAGTCATGGAAAGAGCCTGATCTAGTCTGGTGCATTTTTTGCAGGAATATTTGCCATTAGCTGATCTGAGATGACAGGAAACAACTGTAAAGGTTTCCTTGGCATTTTATAATTTGGGGAAAGATTTAAGGGTGTGTTTTTCTTTTTTTTTGCTGTGATGCAAAGCTGGGGCATCTGCATTCAGAGCCATGTGACATCTTTGGAATTGTATATTGTGACTTTTTACCTCAGGAACCAATTGTTAGACATGGCCTAAGGGGGAGTGGAATTGAGGATGCTGCTGTGTCCCCATGGAAAACAGGACCAAAAAATATGATACAGCTAGAGAATAATACAGCTGAAGGAATAAGGCTGTTCCTGAAGTAATTTCCTGGAAATAAGTGTTGCTGAACCAGCTATGGATAATTTTGGAGCATTTGGAGTTTGGAAGAAGGGGAAAAATCAGAGTTTCAGCTGCAGGAGATTTGGTGAAGTGAGGAATAACTTTTCACTGGCATTAACATTTCCCAACTCAATCAAGAAGTCCTGAAACACATTTAGTGCTTCAGCTGAGATGATGGAATGGCAGCTTTGGGAAGAAATCTTGGCAAACCTGAATCAGATGGAGGGAGATGTTTGGTTGGGAAATCCAATAGCTGTCAAAGCAAAGCTGATTCTTTGGGGTAGATGGAGTGTGTGTTAATGTTCAGCTATATTGCTCAAAAAATGCCTTTTGCCATGAACTTATCTTGAACTGTATTTTTCCATTCTGCATTCTTGAGGATATTTAGCTGGAATCCTGGCTTGGTTTATTCCTGATGACCAGAATGATGCTTTTGCCTTCAGTGGGTCAGCAAATATTGCAGTGCATAGATTAAGGATTAGATCAGGTGTTCTTTAATAAATTTAGATCCTGTTAACTGAGATTCCCAGATCCCTGGGATTCCCAGATCCCTGTTTCTGGGAACCAGAAGTTGTTCATGCTCTGAGGAAGCAGATTTTGTTTTCTGCAGTAGAAGACACTGACCCCAGACATGTCCAGCTGAGAAATGTTTCTGTGAAGACATTCTAGTCTTAATGTAATGTAAAATTAATGTTCCCATTGGAACGTTATGCTCCTGATGAGATTCTTTTTCAAAACATTACTTCATTTTTTTTCAAACAAGCAGGGATTTGACCTGTATGAAGTGTCCTCTTGTTAAAAATGATCTTCAATGGCAGGGGGAGACTTGAAGTTGTGACAGAAGGGTTGTCTGCTGTGCTCTCACATTGTGATATCCATCATGGACTGTGTGCTGCAAGCCTTGACTCCAAGCTGAAATATGTCATGGAAAAACCCAATTTACAATAAGTGTCCTGCCTGTGGTTTGAGGTGTTTGAAAGTGTTATTTGCTGTAGAAATGATACCCTGTTGTATAAATGACTGACTTTTATCAGGAACTGACTTTCAGAATGTTGGGTCTTTGCTTTTTTTAGTGTCTCTCCCCAGTCTGTCCATATTGGAATTATTGTGCATTATCCCAGGGCAGGGTCACAGCAGTTACACTCAGCACAGAGATGCTTCTGCTTTGGATTATCATTTTAATATCCAGATAGACATTTAGAAAATACATAACTGTGAAAAATAGATAACTGCAGCAAGTTAAATTGGTCCTGTTTTCCTTTCCCAGTAAACTAATTACCTGGAGGAGGATAGGCTTTTTCCCCTTGGCAGTTTTTTTTTTTGTCATCAAGTTTGTTTTACAAGTAGAGCTTTTTCTCTGCAGGAGGAACTCAAACCCATATAATAATCCAACCTGAATACACTTGGGATTTGGGATTTATAATAATTTTTTAGTATCTGAAAAGCAGACTGCCCCCTTTCTTGTGCACTCCTCATACTTCAGACATATCAAGCAAGAACTTGTGATATTTTCAGGTCATTATCTTATCAGGATTGGGCTGCTTAGTTGTAGAGTGTTCTGTCCATGGGTTTAAGCTTGAAACTCATCATTTTCTTAACTGCCCCATTTTTTGTAGTGTTGTGTAGATCTGATGGATGACTCTGCCCTCACACCAGTGACTTAAAGACACAGAAATTGCATCAGTTCTTTATCTGTATAACAGTGAATAATTGGGTTTCAGCTGCATTCTGCCAGGTCTGCTCCACAGCCACCTCCCTGCAGCCATCCTGCTTACTGTCCTTGAAAATCAGAAGTGAAGGAAGAACCCAGGATGAGTTTATCCTCTAGAGGACAAATTTGATGGAGTTGGGCAGGAAGTACCAAAGGTGCTGGAAAGAGTGATG
The DNA here is from genome assembly GCA_013390005.1 of Calyptomena viridis. Classification (NCBI taxonomy): domain Eukaryota; kingdom Metazoa; phylum Chordata; class Aves; order Passeriformes; family Eurylaimidae; genus Calyptomena; species Calyptomena viridis. The sequence goes on from WEIV01021191.1 coordinate 76,482, forward strand.
TGCAAATACAATGGTGTTGGCTTCATTTAGTCTTTGGGCTAAGATTCCAATCTGTGCAACATCTTGGTGACAGTGAGATGGAGTTCAATGGCATCAAGCTGTGGGATGCTGGAGGGAAGGGATGTGGCATCCAAAGGGATCCCTGTGCCCTGGGCTGATCCCACAGCAGGGGAGGGGGGAATTCTGCTCCTCTGCCCCCTCAGGTGGGACCCCACCTGCAGAGCTGCTCCAGCCCTGGGAAGAACGTTCCTGAAGGATGTGGAGCTGCTGGAGAGAGTCCAGAGGAGGCCATGGAGATGCTCCAAGGGCTGGAGCCCCTCTGCTCTGGGTCAGGCTGGGAGAGCTGGGGGTGATCACCTGGAGAGGGAAAAGGATCCAGGGAGAACTTAGAGCCCCTTCCAGAGCCTAAAGGGGCTCCAGGAGAGCTGGAGAGGGACTTGGGACAAGGGCTGGAGGGACAGGATGAGAGAGAATGGTTTCAGGGTTAGATTGGATATTGGGAAGAAATCCTTGGCTGTGAGGGTGGGGAGGCCCTGGCACAGGTTTCCCAAAGAAGTTCTGGCTGCCCCATCCCTGGAAGTGTTCCAGGCCAGGTTGGATGGTTCTTGGAGCAATCTGGGATAGTGGAAGGTGTCTCTGCCCATGGCAGGGGTGGCACTGGATGATTTTTGAGGTCCCTTCCAACCCAAAGCCTTCTGTGAGAATTATGTCCGTATGTCATTATTTAGCTTGTAAAGCTACAAATATGGCTTGTCCTTGAAGTTCTTCATGACTTGGAATATTAAGGCTCTCTGACAGGATTCCATGGAATTCCACAATTTGAGATTTTCCTCAGATTTGCCAAATGGGATTTAAAATACTGCTTAAGCTGTCCCACACTGGAGCCTGTGGAAAACAGTTAGATGGATGTGTGAAAATCATTATTCTACCAACTTCTCCTAAGAGCTTTCTGAAGTAGAGATCAAACTTGAATATCATTTGGGATATGCAGGAGACTGAGCAGAAGAGAGAATCAAAGATGTAAAACATGTGGAATACTAAAGTAGAAGCAGGTGAAAGCAGTTAAAAATGAAGCAATTCCTTAAGCTTTAAAAATAGTTTGAATTAAAGACAGGCTGTTACAGGCAGTAAAAATGGGCCACCAGTATATTGGGACATATGTGATATCTGTGGATGCAGAGGAGTTCATAAATCACAGAACACATCAGTAAATGTATTTAGACTTGAATTCATAAGAGATACTCGAGGTCTGAAATAAATGTATGGAATAAGCATTCTTTCATCTTTCCCTAACAGTTACCATCTGCCTGAACCAAGAATCCTGTGATTTTCTTGCATGTTCATCAAGCCATGAAGTGATTATGTAAAACAGGCAAAGATGAGCTGAGAATATAAAATTAAGAGATCTTGATGGTTGATAAGTATTGTCTGTCAGCTCAAAAAGGTAGGGCAGTGAAGAAGAGATTTAGTGGTTAGAGTAGAATATTTAGCACCATTTATTTGAGTTTTAAGGGTGGTCTAATGCTTAAAACACCACAATTAGGCTATTTTTACCTTTGAAACAGGCTTCTGGTTTTCCAGAATCAATATCTGTGGGCAACTTTAAAAGACTTTTCTTCTCTGATTGGTCTTCTGGCTTTTAAATACACCAGTGTTAATGAGCACTGGAGCAAATTGTTGCCCAGGCTTATCAAAACCAGGGTTTAATCCATCTATTCCAAAGGCAGGAAGAACTGGATTGCAGGCAGAGAGGAGATGCTTATTCTTGGGAACCCTCCAAGCAGGAGAGATGGGAGAGAGGATAAATTTGCCATCTCTATTCCGAGTTCTGCTAAAATTAAGTTAATCACAGGTGATTAAAAGTACTTTTACTATTATTTTGGTGTTTAATTTTTTTATTGGAAAATGACAATCCAAACTTCTGGTGGGACTGGGAAGATTTGGGTCTTGGGTATTAATGTGTAAGTGCTTCTCTGGGGGGCACCAGAGTTGGACTCGATTTTTTACTACTTGACAGCTTCTCTCAGATCCCCTTTTTGGTGATCACACCTGAACTTTGGGTTATTTCTTCCTTCCTCCTCCTTGAAATGTGCCATCTCAGGGTAAATATCCATATTGAGCCTGCTCTCCTGCTTTCCTATGGAGTAGGCAAAAAGAATTCCACATGGGGAGCCAGCAAAGTTGTATTCAATTACAGTCAGTGAAGAACTGTGTAAAATATTTGGGTTCCTCTCCCTTGAGTTTATTGCTTGTGACTTAATGGAAAGGCCAAATAACACAAAGAGGCAAAAACTGGTTCTGTTTTTCTCTGGAGTCATAAATGTACATCCACTGGCAGTTTTCAGGACTTGGTGGGATGTGTGTGTGCTCTAAGGCTTCATTAAATTAAAGATTAATTAATGCAAGTTAGAACATAAGAATGGGAATATTGGTAGAAAAAGTTGATTTTTTTCCCTCTAAAAAGCAGCTGTGTGTGGAAGATGGTAGCAAGCACCATAAAGCAGTTTTTATCCCCTTTTCTGCACTGAATGGAAGAGCTCTGTGTTTAATAATAGGAATACATGGTTCCCATTACCAGGGAATCCTGAAATCCTACCTTGGGTGAAACATGCCTTGTGTTCCTAATGCTGCTTTTATTGTCAGTGCTGGGTGAGTGGGAGACTCTTAATTGTAGAGGTATCCTTTAAATCTAAGCCCTGCTCTTGCTGCTGTAATTGGAGATACTGAAATGAATTCCTCTTGCTTTGGGTTTTACACTTGGAATGGGATTTTTGGAGCATGTGTTCATTGGGAAAGGTCTCATTTTTTTGCATGGGGAACCAGTTGGATTTATAGATCTATTAAACAAGGTGAGCTAGAGAGACACAATTCACAGGGATTTTTATAGTCCTCAACTTGAAGTGACCTGGTGAGTTTGGAAGTGGCAGAAAACCTGAATATTTGATCTGCTGTGATCATGACCTGTTAACCTTTAGCTTTAGTGGCACTGTGTAATTCTTAAAAGTTGTAAATGTGCTCTGCTGTGGGGCTGGGGGATGATAAAATCCACTTTGCCTCTGCAGAATGTGGGTTGTTTCTGTTAAATATTGATCTCCTGTATTGGTTATCGTATATTTGAGAGAGATTTTGGTATCTGCTGTAATGGGGGGTTTATCCAGATGTTAAACTCAGCATCTTGATTAGGAAATGCAGGACGTGTGATTCTTAAAGGTAAAAATCTCCTTTAAAGATGCAGTTCCCATAAACATCAATCCTATTCTTGAATGTAGAAGCTGTGAAACACTTCCAATATTTAGGGACTAAAGTTTTATTCTACTATCTGCATCTAAAATGTTGAGTGGCATTTATTAAATAGGAAAAATAAACATTAGGAATATATTTTCAAGGGCTGTTGTCACCTGTAATGCTGTAAGTGACTTAAACATTTGGGTTCTCTGTGAATTTTGCTGAAAGGAATCACTTTTATTCTGATGTTCTGGTAATTGAGCCTTAAAAATTCTTCCCTGTGTGAAGGGCTTTGTGCTTGGTCAGTCACACAAGAACACATCATAATAAGCATCTTTTAAAAACCTGTAATGCTAAAAAACTGCAATTCCTCAGCTGATTTTGACAGCAGTTTTTAAAAGGCTGGAGTTTCAGAGGTTTCCAAGTGCATCCTGTGGAGGAGATTGCTGGCAGAAGTCAGCAAGGGAAGCTTTTAAATTTTTACCTCCACAGAAAAGGAGTCTGGGGCTTTTTGAAGTTTGCATAAACAGCTGAGTAATTTCACCTTAAATTCACTTATTTTCCCCTTTTTTCTTTCCCAACAGATTTCCTTTATATCCAAAAGGAGGGGAGAAGCTTCAGTTTGAATATGGAGTTTATCTTCTCAACAAAAATATAGCACAGGTAAATACACTTGAGGTTGTTTTTTATTATTCTTTATTTATACTTTTTTCCTGTATTTGACTCTCTTCCTTTTCAAATTCTAAATTCAGTGATTTGAAAATTGTAAATATCTTCTGCTTTTTTATTCTGTCACAATTGAAGTCCATTCATGTCCTTCTCACTGCTGTCTTTAATTTGCTGTATTGTTACTTTAACTAAAACACAAGTGCAAAATCACATAATCACTTATTATAATAATCTGAGCCATCTAAGTCTCTTCCTCTTTGCAAACTTTTATGCATTGAAAAAAAACCTGTAATTTTTAAAGTGTTACTTCATAGTTTCTGAACATTCTTCTTGTCTCCAAAACGAATCCACATCTTTCCTGAAAGTGCAGTGCCCAAAGCTGGATACAGTGGGAAACTCTTGCTCTCAAAACACTGGGAAAAATGCTCCAGTTCTCTCTCCCACCATTTTTTGGCCATTCCTTACCTCAAACTGAAGTAAAACTTCTGAGTCTTTTAAGCTTGGATTGCCTTTACCATTTTCCAGACTTCTGGGACCTTGCCTCTGCTCAGTGTATTTTGGATGATAACCTCCATTGGCTCTGAAATGACTTAAAGGCTAAAATATCTTAAGATGAAGTTAATCAAGCCCTGCTAATCTTGGAAATTCACTTAAACCAGGCTGTTAATGCAGCTTAGACTGGACCTCTTTGTTGGTGGCATTAGTAATGGCAGCCAGCTGTTCACACTTGACCTTCATGAGGGAAGACTAGTGAGAAAAAAGGGATTAAATACTCCTTCCTTCAAATGCTTTGATAGCTTTCCCTCTCCATTACTATCAAATCAATGCTTTCCTTAATCTCTGCTTCCAGAAATCCATTAGTTCATTCTGGAACTTGGCAGTTGTGGTGCTTTGCCTTTCAGCCCTTTATGGTTTTGAGCTTGGTCTGGAGTTTGCTGTGTGATGAAAGTGGGAACTTCTGGGCTTCTTTCTTCCTTGAGGTGGTGCTGGTTGTCTTTCCAGTCCATTTAGTCCTGGTTAGTTTTGGCCTGTAGGATTTTTGCTTTTATAGGAACTGTCCTCACATTACTTGTTTTTGTCTCTGAGTTGTTACCACTGAAACCCCTCCTTGTGCTTTTCCTCGTGTCCCATTTCTGAAGGACTCCAGGTGCTTTCTGAAATCACTGGCATGTGTTTAAACCCATAAAAGTAAATGAAGACTCCAAATGTATGTCTGTATAAAAAAAAGTTCCCAGATTGACATGGGGCTGTGGGTGCTGGTTCAGGCTGGAGGAGAGGTGGCCAAACTTTGAAGTGCAACACCAGTGGCTCACGTGTTAATGCCTGGGGTTGTCTGCTGTGGGATATAGGAACATAAGAAAAGCAAATTGGAATTTCTGGGGTGGCTTCTGCTGCTTATTTAATCCGGGAAGTGTTACTGATGTCCACATAAACTCTTGTAGTCACCTTTGCTTTGATATCCTTGGTTGGATATTCCTGCTTTTTCGAGTTGTGCCAAGGGGAAATTCCATTGTGACAGCAGGAATCCCTCTGTGCACAACCTAAAAACCTGAGGTGGTTTGAATCCTTTGCATGTTCCTTGGGACACTGGAACTGTTGGATTTAAGTAGCTTTTACAGAAGCTTCCAGATATGCTCAGTTCTTGTGGAAGTAATTCAGTTTGGATGGAGAATGAGCAGCTGCCTCTCCCATCTCCAGAGCATCCCAACCTGGGAGAGGATCCTTTTAAGGCCCAAAGGTGTTGGTCTTAATTCAGACAACCAGTCCTGTCAATGACTCTGGGTCATGAATAAATGGGAATCACTTGCTTAATTCCCTGTGTGCTCTGGGAAGGTTGGAGGTGCCTGGGAGGATCAGAGGAGTTTGAAGAGTCTGGGCCTCCATCACTTCACTTGAATCATTCCTGCGTGTCTGGATCACTGTGGGTTAGAAAGAGCAAAGAAATTTGTGTCAACTTAAAGAATTACTTGAAAGGATTTGTATGAGCTTCCCTGGTTTCACAGATTTTTTTATATATTTTTTTTTTCCTTTCACAATTACCTGGAGTTCTGAGGGTGAGGAGAAACATGAGTGGGGAAGAAGTGAGTTGGGATATTAAGTAAAATTACTGAAATAAAAACTTCTTCTAGAGATAAAGTGGTACTGTTTTGTAAACCAGCAGGATAATAACAATGGAAACCACATCCTGCACTCGGGAGATTTCAGCTGGAATTAGAAGCAGCTCAGTGTTAGCTTGGTAGAGCATTTATTTGGGGAAACTTGCTTTGCTGTTACATTCCGAAGTCAAAACAATGTGTGTTAATTCCAAGAGCTCATAATAACTTCCATCTGTACGTGAGCACAAATTGTTTCAATCCCCGTATTTTCTGTTTGTAAAATTGAATCCCTCACAAAGTTCACAGAGGAGCTTTTTAAGTTGGATAACATTAGGTAAGACCATAAATTTCCAGTTAAGATTTCAGCTCTCTGGCTCTCACTAACATACAAATGTGTGTTGGTTGTTGGTTTTTTTTTTTTTGAAGGAGAAATTAGTGACTTATGTCTAATAATACCTACCAAAAAGAAAACTGTCATTATCCAAGGTGGAATTGTGCAGCTCTCTGAAGGATTGGGCAGTGGGAGAATGTTTAGCAAGTAGCTGGTCCCACAGACTCAAAGCTGTTCATTAGGGATGTGTGTGGGGTGTCTGAGGAACATGAGGCTTTAGCAGGAGAAGGAAGAGAAATTGAGGTTACAGCAGGAAAACCTCCTGTTAGAGGGGATGGATATTAGGGGCACCCTGAGGTGTGGTGAGGGAACATGGCAGGGGCAAGGCTGGCACCTCTCAGGGTTCTCATCACTCCCACCATCCAACATGGGTGGGCACAGACATGGAGCTGAGCTGAGCTCTCACAGATCCATGGGCAGTGCTCTTGCTGCTCCAGGTTTTGTCCTCACAGTAATTTAATGTGCAGTGGCTTTGAGTGTCGAGAGTGGGGCCTGTGAAGTGACAGCAGCTTCTTCCCTTCATTCCCAGAGCCTTGATAGCCTGACTTCAGTGGAGGTTCTTTACATGGGAGGAGATGATCTTAATTTAGCAACTGTTCTTGGTGATCATCCAGTGCCACTCCTGCCATGGGCAGGGACACCTCCCACTATCCCAGGCTGCTCCAGCCTGGCCTTGGACACTTCCAGGGATGGGGCAGCCACAGCTTCTCTGGGCAACCTGTGCTAGGGCCTCCCCACCCTCTGAGTAAAGAATTTCTTCCCTTCACAGGGAAGGCTTCTCTCCTGATTTGTTTTGTCAGACAGCCATTGAGTGCTGTTAGACTGACATTGGCATGAGTTGCTCAGCCCTGGCCAAGGAATAGTTGTGCTTTCATCTGACAGTCATTAGCAACACATGAACTTCTGCTAAAAAAAAATCACTTCTTTCTGAGCTCCCCCAGGGATGTTTGTTTTCCCATCAATACAACACAGATCCAAGGCAGTAAGTGGTGTCCAGCTCTCCTTTAGTGTGTCCAGAGCTGCTGTGTCCACATGGTGGCAGGAGGAATTTATGTGCTTTGTGTGACCTGCTCCAGATGCTCAGCTTTGTGGTCTAGAAGAAAAGCAAAATACTCCTTGATGTGTTTTATGTGCCAAATGCCATCTTTCTAACAACTGCATGGAGTTCAAGTTGAATCCTTGTGTGTAAGAAGCGACTGAAAATCAGCTCTTAAACATGAAATGAGGCAAGATGTTGAGGTTTTGGCTCTGCTGGGCTATCAAACGTGTGAGAAAATGGCCTTTGTAATAGATAAAATGAAACTTTTCCATAGGAAGTTGAACAGCAGAAATGTCAGGCCTAGGAATTTGCTTTGGCAATAAACACTGTGGAGCAGAGGTGTCTTTTAGGGTTCTGTGGGGGGTGGTGTAGGTGCAGTACCTGTGGCCCTTTGGGTGGAGGATACTGTGACATCTTTTATGAGGCCCCCAAACTAAGACCATAAAACCTGTCTGAATTTGTGGTCAGTTGAGTTGCACAGGGAAAAGTGCTCTTGGAAGAGCACAGGTGGGAGCCAGAGTCGAGTGCTCATCTTGGGAAGTGCCCAGCATTCATTTTCATGTGGAGAGCAAGGGACTGCACCTGAAAAACCACAAAGCACCTTCTCCAGCTGTGTAGAACCAGGAACTCTTTGGAGAGGTTTCATTCCTGCACATCTCCCAGTGCAGCAGTGGGCTGAGATGGAGCCAGAAGATTTAAAATTAGGGAATTTACATATGCTTTTTGCAAACTTGTTGGAAAAGCTTTCTGGTTGGTTTTTTTTTTCCTTTCCTGTCACCCATGCCAAGGTAAAATAGGTTCAAATGAGCCTGGATTAGCTGGAACAAGAGTCCCCCTTTGGTGCAGCTCAAAGGCTACCTGTGTTAACTTGCTGTGTGGAGGGGCAGCTCTTGGCTCTTCCACCTGTACCAATTCTGCAGGGAGTGCTGGAGGCTCCTGCAGCTGAGGAGGGATGAGCAATGTGGTTGGGAAACTGGGGGGATGGAGCACTCTTCATCCAGGGACAGGCTGGGAGAGCTGGGAAGGTTCACCTGGAGAAGAGAAGGCTCTGGGGAGACCTTAGAGCCCCTTCCAGAGCATAACGGGTTCCAAGAGAGCTGGAGAGAGACTTGGGACAAGGGATGGAGGGACAGGATGAGAGAGAATGGCTTCAGGGTTAGGTGGGATATTGGGAAGAAGCTCTTCCCTGTGAGGGAGGGGGGGCCCTGGCACAGGTTTCCCAGAGAAGCTGTGGCTGCCCCATCCCTGGAAGTGTCCAAGGCCAGGTTGGAGAAGCCTGGGATAGTGGGAGGTGTCTCTGCCCATGGCAGGGGTGGCACTGGATGAGTTTAAAAGTCCTTTCCAATGCAAACCATTGTGTGAGTGGAAGATGTGGCATCACCAGCTGTGCCTGGAGTCACTTCTCCAAAATAATTTTGGGGAGCAGCCCTTGCAGGCAGGTTGTGTGTGGTGGATCCCTTGTGTACTGTGCAGCTGTCAGCATCTCTGCATCAGCTCTTGAGGCTGCTGAGTTCCTTAAATAAATGAGGATGTGTTTAAAATAGAACCAAAATCTAGTAATCAAAAGGCAAATGAATTCCTGATACAGTCAAGCTGACATAAACACGTGTGATTTGCCAATTTAAACTGCTTTGTAGTGGAGAGAAGTGCTGTGTTATGGAATGACAAGAGATAGGGAAGTGGGAAGTGTGTTATCAAGCCCTGGCACAACATGTCAGTGTAGGAAAAAGCTGGATAATTTTCCCTAAGGAGCAGGGTGTGTGCCTTCAGACACAAAGTGTTAACACCTGTGGAATTCCAGGGCCTCCTTTGTGAGCCTGTCTCTTCCTTCAGAGCCTTCTCACTTTCTGCCATGTGGCCATCCCTTAATGGGAAAAGAAAATCAGGATAAAATGTGTCTTGTTCCCCGAAACTCGCTTTAATGTTCTTCTGCTGTATGGTTGAATATGTTGGGGTTTTTTTCCTCCTTGAGGCAGGGTTTTTCTCATACTTCTGTGCGTAAGATTCAGCACATCAGGGCACAAAACCTGTTTTGAAAGCTTTGGGAATGAGCTTAATCATTCATAAATGCCCTTCAGGCTTTTTTTATACCCTGGTTGAAGTTTGGAGCAAGTTGTTCTTCAACAAAAAGGAATAAAAGTGGCTGATATTTATTGGCTCAGTTGCTTTTTTGATCGGTCCAGAATGTTTGGAAAGCCAGAGCTTTAAAGTATTTTGTTTTTCAAGAGGCTGGAATTACTAGTGGGGTTATTGTGTATCTCTGTGTGTAACTCATGTGAATATTTCTCAAGTTAATATTGTGTAATTACAAAAAAAACCAAGCTCTGCTTCAATTGAGCACATATAAGTTAGAGTTGGGGTTTCAGGAGGATCTGTGCAAGAGCCTTTTCACCTGAAGGAGCAGCTTCCACAAACCTGGAGGAATGAACTTCCAGAAACACTGTTTTCCCAACATAACACAAAAGTACAAATATTTGCTTTATATAGATAAAAAGCAACTTTCAGGTGTGCAGAATTACACTCGTGGAGCTAAACACAGACAGAAAATGTATTTAAGATGGAGGTACAAAATGTTACTTACCTTTCTTCTTGTGACTTTCTCTCTCTCCATCTGACCTTTTGTTCTGTGCCTGATACAATGATTTTTAATACAGAGGCTCAGGATGAATGAGGTCATAGGAAATAAATGTGCCCATGTCTTATAATCCAATAAACATCACTCAGTGATATTGAGCCCTTTGGAGAAGCTCTGACCTGAGCCTGCAAAGGTTATGCTCTAGAGTTTCATCTTCTCAAGCCATAAATGCAGCAGGGCTGCAGTAAACGTGGGTTTAGTTAGTTCAGAGCTTCACTGGGGAGCAGGGGAAGCTTTTTGGAGGCAGTAACTGCTGTGTCTTCTAAATTGCCTTTTTTAATGTCCTTTTTATTAAGCAGCCATGGCATGTGAGAGGCACCTTTATGGGCAGGGGGCTCCTGTGTGTTGTTTTTCCTAACAAGCCCACCAGATTTTCCAGGAATAGTTTACTCACATGAGTGGCTGTTTCTCCCAGCCTGTCTCCAATGATGGTTTCCCACATCCTTACTGGGATTCCATGAGGGCTGATCCTTGAGACCTTGTGTTTACTCTCAGGAAGGGTTTCCTGAGAGAGTCCTGGAGGAATCAGAGCTTTTGGCTCATCTAAATGTTTAGTTCTGCAGCGTGTTCTGCATGTGCTCAGACACATCCTCCTGTTTCCTTATTTTCCTGAGGTCTATCTCCAATAAACACTATTGCTGTGAAACCAAAATCCAGTGTTAAATATTGCCTATTATCACATTTCAGCTTTAAAAATTAGGAGAAAACTACTCCATAAATGTTTGGCAGAACAGTACAAGTTGTTGAGCATTTAACATCCAGGCTGCTGCTGTTGAATAAAGACCAGACCTTGTGTTTTGCTGGATGTGAGGGGAAGAAGCAGCTTCATATAATCCTGAGGCAAATCAAAGAAGGTAAAAGGGAATTAGGTCAGGAAAACAGTTGCCCTGATCACTGCTGAATCACTCCTGTACTTAGATTTGCTGCTTTGCAGCATCTCAAATGTTAATTTTCAGTGTTACAGCCAAGGGAGGGAGTGGGGACCCCTCAAAGAAAGGACAGTTCACACTAAGAATTCTTTAAAAATAACATGATTTTAAGTACCCTTTGAAGGTAGAGAATAAAATGCAGTTATCATCTGCTGTTACTGCTTTGATTGCTGTTTGTTTGCCTTATTTTTGTTAAATAACAATTGTGCTGGGACTCCTTTAAGGTGGTTTTAATGAAGGTTTTGGAGACTCTGGGTCAGCCTTGGGAACTTGAAATCATGTGTCCATTGGATTAATGAAGGACATGGGCCTTCAAGGATGTTGATGTCACTTGTTTTCCTTGTTAGGTTAGTACTGGTGAAAGGATTGCCAGGTAACATCTGCTTTTCAGGTGCAACTTTGGGAGAGGGAGGCAGGTGCTGACATGGCAGGATAAAAGTCATATTTTCCATTAAAATAGCTCTTGTATTTGAGCACTTCATCCTGCTTGAATGAGGGCTGGAATGCTGTGGCAGAACTGTATTTGCTCCTTCTGAAAGCAAGATTGAGGGCTTGTAATCAGTGATTATGTTACTTTTTTTACCTCCTGCCCCCTCCCCCCCCCAAATAATTAAGAAAATTAAAAAAGAAAAAATAAAGAAAAATTGCCCTCCCCCGGTTATATTTACTTCCAAGCTGTGATGGATGTTTAAGAAAATGAAAATTAATTTTAGATATTTAGGTTTGAGGTAACTTCTCTAAAAAGCTGATTGATGCCACAACAGATTTCACTGGTGTTGCAGTTGTTTTTTTTTTTTTGTAAACCCAGGTAGGTGTTCAGAGCTACACCAACCCAGCTTCAATAAAACAAAGCAAACAGCACATGAGCAGTTCAATAATGTAAGGTTTTATCATTTCCCCCCAAAGGTACAAACACACACAACTGTTTATATAGCAGCAGGCATTATTTCACTGATCCCCCCAGGTTGTTTATACAGCAACAGGCATTTTCCCAACACTTTCTGTTCTCATTATTGCACTGCTTAGTCATCTGAATCCCAGCCAGTGCTCCTTCATACTCTGGAAAGTCATCCAGGATCTTGTAAAACAATTAACTGTGTCATTTTATGAAAACTTGCATTTTTATATCTGTGTCCCAGCATTTGACATCCCCTGAAAACCTTGATGTCAATGCTTGGCTGGTGCCCAGCTCTGCAGAGCTGATTGAAAGAACACTTCTGCTTCTATTTTTGCTTGGAGGTTTTCACATTTGTGGAGCAGATGTTCTTTTGAAATCCTTGATGCTATCAAGAGAAAGTCTTCATTGGGCTGCAAATAATTCCAAATTGCTCCTGACTGCTTTAAACAGAGCAGGGGTTTTTTTGTGCCCACCTCTTGTGTGGGTACAGGTGGTGCTCCAACATCAGGGACCAGTTGCCTGAGGTAGAAATTGAGGGAAATGCAAAAATACAGCAGGTTTCAGCAGAGGCTTCAACATTCTGTGCTGCAGGGGCAGCTATTTTGAGCTTTAATAACATCTTCTGAGCTGTTAGACTGCTTCCACATGGCTGGGAACAGGCTGGAATGGCTGGGGAAACAATAAGGGAAATGGTGAACAGATGAGTTTGGAATTGGAGGTGTTCTGCACTCCCCAAAAACAAGGTATTCCAGTCTTCCAGTCCAGGTACTCTGTGTTTTCTGGCTGAAGGTAAATGTATGTATTTGTGTACCTTTAGTCATTAAATCCTGTTGAGGAATCAGGGTAGGAAATGGGCTGTTCTTTGCAAGTCAAGGCAGGATATCATTATTTTGCTTAAATGGCAAAACCCCAAATTTTGATCTTGGGTGCAACCTGCAGTTACCCAGAAATACAAAGATAACTAAGTGGTTCCTGTTTAAACCAGATTATATGGAAAACTTCAGCAATTCTACTCCTTCTTATGGACTGTACAGGAGAGCAGCTGAACCTTTGCAGGTTTGTATTTTAATTAGTTAATAAATGAGGTTTCTGTAGTGGTAAATTTGGTGAATGAACATTTGTTTGTGGAATTGTTCCCTTTTCTGGGTCTGGCATGATTTCAGTTATGACAAAAGAAATCCTTGGGAGATGCTGGGTTGGAGTGGTGATTCAGAGATGCTCGAGGTGGAAGGCTGACACCTTCCAGCAGGAATTCAGGAAAAACAGGTAGAAATTGGCTGATCTCCTTCAGAGGTACTTAAAATTGATTTATTATCCTATTTCTTTAGATTTTTCTGCACAGGTGTTTCCTTAAGTTCTTCTGTCTTGAGTTATTCATAAAACATGGTTTGTCATCTCTCACATCTTGGTTCTGTGGATTAAGTGTTGTTGGGAAAGCAAAGCTGTGTGTAGGAGCTAAATATTAGTAAGGAAATCCCAATTAATAGGTTATTACTGTTACTTATTACTCATTTATTACTGTTAATTATTACTGATCATTCAATCATTCATGATTTGCAGTCCCATGGAGAAAACATGGTGATGGAAGGGACCTTAAAGCTCATCCAGTTCCATTCCCTGCCATGGGCAGGGACACCTTCCACTATCCCAGGCTGCTCCAAGCCCCATCCAACCTGGCCTTGGACTCTTCCAGCTTCTCTGGGAATTCCATTCCAGCCCCTCACCACCCTCACAGGGAAGAATTCCTTCTCATTCCCCCTTTTCCTGTCCCTCCAGGCCCTTGTCCACAGTCCTGATGGAGGGGTCGTTTTGGAGCCAGACTAAAACCTGATGCTTCAACTGATTTTTGTATGTTTTTTCCTGTCCCTACATGAGTTTTTTCAGCAAATTCTGGGTTTGTAAATACATTTTCAGCTTGTATTGATGCAAACACACAAGGTTTGCTTTGGTTTTCCTCTGATCTTGGCTGTTGGAAATAGAGAGATCCCTTAATCCAATTCTTTTCATGCTCTGAAACCTCCAAATTTAAGAAGAGTCATAAAAAGGGGGATTCTATGAACTTTACATTTGTTCCTCACCCTATAATTAAAAGTTTTTGATTTCGGTGGGGCTTCTTTTATTGCTCCTTCTTCTTTATTCCTTTTGCTCCAGGCAAGTTCTTTGGTTAACCAAATCCACTATAATCCCATCAGGAGAACGTGGTGATGGTTTAGTAATTTATTTTGTATGGTTGTCTTAATCCAGGGTCTGTCACTGTAGCAGAAAATATGAATCCAAGCTCACATGACTTGGCTGAGTCCATATGGAAATAATAAACTGTAATAAATGTAAAATCACTAAGGGTGATTTTCTTCCAAAGTCATTTTTCTTTGGAGAACTCAGGATAAAAATCATTCCCAATTTCAAGGGTCTTTTTCTGTGGAAAAACTGATTGTTTGGGAGGAGCCAGAGGTTTTGGAAGCTTAGAGGGTGTTTTCCTGCACCTTGCTGTCAGGAATTGTGCAAACAGGTGTGTGATTCTAAAGAAAAGAAATTTAACTTTGGGATTTTTCCATGTTTCAGCATCAAATCTGTGCAGTGGCTGTGTGTGTGTTGGAGGCCAACTGTGATTTCTTGAGGGTGTAACATCTGCTGAGACCTCATTAAATTGATAGTGCTTCATTCCAATACCCTTAAAGATACTGGAATTTCGGGATTTTTTTTTTTAATATGTGTATTTTAACCACAAAATTTTGATATTCCAACTTTGAAAGAGGGACTTTTCCCCTTCCATGTGCTGTTTTCTTCAGGAGTATTTTTAATTTCAGGGCTTGTTAAACATGTTCATAACTCCCAGCAGTGCCAGTTTTATCATGTAGGTGTTGTTTGATAACCTGAGCTTTGGAAAAGCAACTTGTAGGAGTCAATACTTGGCTTAAAGTGATTTGAAGCCTTTCCCTTTTCTCCTTGATTTGGATGCTGGGTTTAATTATGGGAATAATAACAGGAGTTGAAATGTTGATCTGAACTGTACCAGGAGCACAGATTTCCATCAGTTGGGTGACAAGATGTATTTTTACTGGTTGATGTTGCTAGAACAGTTCCACTACTGATACACTTCCACACAAATAAATGTTGGGAATTGGTGGATATAAAGCACTGTGGTGAAATTTGGTGTTTCCCTCTAATGCCTGGGTTTTTATTAAGCTGTGGAAAATGGAAAAAGTGGAATAAGGAGGTTTAACACTCAGATTGACTCATTATGTCATCCCTATTCTTGGGTGGGTTTTGCAAATATGGGCATTAAATGCAATGTTTCCTTAAGGGGAATAAATCTCTTGGAACTGCTGGATAATCATCCTACACTTTCTTAAAAACCTAGTGAATGAACTGACCATAATGTTTTGTTCTTTGGGATTTGGAAAACTGCTAATTTGGGTTTTTTTTCTCTGTTTTTGTAGCTTAGGTATCAGCATGGGCTGAGTACTCCAGATCTAAGGCAAACCCTTCCTAACCTGAAAAACTTCATGGAGATTGGGCTAATGGTTAGGTGGTAAGTATTTTTATTTTTATGTAATGAAAAAGAAAAGAGGTGGATGCTACAAAAGAATTGAGTAGAAATTCTGATGAAAATAGAGGTTTTATGTTGAGGCTTGTTGCTAAATGGGAAACTACATTAACATAAATTAAACATTAATAAATGAAGGCAGGTTATGGTAACTTCCAGGGAAGTCTTGGGTGATTCTGCTCTGTTTCAGTCTGGAGGATTCAGACTCGTCTCCACTGTCTGAGGAGATTAAATAAGACAGGTTTAGTCTTAAGACTAAAGTTAGTTTAGGCTTTTTTGCAACAGTTGAGCGTGAGGCTCAACCAGTTCTTGAACTGAGATAAACATTCCTGACTGTGAAACTTGACTACCAGGTGTATTTCTGCAGGTGACAGATGCTTTGTATTCTTATGGTTTTAATTATGGTCTTGGAATTGGGTGCTCTCCTGCAGCCTCTTGCCTTTATCAGTTATTTTGTCCTCCATTCTCCTCTTCTCATCCAAAGCTTTTGCCTTCCTGCCCTCTTAACCCTCATGAGCAAAGCAGCTTTTTCTCCTTATATTTTCCTCTTTTTAAAATTGATTTTGACGATAAAAGGTACTTGTGTGAATCCTACTGCAACAGGAATTCATGGAATGGTTTGGGTTGGAAGGGGCCTTAAAGATCATCCAATTCCAGCCACATCCAACCTGGCCTTGGACACTTCCAGGGATGGGGCAGCCACAGCTTCTCTGGGCAACCTGTGCCAGGGGCTCAGCACCCTCACAGGGAGGAATTCCTTCCCAATATCCCATCTATCCCTGCCCTCTGGCAGTGGGAAATCCTTCCCGCTTGTCCTATTACTCCATCTCTTGTCCCAAGTCCCTCTCCAGCTCTCCTGGAGCCCCTTTAGGCTCTGGAAGTGGCTCTAAGGTCTCCCTGGATCCTTCTCTTCTCCAGCACTGACTCCAGCCTGGTAGTTGCCATTTGGAGTCTTGGCAAAGGAAAACAAATACAGGAGTAGAACAAGTTTCCTCTTGGAGCAATGCTGTAAAAAGTGTTGCTTGATGGAATTCCAGCTCAGCCAACAAAACACTGGAAGTAAAGAGGCTCTTGTGCAGTTTTATCCTGTCAGTAATTTCAGGCAAGACTGAAAGGATTCTCCCTGGTTTTCTCCTCATCCCCCCAGCAAGGTGTGTGGAGAAAAGCCTTCTTGGTCAGGGAAGTATTACTGTGAGTTTTCCTGGGATATCCATCACTGTGGGATAAAAGCCCTCACGTGGTGTGTGGTCCCCTCAGCAAACCTGCAAATGAAGGGCCAAAATCCCTAAACTGTGACTCTTGGAGCACTTGTGTGCCATCTGTGGAGTGGGAGAGGGGCAGGTCATGGGTGTCTCCTGCAGTCTTGCACAAGTAGAGGTGGGATGACTCTGGAATGTGGGAAATGGGAATCATTTCCACGGTGTTCATCCCTCCTGGCATGTGCTGGCTCTGAAGATCTGGACGTTTTAGTTATCCCTTGGATGTGTTGCCATCATACAACCCTGTTGTTTTGTAGAGGTGATGCACAGTCATTAGCAAGACAAAGCATATTTTTTTTGACTGGATAATATTTCCAAACATGTAGGAATATTAAGCATAGTTCTCTGGGAATATCACATTCCCTCCTTCCTCCCCCCTCCATGGATGTCTATGCCTCATTTCCTTCTCACCTCCAAAACCTGTGTGAATAGTTGTTCATTTTTAATTTTTTTTTTAAAGCTAATGATTCCAAACAATGCTTCCTGATAATATTAATGGAAGTGAGGCTTTACAGGGAGTCTGGCTCTGGGGGAAAGCTGGCTAGACTTTCATAATTAGGCAAAATACAGATGCCACTGTCCTGTGGATAATACCTCCATTGAAACAACAGAAAAGCCACCAGCTGTTAAAATGAAGATTGGAAGGAATTTTTTTGTTTCCAGGATACTGTAGGTGAGTCATCTGGTTCCCTGTGCCACAAAGTGTTCTCAGTAAAGTTATTTCCAGGTTATTCTTCTTCATCAGGGACACACAAGGGTTTTTTTATTATTGACATAATCACTTGCATCACCTGGTTTGTTTGCTCTTGATGCTGGTTCAGTTTCCTCTCTGAGCACTGGAGCTGAGTTTTGCTGAATTTAAGTCTTGGTAAAGAATTGACAGTGGTAAAAGCAATGCTTACACTGGACTTTGGACAGAACTGGTTTGAAATGCTGGGCTAGACTTGAGACATCTGCATTTCTCTGCAGTCTGGAATGGAATTGAATCCCTTAAATTTTCATGTAGCTATTTCAGGCTTAGCCTTTCTCTGCTAAGCATCAGGTTAGATTTAAGTACATAATAGTTCCTTTACCTCTTCAGATTAAAACCAAACCAACAAAATCCTCCACACCTTTTGTAGCAGAGCCCACCTATTTCATACATCTACCAGAATAAATTTGGCTTTAAAGCCTCTGCTTCAGCCTTCCATGAGCTCTGGGGCAGCCCTGGAAGGTCTGCAGAGCCCAGTGCCTGTGCATCAAGGTTTAATGGCTGGATCCCTCTGCCTGGTGAGATTTGTGTTGTTTTGCTTTCTCAGGCATGACACTGGAATGATTAATCCATGTTTTCCCATCCCTCCACGTGTGATTTATTGCAGCAAGCTTGCAGGCCTACAAGCTCTGCTTCCCTCTTCATGTCTCTCCTGGCACCAATATCCTGCTGTGTTTACTTTTCTCCCCTCTTCCCCCTGCTGCAAAATATTATTTGTGCTGTGTGTAGACAAAATCAAGACAGATCTCTTGGTTCCCTCACACACTGTTACCTACAGAGCTGCACACACTGACTTTTCTGACATCAGGTCTGGCTGTTGAATCTTCAGGTGAAAGATGATGAGCCAGAGTTGTTGTTGATTTAAAATGTCTCAGTTGTGGTCCCCTGGATCTTTTGTGTTTCCTTTTGGGAATAATTCTCTCTGTTTCCGGTTTTTTACTCACTGGCTTCCAGAAAAGCAGCTCAGTTTTCAGATTAGCTTTTTGCTGATGCAGTTTTGCTCTTAAATTCTTTCTCTTCTGGGCAGCGAGTTCATCCCAGCTTCTGACACCAAATCATAGAGTCATTTGGGTTGGAAAGGAAGATGATCCAGTTCCACCCCTTCCTGGGCAGGGACACCTTCTACTATCCCAGGTTGATCCAACCTGGCCTTGGACACTGCAGGGATGGGGCAGCCACAGCTTCTCTGGGCAACCTGTGCCAGGGACTCAGCACCCTCACAGGGAAGAATTCCTTCCTAATCTCCAATCTAAATCTCCCCTCTTTTCCTTTAAAACCATTCCCCTTTTTTTCTGTCACTCTCTGCCTGTTTAAAAATTCGCTCTCTCCCTTTTTTATAAGCCCCCTTCAAATCTCTCCTTAAAAGTATAGCCCAGACATTTTTAACATGGGTTTATTCCTTTTCTCAGGCTCTTTAGATCATGGTTGCATTAAATCAAGAGATTGCCTCATGCTTCTCTCCCATTCTTCAGCTTCTTTTTGTTTCACTCTGTGTAGCTTCTGAGGGACAGTTTTTGTGATTTTTAACAGCAAGCAAAGAGCACTCTGTAAACTTGAGTCCAGCCAGGAGACTTTTTCCTGGTGAATAGACAATAGACTTATCTGATGCTGGCAAATACAGGATACTCCTTTAGAATGGCTTGTCTGTAGTCAGGGAGATGCCCTTTTGAGCTGCATTTAAAGCCTCTCCTCAAAAACTCTTGTGTGCCAAGGCTGAAATTGGTGTTTTGAATGCAGAGGAGCCCAAA
The DNA here is from genome assembly GCA_013390005.1 of Calyptomena viridis. NCBI lineage: Eukaryota > Metazoa > Chordata > Aves > Passeriformes > Eurylaimidae > Calyptomena > Calyptomena viridis. Next base: position 95,669 of record WEIV01021191.1, read on the forward strand.
CCCTTTGAGTTAAGACAACTCTGGTAGCTTAATTCATGAAGAATTTATTATTTTTTAAGCCTGTCTCAGAATTTCTTAGCTGCAATTTCACCTTAACTTCATGCTGGCACTGTTGTACCTTATTGAACCAGTAATCTCTAAGAAGGTGAGAAACTATTATTGCTTTTTAGCATAGTTGACATGGTATTATTGGCCTCAAACATTTCACATGGCTATAAACCAACTTAAACACCTTCATTTAGAGCTCTTACTGCCATGAGGTCATGGTTTGCAACAGAAAAGATCAAATGGTGTTGAAGTTGTTGGGTTTGGGATTTTTTTTTTTTTTTTTTTAAAAAAAGCATTCTCATACCAAAGAGCTGGAGCTGTGGCTTTTGGCTTTTGGCCAAGCAATCAATATTTAGTATTTTGACCAGCTGTGATCCAGTAATGTTCCTCAGAGGAAACATTTTGTGGAGAGGAAAAGATACATATTTGAGCCTGTGAATTGTGTTCTGTCCCTCATGCTGCTTTACAGCTTCTCTGAGCCCCTTGCAGACAGATTAAATAATCACAAGTGAGTCTGACTGAAGAAACTTTGTAATAACCAGAATGTGTTCACTAAGAAAACAACTTCAGAAATGTTGGTGTCCTGCTTGAATCACTTTCTCTCTAGTGTTTGCAGCATGGACTCTGTGTCTTGTGCCTTAGAATGCCCAAATGGACTATTTATTAACCAGTGAAAACTAATATTTTGGGGGGAAAAATAGCTACTTTGTAATTTTGCTGCCAGGAGAACTTGCACTGAAGTTAGCCTATTCCAAATTGGCTTTTGAGATTTGGGTGCAGTTGGAACACTGAGATTGATGATGATGTCATTGTCTTATCTAGGATGTCCAAGAAACCTGTGGTTTCTCTTATATTTATTTTTTTTTCATTTAGAAATCCTGCTTTCTGGGAAGAACTGTACATACCCCTATAAATAACCAGTTCCAGCCTCATCCAACCTGATGACTAAAAGTCATTAGGGCTTGATGACAGCTCATCAAATCAGATTTTATACTCCACTGGTCCCAGGCTGTTGTTGGTGGACACTCACCCACACCTGTTTGCTGTCTCAGGAGATGGAGCAAGGAATTGTGGCTGGAAGCTGGAGCAGCTCAGGGTGAGGAATTCAGGTCCAGGCTGTGTTCCTTCTGGCCAAACCTTCCCACTGGGGGCAGTACCTGGGAGTCTGAAGTTCCTGACCAGTTGGATGAGTGTTTTCTAGCGTGACTTCCTTTTTTATGTATTTTTTGTGTTGGTTCCATGAGCTGTGAAGCTCAAAGGACAAGGGGGAATGGCTTTGAACTGACAGAGGATAGATCTAGATGGGATATTGGGAAGGTATCCTTCCTGTGAGGGTGGGGAGGCCCTGGCACAGGTTGCCCAGAAAATCTGTGGCTGCCCCATCCCATTGCTTCAAATCCAGTGTTCCAATCCAGGATGGTGCTTGGAGCACCCTGGGATAGTGGAAAGTGTCCCTGCCCGTGGCAGGGGGTGGAACTGGATGGGTTTTAAGGTCTCTTCCAGCCCAAACCATTCTGAGATCTGTGTTAAAGCATGTTTTTCTCTGGACTTTGCCTGGGTGCAGTGCTGTGAGTTCCTCAAGGAAAACACAAATGGGATTGAGTCCCTCTATCAGCTGCTTGTTTTCGTGGACATGAAGAGCAATCCTGCATTTCTGAGCTCTCTGCAAACATTACATTTGACCTGAAACCTCACCTGGAGGGGAGTGATGGCACAGGACAAGACCCCTTGACTTAAAGCCTTATCCCAAAGCCATTAGGGGTTTGTTTTCCTTGCCTGCAGGATTCTGACCACTGTTGTCCCTAAAAGTCTTCCTGTTCTCATGTTTGCCCTCTGGACACTTGTCACTCAGCCCAAGCTTGTTGCCAGCTTGCCCCAGTGGTCAGGAAGAGGCATCCAGAGAGGATGAGCTTCCTACTGATCAGAACTGGCTCCCCTCCCATTTTCCTTCTCCAGTGCCTGTGGAAGGAGCCTGGGCAGTGGCCTCTTGGATGGCTGATCTCCAAAGTTCCTCTTGCATATTTAATCTGGATTCCTTTGGTTTATCTGCTTAGCAAATATTCCCTTTCTGTTGACTTCATTCCTGCTTTCTCAGATCTGGGCTGTTATCCTTGTATTTGTTCCTGACTGAGGCTTTTTCTGCCAGTACATCTTATTCCTAGTCTTGATTTGGTTTTGGTGTTTTGGTTTGTTGGGTTTTTTTTATTTCAAATGTATTTTTTTTTCCTCTGGACTCTGCAGCCCTCCTGGGTTCCAGTTCAGCAGGAATACATTCCCATTTGACTCATCCCTGACTTCTTGATGGAAACCAAGCAGAATGATTTTCATTGTTGCTGGAGGATTAAACACTGAAAACAGTTTTGGGAACTGCCCATTTCTTTTGGAAAGAGGAGGCAATCATGGAATCATTTAGGTTGGAAAAGACCTCTAAGGTCATCATGTCCAGTGGTTCCTCCAGCACTGCCAAGGTCATCAGTAACCTGTGTCCCCAAGTGCCACATCCACAATAAGTGGCCTTGGAATTTGAAGAGGAGTTTGTCTGGGAATTTGGGTAGATTCCTAAAACTTGCCATTTAATTGGATATAAACAGAATCTCATCAAATATTGGATAGAGAGTATTCATTTATTTTCTGAGCAAGGGCAGAAGGTCCTGAGATGGGAAGATGGAGAGGAAAACAGGCTGGGGTGCCAGACCAAGCTGCAAATGCTTGGTGGAGTTTGCATTCAAAAGGTCTGAACCTGATAAAATCTAAGGAAAAGTTGATGTTTTTGCTGCTGCCTCCACGTGTGGCCCCTTAACCTCTGCACTTCACTGTCTGCAACTGTGTATTCTGAAAAACAGCTTCTTCTGAGGTGGTTTGAGGGATTTATGGAAGATGAGGAAGCCCTACAGGGGCATTGAGGGGCAGCCTGGGAGGAGATGAGATGGGAGAGGAAATTAAAGAGCAGTAGAACTGCTCCCTGCCCTGCTATGGGGATGCTTATTCTTCACAGAGGGACTCGTTGCAATCTCCTTTTATCCTGTTTACAAGGGGGAGCAAAATAAGCAAAGTCATGTGGAAAAGGATCCAGGCTTGGGAATACTCATAACTGCTGTGCCAAGATTATTCCCTGCAAGGCAGATTCCAAAATGCATCAGGCCTGGAGAGGAGTTTGTTTTAAATGAAGTTCATGAAGGAGGCTCATATTGAAAAGCAGTTCAATCTTAAGAGTTTATATGTTCAACAGATCACTAATAGCTGTATTTTTATTATTTTTTTTGTTTTAATTTGGAAGGAAAATGAACTGGTTGCTTACATTGATGTGCAGCAGACTATTTGCATATAGGGTGGTGATTATGTTTGGATAAGGATTAAGCTGATGAAGGAAAATCCACATCACACACCTCAGATGATGTAAAGTGGGTGTTCCAAATTGTAGAACCTGAGACAGTGGAAGTGGTTTGTGGAAATGAATTAAACAGTGAAGTCAAACTTGTAGATTAAGCTCAGTTGGTTTGTGTTCCTCAAGAAACAGAGGCTGACCTTTGTCCAAAAAATTTTGGAATGACTGGCACAGAAAAGCAGAGGATCTGGCAGGAATGTGGTTTTCCCCCTTGGAGCAGCTGTCAGGGAAGTCCACTGTTGGATTCTTTGCCCATGGAGGGTTCAGCCATTAGTACTCACTTTTGAAGAGTTTATGATGGCCATAAATACATAAATACACAGTCAATAGTAATAATTCATAAAGTGCAGCCTGCTCCTATAAAACGGTGTTAACAGTAGGAATTAAGGGAACGTGGTGGTTTCTTCGGTGATTGACTCTCCAAGCCATGGAGCTTTGTGAGTGTTCCTGCACAATCTCCTGCTTTCCAGTCAAGTTTTCCTCTGGGGTGTCCTCTGTGGTTCACACAGCACTAAACACTTGGGTTTTAGCACTTTAGGATGGAGTTTGGGATCAAAGAATGGCTTCAGCCTTTGGTAAAACATGTGTATTGCTCGGGAATGTTCCTGCCAGCTGGGATTGATCCTGTCCTCCTCTTGCAGCGACCGGCACCACACATCCAGTGCAATTCCCGTTCCAAAGAGACAGAGCTCGAGCTTCAGCAGGTTGCACGTTGGCTTTTCCAGTGGGATTCCTTCTCCGGACAAAGGACTCCGGAAACGGGCCAGCACTGGGAACGAAAGACTACAGCCCAAAACTCCTCCTCCCAGTTACAACTCAGCTCTGAGCCAGCCCGTGCCTGGCACAGCCCGGGCTGGAGAGCCGGATAAAACACCCGGCCCCATGAGTTCTTCCTTGGACACCTCTCTGGACTGCTCCAAAGGGAACGCCGGCAAAGGCGAGGACTTGTGCGGCAGCTTCAACGGGGAAAGCGGGAGCCCCAGGCCCGCGCGGGCCCGGCAGGATTCCTGGCCGGGCCGTTCCAGTGCAATAAACGGAGCGGCTGTGCCGGGCCAGGAGCAGCCCCGGGACTTCCAGCCCATCGTGTGCTGCGCCGTGGAGCAGGCGGAGGAGATCATGGGCATGGAGGCCACGGGCTTGAGCGGCGGGGAGCAGCTGGAGGACTTCAGCTCCATCCCGGTGGAACACGCCGTGGCCGTGGAATGCGACGAGCAGGTGCTGGGGGAATTCGAGGAGTTCTCCCGGAGGATCTATGCACTGAACGAGAACGTGTCCAGCTTCCGCAGGCCCCGCAAGGGCTCGGACAAGTGAGAGCATCCCGGGATGGGAAAACCGTTGCACTTATCCTTGGTGTTCGTTCTGGAAGGACAAAGCTAAAGGTGTCCCCGTGGGGGTTGGGCAGGGGGGAATGTGGGATCGTGGGGTGGTTACAGCCCAGGTAAAGTTTTATTCTGCTCCCAGGCCTTTTGTGTCTGGTATTTATATTCTGTTGGAAAATTGGGGTTTTGGCTGTGTTTTGGGGTTTTTTTAAGGCTTTGGAATTCATTTATAAAGGCTTTCCTGAAAAGAACTTCTAGTGCTGATTGGGCCCTTCTATGAATATGTGTTAATTTCTTAATTATTGTTTAGAGTTCAATTTATTTTAATCTTTTCAGAAGGAAAAAAAACCCCACAACTTTAATTTAAAAAGCACATTTATGGTAAGACATTTTTGCCTTCTCCTGTGTTTGAGCAATGTAGTCAGTGGTGGAGACATCCCATGGATTTGTTACAACTGGGCTGTGCCCTGGAGCCTTGGAAGTTCTGGCTTGCACGGATGGATCTCCAGCTGGTGGTGAGAACTTGCCAGGGAATGAGCACCTGTGTGGTACCTGCAGTGTCCTGGTTAATCAGGAATGATATTTGGGGGTTTTCCCACTCCTCCTTTCCCCTATAATTGCTCTGTTGGGCACAGACCTGATGAACCCACCACCAACACAGAGGGTTCATCTGCCACCCTCCCAGGTCTCTAAAATCCATCTTCCTAAAATCCCCAGGAATGCAGGCAGCACTCTGGAATTAGTCAAATGTATGGAATCATTCCCCCCTCTGCAGAAAGGAGGTACTTTACCACCATGCATCTGAATTAATGTCCTTTTTTTGCCCATCTGTGCTTTGAAGGGAGAAGCTTCCACTAGTTTGCTGGAGGTGCAGGTCAACACTGCCCCACGTGTGGGAAAGCAATTTGGAGCCTGCTCCACCATTCCTGGGATTTGTTTCTGGTTGGATTTCACTGCTCTATATTGTGTACCCAAGAATCTGGGCTCACTTGTGAGCTCTGAAATATAAAAATATATAGCAGAATAAAAAACACTTCATCATGCCTGGCTTTTTTTTTCCTCCTTGGTTTTATGCTTTCCTTTGAACCCACGACCTAGTCTTTTCCTAACTTCACTGCAAGACTGGCTGGAATTAACTTTGAAAAACTGTGGATATGTATAATCTCTGCTATCTGTTGTCAGAACAAGAAGTGTGTGTGAGAACCAATATACATAATAGCACTGTCCTAGAATATGCATTTTTTTCCCAGGTAACACTTTAATGACTGTATTAAAATGATATTCACATTTCCTCTGTTAGCTTTTAACAGTTGTGTCTGCAGTTGAGTGCTTGGATGGAGCCTCTCTCTCTCCAGAGATTTGTTGGCTTTGGTCTGTCCCAGGATGAGGTGCTGGATGGGAGCACTTGGAGAATTTGATTCTTTGAGACACTGTGGTTTCACTGGACTCATCCAGGGATTTCATCTCCCTCTGTTCCACCCTCGTGCAAACTCCCCCACAGGAAGTGCTGCCATCAGCTTTGGGAAGGGAGAGTAGGAAACTCCTGCTGTGCTCTGGCTTAGGGGGGGAGCAATGAGCCCCTGGAAGCACAGCACAAAGTGCTGAGCAGGAGACACCCTGTCCTGTGCCTGTGTGTTGCCATCCTCTGGAGGTGAAATTCAGGAACTCTGGGGCACCCTGTGGGTTGGGATCTGGCATTCCTGAGGGAGCACAGCCCTCTGTGTGGGCACAGTGTCCCTGGGTGACACAAGGGCATTCCTGGGGTGTGATGGTGGCTTTTCAGAGCAGCCCAAAGAGGCCTTGTGAGGTCACTGTGGCCCAGTTCAGCACAGTGGGAAACAAGGTGCATCAGAGCAGCAGTGGGACTCGAATTGTTTCTTATTTCCTTAACTTCTCCTTTTCTCAGGTTGCACAAACCAAATGCAGTCTGGTTTTCCTCCCCAACCTTGTGTTGCTGTTCCTTTTGGAGCCCTGTGCTTGTTATTGTGTCAGACATCATTCCTGCCACCCCAAGCTGCTTGGATGGGCTTCCTATGGATGTGTCTTTATCCCTGTGTTTCTTTTCCACTTGTTCCCCTTCCCATGGAGCGGGTGATGTGAGGTGGAACAGCATCACAGGGGTGAGTAAAGCAGCTCCTCCCAGGGGTTGTACAGACTGCAGCCACCTCAGAGCTTTATTTTTTTCCGTGTGTTTTATTTTTTTCTGTGTTTATTTTTTCCATGTGTTTATTTTTTTTCCAACCCCCTGTAAATGACTTTAAAAACAACGTAGTGGGAGAGAAACAAAGAGTAGGTTTGGAGGTGAGATGATGGATCACAGGGTGCTTTCAGCTGGTAAAAACCTTTCAGTTCCTGCCCAGCTGTGTCACTCCTAAATATCTGCAAATATCTTCCAAGTGGAGAAAGCGTTTCATTGCAATCCTTTCCCCTCGCTAGGAATTCCTAAGATTTTTGAGAATATTAGTTTTGGAAGAGCAGATCCCACTATATTTTTATAGCAAGCACAACAGCATTGGCTTATCCTTGCTTGACCAGGTATTTCAAATAAACAGGACCAGAATATCCCACAGTAAATGACACATTAAAACTGTTGGTAATTGCAGGAAAGCTCATCTGTATTTATAAAATAAAACTGATTATTCTCTCTCAACTTCTGTGTCTTCCTTAATGGCTCCTTTGTGTTCCTGGTTTGTCTTTCCCAGCCCCCAAAACTCCTTGGCTTATTGTCCATCAGATCCACGTTGCTCCATATTGGAATATTTGGGCAAGAGGATTTGCCTGAAGCCCTGACTGGTCTTGCTGGCTGTAAATCCTGTGTGAGAAGAGCTGGCACTGCAGTTCTTCTCTGTGCTTCTCCCAAAAAGATGGCACACAGCTGCAAAAACAGCTCCAGCCTACGGTGGGGCTGGGAGACAGCGGGATTTGCAGACATCCATGGATGGTGGAAACGCTGTGTTCCCTCATCAGGGAGGCTTTGCTGCTCATCCAGCACCTCCTGTGATCCCACCTAATAACCCACATGTGTCTTAAAATGCTCCTTGTCCAGGAATTTGCTGCTCAGTCCTGGGAGGAGACTGTCCCTGACATGGAATCACCGGTGGGAAGCAGGGAAATGTGAAGAGCTACAGGGACTCTCCAGCCATCAGCAGGTTTTTTTAGTGTCTTTTGGTGGTTTTTTTTTTCCCTTTCTCCCACCCAGTCTGTCTGTCAGCAGAGAGTAAGAAGCCTGGAGATCACATGGATAGTCCTGGAGCTGCAGTGGGGAGATACAGCAGGGAGAAATTTGACTTGAAGCTGCTTTGCAAGGTTGAACAGCATTGCTGAAATACAACTGCATAAAAATGTTTTCTGCTTCTCAGTACCATTCATAGCAACAACAACAAATTTTTTTTTTTAAAGAAGTTGATTATATCACTTGTTTTTCAGATGGCCTTGAAAGGAGAGGACCCTCTGGATTCTGTGGGGCTTCACCCATGGATGTGTCCTCTCCCTTTTGTCCTGTGGGGGGGTTGCTCTTCTACCAGGTAACAAGTGACAGGACAAGAGGAAACAGCCTCAGGTTGTGCCAGAGGAGGTTTAGGTTGGATATTAAAGAACCTTTCTTCGTGGAAAGTGGTGTCCTGCCCAGGACAGTGGTGGAGTCCCCATCCCTGGGGGATTTAACAGCTCTGTGGATGTGGCACTTGGGGACAGGGGTCAGTGGTGGGTGGATGGTTGCACTCAATCACATTAATAGTTTTTTCCAACCTAAAAATGTTTTTTTCCAACCTAGTTCTCTGGTCTTCCCAGCAAAAAAAGGACTGATCTCATTGCCAGACTCACCACAAACTGATTAGATAATTGTAGGCAGGATCTGGGCTTATGAATAAAGATTTATCTTGATTTTATTTTTTTTTTTTTTTAAGACTTCAGTCCCAGGACCTTTGGTTGGAAGAAGCAAACTTCACCTTCTTTTTCTCCAAGTACCGTCTCCACCCAGCTGAATATAACAGGCTGTAGAGTTTCTGTGAGAAGAATTTGGGAGGAAACCTCAGGGAATGTGGCATTAATTACGGACAACACCAAGGCTGGGGGTGATAACATTGGCACCTACTGGACAGAGACTTCAACAAAACCAATTGTTTGATACTGTATGATTTGCATCAGGTTCTTCTCTTCTGGCTTGGAATGACTTTAAAATGCAGCCCATGGCTTGTATTTGGGATTTCAGCTTCCACTGAGCATCCCCTTGGTGGGATGCCTTTCCTCATTCCTTTGGGAATGCACACCTTGGGTGCCTGAGCAGTGGGTGGCACTGGACCATCCCCTCTCACCCCAGAGTGCTCAGGGAAAGGAAATAGAGAAAGGAATTGAGATTCCCACTCCCCAGTCCAGCTTCCCTGCTTCTGTCTGCATCCAGACTATGGAGAAAAGAAGGTGGGTGGAATCCCAACCACAGGCTGTGGCCACGTGCCTGGAGAAGAAGGTGTATATTAACAGAATATTACATTATATTATCTTATTATCCCTCTTGCCCCTTTGCACCTCTCCTCTGGCATCCCAAGCTCCAGATTAATTCCTGTGGGCCTTTAGCCCAGGGAGCAATATCTTATCTTCACCTGTGCCTGCTGAGTGTCCAGGAGGATGGGAATCCTGCTTTGCCTGGGATTCTGGGCTCCCACAGTGACACAAGTGGCTGTGATTTACACGTGTACTAGTAGAGGAATTAAGACTCCCAACACATCTGGCTGCTCCAGAGCTCCTTGGGCAGCCTCTAATGGAGCATCCCCAGCCAAGGAAATCCTGTGCAAAGTGGGAGAAGGGGCTGGGGAGGGGCTGAGGGGGCTCATCTCCAAGGCTCCCTGTTACATTTGCACAGGGAAAAATATAAATCAGGGCTGTGCTGGTCCATCTCTGGTCTATTTCAGTGGAGTTCCTGACAGGTGCCCCCAGGGTACAGTTGCATTCTCCCAGGACTTATTTTTGACATCCTAATCCAAATCGACATTCAGTGCTTGGACATACAATAAGTTCATTACAGATAAACTCTCCAGCTCGGGGATTTCCTGTTGGTAAGGCTCGGAAAAATCAGCATTCCCAGTGGTATCGGGCTGCAAACGATTGCAGATAAAACTTGAGTTAGTGAGTTGTGCCAAAATGTTTTTGGAGCCGAGGTGGAGCTGTATTTCCAGTGCTATGATCCTTCCTTGGGATTGGAGGTGGAGGCTCCTGTTCTGCCCAGCTCCTGTGGATCTCAGGGATCCACATTATTAAACATTAAACAGCAGTGGATGAATCCACAATCCAAAGGCTGAACACAGTCCTTGGGTGTATTTTGGGACCCTAAACTCCTGCTTTCCAAAGAGCACGGGAAGAATCCACACAGCCAGGATCAATCCACGAGCAGATAAGACTCCAGATATCCCGATTACTCCCAGGAGTGGGATGTATCTCCCAATTTTTCCATGTCCACACAAGGGTTACAACAGAGCTGGTTAATAAGCTGCCATGATGAGGTGTGAGTTTGGCCTTGGACTGCCCCCTGCCCCTCCTCTGCTCCCACCTCCTGCCCTCCATGGAGCTGATCCCTTCTAAAAACACAGTCTACTCTCCCCATCCCAAGGAGCTCAGCTGGGATTTTCAAGCCACAGTGGAATTTGAAGCTGGTTTTCTAACAAGAGGCAGGGAAAGCGTTCCCAAAGGGGAACTGTGTGGGGTTTGAGGGGTGGGAGAGAAGCTGAGAGGTTCCCCAGCAAGAGGCAGAGACACTGCTGTTAAAAAAGAGAGGCATCTGCCAAGCATGAGCAAGATGCAAAGAGGAGAACAGGAAAGGTTTGTCTTCATTGTCCCAGTCTTTTTCCCCCAAAATGTGTTCTCCACATCCTGAGGAATGTCCCATCCCAATGTAATCCTGTCTCAGCAACCAAGGGTGGTCTACACAGGCTCTTGAGCTCCTTCCCAGCTCACCCAGATCACACATATCCTTAATTCCCTAAGAATTCAATAAAAAAGCTGGGGGAAAGGTTCTTGTTCTTTCCTCCCCTGGAGGTTTTTAAATTTTAAACCAGATTAATTTGTTAGTCACTGGAAGTATGGGATCCTGTATGGCTCCTGTGAGGAGAACTCGGGATAAAAGTAGGATTATCACTTGCAGGAGCAGCACAAGAACTCACCTGGTGATGTTTCCTTCTGCAGTTTGGGACCTTCTGTGGAGGCTCAGCTGTGAGCAAAGAAAGTTGTGAACCACCAGGCCTGGAACCAATTCCTTGCTACAACCTTTAGTAGCTTTTTGTGGGGACAAATGACACACAAATGCTCTTTTTTTGTGTGGCAGGAGTGTCTGGAAGCAGCCCCTGAGCTGAGCCTCCTTCCTCCAGGGGCTGCCTGGTCACCTGGAAGGGGATGGGGCAATTCCTGGTGGCCACATCTAGAATTCCCAGACAATCTTGAGCACCAGAAGCTGCAAGGAATGGATCCATAGGTGAGAGAGTCCTGCAAGCCCTTTGCAGGGAAGAACACAGAGAGATGGGTTGTCAACAGGAGTTTGGTCCAGTTCCACCATGTTTCTAACGGGACTCAGTTTATAAATAGTTTAGGTCAACCACAGGCCTCTTTCTTTGACACTTTTTTGGGGCTGAGGACGATTTGGGGGCTATAATTAGAAAGTTTCCTTTCCTGGCTGCCCCCATCTCCCTGCCTGCCAGGAAAGTCCAGCACGGGAGTCCAAAAGGTGCCTGTCTGGATTAACCAGGAGCCAGCACTAAGCCTTGCCTCAGGCATCCCTTGGGATGGGTAAATCTTGCTATAAAAGCTTTAGTTTTCCCTATCAGCCATAGAAACAACTTGGGAGGGGCAGCCATTCCTGTAGAGCCAGACCTACAGGTTGCATTTTCCCTAGAAAACTGGTTCTCCCTCTTTCTTCAGGATTACACTGTGATTCACAACTCTCCTAAAACAGCCTCCAAATCCCGAGGCAGATCCCAGGAGACAGGGTTTGATAACTCACAGGCTTTTCTCCATCAGTGATGCCTTTGACTTCTTATTCTGAGGGGCAGGAGAGCTGGAAACACTTGGAAATACTTAGAATCATGGAATGGCTTGGATTGGAAGGAACCTTTGAGGGTCATCCAGTTCCAGCCCCCTGCCATGGGCAGGGCCACCTTAGGACACAGGCAAGGAAGGACAAAGCTCTGCCCTCATCATCTTGTGGGGATAACTGGGCATTCCAGACTCTTCCTGCCATGGAGAAGGGATGCAGTTCACCAGGGAGGTGTTTGAAGGCTGTCCTGAGTAAAACGCCCAGGAATGTCCCACGGGGAATTGCTGCACAGCCAAGGAGAACAGGCCTTTCCCCAGCTACTCAGCACATCCAAGAATTGCACCTTCCAACCCCTGTCCTTCCACCCACAAACCCCCCAATCAGGCCCTTAGCAAGGAGAGGAATCTCGTCACCCAACATATTGGTGTTTATTATTCCTTTTAAATGATGAATCATGGAATCCCTGAATCATTAAAAACCCTCTGAGATCATTAAGTCCAACCATCCCCCAGCACTGCCAAGGCCACCACTGACCCACGTCCCCAAGTGCCACATCCACAGGGATTTTCAATCCCTCCAGGGATCAGACTCCACCACTGGGCAGCTCATATTTGGCCAAGAAGTGAACAGAGCCTCCCCACCCTCTGGGAGAACTCAGGGAGAAGGTGTCACGGCCTGGGGGTGTTCCAGGGCTGTGGGTGCTCACACTCAGCCAGTGGTGGTGGGACAGGGTGGGATTTATCCATAAACAGCTGGATTTGGAGAAGGCCAGGATGTTCCCCAGCCTCCACTGAGCCCTGCTGAGATGCTGACGAGGAGTCTCCCAGAGAGGTTATTTTGCTGAAATGCCCAGGTTTCCTTCCCAGAGCAGCCAAAATAAAGAGCTTGGACTCTTTTCCATGTTGGCTGTTGGCTCTGGCACCTCCCTGGGGATGGTGCTGGAAGGGCCAAAGTGCCACTGCCCACTGGGCCTGAAGAAGTGAAAAATGGCAGTAATTTCCTGCCCACACCAACCGAGCAGAAACGTTCCCCCCATGAAGTTTTATGAGGCTGCAGAGCCTGGAAATGTCTGAAAGGCAGAGAGGAATAATCAGCGGAGAGGGAAAAACTGATTGAGAGGAAATTAATGTTGTGGAACTTTGTGGAAATTCAGAAACTCCTCCAAAAACCCAGGGGTGTGATTGTGACCTGACCCAGAGAGGTGGCAAAATCCCCCTGAATCCAGTGTGCAGAGCCCCTCACAGGGACCTGGAGAGGCTAAAAGTGGGCAGGAACTGGTGCAAAATGAAGCAGAGGGATGTCCAGACACTGGAATTTCCAGTGATAGAAGGAGCCTGTCACAGACACCAGGAGTTCTGTGGGGTCTCACAATGTCTTCAGGAGCATCCCAGCCCCCAGTGCTCCAGAGGCTGGTGAATCCCTCAGGGAATGGCACAGGAAAGGGTGTTCTCACCCAGCCCCAGGGCACAGGCACCCACAGCCACTGTGAGGCTCATGAGGGGACACTTCCTTCTTCCAATTCCATCCTCAGCAGCCAAACTGGAGCTTTTCCAAGGTTTTCCAAGGGCTTGGGTTTTTTTCCAGCTGCTCAAGGTCTTGCTTTTGCAGTCCCCACACTGCAGGTCCAGGGACAGGAGGACTTGGCTTGGTGTGGGCTCAAGGCACGAGCTGCTTCCCATGGGATGGACAGGATGGAATGGAGCAGAAACACCCTCTCTGGGGGTGAATCTGCTGCTCTCACACTGTGCTGGATCTTATTGATGCTGGGGAGTCCAAGCAGAGTGGCAAGAGAGAACATAAATGTGAAAAAAAAAGGCAAAATGGAATTAAAAAAGAGAAATATTCTAATTTCCACAGGGTTTATGGTGGGTTTTGTGCTTAACAAAATGCCAAAATGCTGGAAAATACAGTAGTTGCACTGAGTGTGGTCACATAATTTTTGTGAATTATGCAGTGGGTGGCTCTTGGAAACAACCACCTTCCTTCTTTATGTGTCATTTGAAAACTTACTGATAAAAATATAAAAATAATGCTTTTTGAAGGATCCAGCTTGAGCCATGGGGACAATATAGGCTTGGTTGAAGGGGACGACCTTTAAAGTTTTTTACACCTGCACTAATTGCTTACAACTCCTTTTATTGTTGCTGGAGAGAACAGGCACTTCTGCTCATTATATCCTAATACTGATGATTAAATAGGTAAGATGAGGAGCCTCAACATATTTATGCAGGTTTTGTGCTGGGCACTCACAGGGAGAGGACGAGGGAGTAGAGTGTGTCTATAAGAGTATTTTTTCTCTTTAACTTTAGCAAGATATTTATATCTAAATACTCACAGGCTCTTTCCTGTACTAGGATGTGATGATGGATGGATAGATAACCTTTCTCCATAAAAATATACACAGCTAAGGGTAAATTTTTCATTGTCATCTCCAGCTTGTGTTTAACAATTTATTTTCCTCATCTTTTTTTTTTTTCCCTTGGAATATTGTTGTGGGTGGAGGGATCTGACCTGTGTCTAACATGATATTCTTGGATGGGTTTTTTGAGTAATGGCACTGTTATTGTACAACCTCCAGCAAGAACAATTTGCAAAGTGTTGCAAACTTTTCAAAATGACCTGACAACAGCTCTCCCAACCAAAGTGGTTTTACAGGGATCTGTTCCAGCACCGCAGGGCCTGGAAAGAGGGAATTAAAAAAAAAAGGCATTGGAGGTCTGTGCAAGCTGCTCTTCACTTCAGGTTTGTAAAAGGGCTGAGGGGAGAAGGTGAATGTTCAGAACCAGGCTTGAAAGCCAGTTGTCTGCCAGGATTTATGGCACAATCCCACGGCAGGAGGGGCTGATGTGGGATCCCTGTGCTGTCACACCAGTGGGAACAACAGGAGAAACTGGATACGGTGTCAGGGTCACATGGGGTGAGACCCTAATGGTGTATTAAGGTGCTCTGGTGGTTATCAAAGGATTTTAGAGGGGTTTTGCTGTGTGGGTGGAATGAGGAGGCTGCAAGGGAGAGGAAGGGCAGGTTCACGATGGGCTGGTGTGGAGAAACTTCCAGAAGTGTGGTGGGAGCCACAGGGGCAGGAGCGCTGAGTCAGCACCCTGTGGGTACCAGTGGAGGGACGATGGATGGATTTGCTGCCTCACCAATTATACAGATGAGGAACCAAGGGCAGAGATGGTTGGAAATCTCCCCAAACTGCCTGTTAAATTAATCATGTTTCAACCAGAGGAGCCTCATGCTGCCATCCCCCTCACAGGACCCTCTGCCCATGATATTGCTGCCTCCAGGGACACTAAAATCAGGGGATACAAGTGAGACAGCAAGTTAACCTGGCCCCCCAAAGATGTGTGACCAACACCCCCTGAACAAATCTGCAGGCAGCTGATCCTTGCCCCTGTTCCCCTGGGATCATCCCTTCTCCTTCATGCTAACAGGCTCCTCTGGAAGCTGTAAAGTTGGCTTGGACCATTATTAAAATAATAGAGAGACCCCAGAGGATCTTTAAGCAGGAGATCTTTAGTAATTACTACCTCCAAGGCTCTTGCTACTCGAGTTGAACCAGGGTTTCTCATGCTATCCGAGTCCTGGAGCACAGCTCAAGCCCATTCCCACAGGGCTCCGAGTGCCATGTGACTTAATTGTCCCTGATATTTTTCTAGTCACGTCAAGGGCTTCCTTGGAAATGTTATATAGCTGAGAAAGAGTTTATTATTTGCTGTCAGGGGGCAAATAACACCAGGGCATCTCTGAAGACATCTATAACGTATCTGTGTAATGTGAAGGTTAAAATAAATCAGTAAAAAGGAGCCACTCTCCTGAGGGCAATAGACTGCAAAATATTTCATCAGAAGGCCTGGATATTATTGCACTTGTAATTAATCTTCCTGGTAATAGCAGGGCTTGCTTTCTCCTGCAGTGTTATCTCTCTCAGTGTTTCCAGCAGCCACTAGATGTCGGGGGGGAAACTCTTTTGGCATCTTTTTTGAGGAAATTCCTCCCTAAGTTGGGAGCTGCTGAGTTTCTTCCCTCGTTTGAGGTCCAGGGAAATACCTGGTGTGGTTGGGAAGTGCAGATGCTTTGCCATCCCAGCTGTCCCCTCCTTGGTTTGGAGTTTCATGCAGCCAAAGAGGCAAAATGACCCCCAGAGCACTGACCCTCTTGCAAATCCTCTCTATTTAATTCTCCCCACTCCTGGGTTTTACCTGGGTTCAAACACGGGCTTTGGGAGCGTTTGGAACCCTTCTGTTCTCAGATCATCACGTTGCCAGTGTGCTGTGACTGGATTTTTATGAGCAGAGGGAGCAGTTTTCTGTCTGTGAGATGAGTGCTGGGGACAAATCTCGTGTAAGAAATAGATGTGTGTGCAAGGAGCCACAACTCAAAATGGGCTTTGGAAGCCCGTGCCTGGGGAAAGGTGGTGGGAGAAGACACTTTGTGGGTGGTTCCTGCACACGAGGAGGTGCAGATATTCCCCTCCTATCACACACACCATCAGCAGGAAGGGTCAGACTCCTCCACCCAAAGAATTCAGCAGGAAGGTGCCAGAGATCCACATGTCACTCCCTGTCTCTGAGAGTCATTGTGACACAATTTTTTTCCATGCCAGGGGGAAAGGAAGGAGGGGAACAAATGCAAAGCCCGAGTGTCCCCAGACAGAAATGCTGTTGGAATGTCTCCTTGTGAGTTATCCTGCCTGGCCATGCACTTCCTGGCTCTTGAGCAAGAGCTGATTGCTGCAAACGGCTCTGCCCTTCACGGCAGTGACCTGCTCTGGAGAGGGGTCCTGTCTGGGAGGAGGATGCTGGAAGGTAAAAGGTTGGTGCAGGAGGACACAGAGGGGCTCTCTGACCTTTGGAGATGGTCACTTGCCCTTGGGCTGCCTTTGCTTTCTAGCCCAGACTGCAGCAAGTTGGGAGGGGGATTTATTCCCTATGTTGGAGAACAAGAGGTGAGGGGAATCTTGTTTTCATTCAGAAGTTTCCTCCTAATGTACGTGGCCTTTCCCTGGGGGCTGAGAATTGTAGACTCATGGAATCATTTAGGTTGGAAAAGACCTGTAAGACTGAGTCCAACCATTCCCCCAGCACAGCCAAGGCCACCACTGATCATGTCCCCAAGTGCCACATCCATGTGGCTTTTAAATCCCTCCAGCGCTGGGGACTCCACCACTGCCCTGGGCAGCCTGTGCCAGGGCTGGACAACCCTTTGGGGGAAGAAATGATTCCTAATTTCCAATTTAATCCTCCCTAGTGCAGTTTGAGGCCGTGTCTTGCTCAGAGTGTCTGTGTTTGGATCGATGCAGGGAACAACAGCTGATGTCTTTGGCCACCAGCACTGGTTTTGGAGGCATGAATTTGGATGCTGGAACTACAGAGACTCCTTTTTTTATGGGATTTACGTAGCAGAGCCTGAGGAATTCCATGAATTTCAGCATGGAGGAAGCTTCAGGACAGAGAAAGCACCTCACCTACACCAAGATGCTGCCAGTTCATAAAAACACACAGCAGAAATGAGTCCAGTCAGTGTTTCTCTTCAATCAGCTTGGTGGCTTTCCTTTGGAGCCAATCTGAATTTGCTTTGCTGCAAAATCATTCTCCCTTCTGAAGTTGCAAAATTTAGTTAAAGAGACTTTTAGCTTTTGGGGTTTTTTAGGTTTTTTGCCCAATCTGAGATCAAAGACAGTGGTTGTGTCTGGTGACTGGCTTACATGGCACAGTTGATTTCTTGCCCCAGAGAATCTAAGACTTGTCTCATTTCTTGGATCTTCTGTCCTTTTCCTGGAAACCAAATGAAAGTCACAGCCCAGCAGAGGCTGTTGTGATGGAATGGACTGAAGCAAAAGGGAATCATCTACTGTTATGCTGCAGAATTCCTTGACCAGTTGGGATCCCTCCAAGATCCAACTGGACATGATGAATAGAGGTAATTTCAGAGCTATGCATGTTCTCAGAGTCTGCAGTTTTCCACATCTCCTCCATGATGGAAAGGGGGGAAAAGGAAGGTTCCTAATGAGCTCCAAGTCAGCAGCCTGGGCTCCACCCCAGCTGGGAGGTGTTTGCCATTGTCTGCAGCAAACACAAACCCCTGTCCACTTTCCAAAATGCCAATTCATCCTAAGGAAGTTGGGAAGCAGGTGCCTCCTCCGTCTGTGTTGGAAGACGCTTTGCCACAATCTTCCCTCTCAAACTGTTTCCTCTGAGGAAATCTTATTTCTATCCTTTGCCCTGAGGGTTTTCCTTCTGTCTTTCCCTCTGGATAGAGGTGATGCCCCAAGACCCTCAGTGTAACGAGTGACACACCCAACACATCCCTGTCCTTGCAGAAGAAATTCCATCCGATATCCCACTCCGACCAAACAGTATTCCTGCAGACTCCATCCTGGAGCCTGGGATGTGAGAATTAATGTAAAAGTGCCCTCTCGTGGCAAATGGAGCGGGTACCACCCATCATCCTCCTCCTGGGGAAATCCACACTGGCACAGGGGTGTGGTTTGTGCTCGGTTTCCAGGCTGGATGTCCCACCTAAAGAAGGGGGACAGTGTCACCTGGAGTTTTTCAGGTCGACCTGCTCCAAATTATTCTTGGAGACACTCAGAGGATGGTGGGATTGGTCTCCCTCAACCACACACAGCTGGGGGCTGGAAGTGGAGAGCTCAGAGGGGAAAACATGTCTTGTTTTCTGCAGGGTCCAGAACTCCTGCAGCAGGGTGGTGAGTGGGGACATGCAGCCAACATGCCACGGCCTGGAATTTCCTTTGCTCCAGGAAGATGAGATGGGAATGAAGTGTTTGTAGCTGCAGAGCAGAAACCAGACTTGGGCAACTCTCCTGCCTGAAACCATGAGCTGGCTGGAAATAACACAGTCTCTAGGAGGGAGATGATTTAATAACAAAAGCAATCTGGGGGTTTTATTCTCAATGCTTCTCTCTGTCTTAGCTGTTTCTGCAGTTGTCTGAAGCAGTCACCCATTACATTCCTAATTCATCAGAAACCTGGGGACACCTGTGTCTCTATGAGCCATGAAAATGGAATTTTATGGACTTCTTTCTTTCATATTTTCTTTTGGGAAGGGCTGTGGGTTTTAGTTTGTGCTGATGATTATTCTGAAGCACCCACGGCATCTCTCCTCCTCCTGCTTGCTCTGCCACTTCCCTTGCTCCATGGAAGGCAGAATCACAGAACACTTTGGGTTGGAATGGATCTTCAAGGTCATCTTTGCCATGGGCAGGGACACCTTCCACATAATCCCATAGTTCCAAAAGGGGTTGGGTTTGGTTGAACTCCATCTGGGAGACTCTGAGCAACTCATTTCTTCTCTGGGGAGCCCCCACTGCCACGAGGGCCCTGCAGGTCCCTCAGAACAGCAGAGGACTCTCTCTGCAGGTGCTGATGTTCATGGGAACCTCAGGATGCTACTGAAGTAGCCGTGGCTGATAATAACCCTGCGTTGGGGAGGCCACTTCTCCAGGAAACACCATGACGGGAATTACAATCACCATTTAAAGGCATTTTCCCCCTTCCTCTGGTGGCTTATCAGATTACAGGAAACCAGAGCAGTTTTGCTGCCTTATTATGAGAGATGGATGCTACTGTTTGCAGGGTTTGCCCATCCATCTCCTTCCCTGACACCCTCCCTGCTCAGGGGATGCACTGCTCACTCCATGTGCAAAGGCTTCCCAAAGCTCCCTCTCTTTGCTCCTTCCCTGCTGCTGGATTTATCTGTGCTTTGCAAAGCACCAATATTTATTCTTCTGCTTCCCCCTGCCCTCAGCTTTCCCTCCCAGCATGGAAAGATGGATCTCTATTTTCTTAAATGCTCAGGCAATTATGTTCATCCTGCGAGTGGTCCCCGAGGGGAGCTCTGCACTCAGGGCTATTTGCAGCTGCAAAATCCTTTTTCAGTGTGACAAGTGCCTACAGGTGACCTCTCCTCAGCCTGGACTGTGCAGCTGATGGTCCCTGACCCCCTGAAAGCCACGTTTTGGGGGGGGTTCA
>WEIV01021191.1:116004-236004 GCA_013390005.1 Calyptomena viridis
TAAAAAATATTATTATTATTATTATTATTATTATTATTATTATTATTACTATACAGAACAGACATCTCATGTCCTTGGCTCATTCCAAGGTGTTCCAAAGCAAACAGATCCTGCCCAAAAGGAATTTCCAGCCTGGTCAGACTGATAAATTGGCTCTTCCCCACAGAGATTCGTGTTACAAGTTTCACTTTAAGGAGAGAGTGGATCATCACAAGGATGTTTTCCATCCCCAGCCTGTGGCACTGGGACTTCCCATTCCAGCAGGGATGTTTGTCTGATCATGGCATTATCTTCCTGTTGGGTGAGGGTGTGGGAAGGGACAGGCAGAAGGGGGTCTGGGGTCCTCCCTGTACATACTGGGAGCAGAAATGAGTCCTGGTGTGTCTCTGTGGCCTCTGGAAAGGCTGTGCTCCCCTCACTTGCCCTGGCAAAGAGCATCCTGTGTGTTTTCCTGCTGAATCCCTGAGCTATCCCAGCTGATTCATCCTGACATGAGTTTAAAGGGGCATCACAGAAAGTACTTCCAGTGGCATTGTGCTTTGCATCCCGGGGAGGCTTTTCCCTGTGATCCACGTGGAGCAGTGGCTGCACACTCTGACCATGATTGGTGTGGAACTGATGGGGTTAGTCACATCCAGCCCATGCCACACCAGGATCCATGGGCTCCTTCCATTGCTTGGGCATTAATTAGGGCTGATTTTAACCTCAGCCATTNATCCCATAGTTCCAAAAGGGGTTGGGTTTGGTTGAACTCCATCTGGGAGACTCTGAGCAACTCATTTCTTCTCTGGGGAGCCCCCACTGCCACGAGGGCCCTGCAGGTCCCTCAGAACAGCAGAGGACTCTCTCTGCAGGTGCTGATGTTCATGGGAACCTCAGGATGCTACTGAAGTAGCCGTGGCTGATAATAACCCTGCGTTGGGGAGGCCACTTCTCCAGGAAACACCATGACGGGAATTACAATCACCATTTAAAGGCATTTTCCCCCTTCCTCTGGTGGCTTATCAGATTACAGGAAACCAGAGCAGTTTTGCTGCCTTATTATGAGAGATGGATGCTACTGTTTGCAGGGTTTGCCCATCCATCTCCTTCCCTGACACCCTCCCTGCTCAGGGGATGCACTGCTCACTCCATGTGCAAAGGCTTCCCAAAGCTCCCTCTCTTTGCTCCTTCCCTGCTGCTGGATTTATCTGTGCTTTGCAAAGCACCAATATTTATTCTTCTGCTTCCCCCTGCCCTCAGCTTTCCCTCCCAGCATGGAAAGATGGATCTCTATTTTCTTAAATGCTCAGGCAATTATGTTCATCCTGCGAGTGGTCCCCGAGGGGAGCTCTGCACTCAGGGCTATTTGCAGCTGCAAAATCCTTTTTCAGTGTGACAAGTGCCTACAGGTGACCTCTCCTCAGCCTGGACTGTGCAGCTGATGGTCCCTGACCCCCTGAAAGCCACGTTTTGGGGGGGGTTCAACATCTCCCTAGGCCTCCTGCTGGCTTTCAGTGGGATTTGTAGCTCTATCCCTGTGCCTTGTCCATCCCTTCCTCGGGTCAGTGGACTCAGCCCCTTGGATTCGTGTCAAGCATCCAAAGGGAGCAACAAAAGCACCTCAGATGAGGCTTCCTTGGGCTCCCATCACCCTCTCTCCAGGTTCTGACATCTCTTAGACCAATTCTTGTGCTTTGACTAAAGTTTGGGAGATGGGAATCAACCATCTGCTCTCAGGGACAACATGAGAGAAGGAGCCTTGGTTTCTCCTCTCCTTTCCAGTCCCACCCCTATGGTCTCATCATCCCAACCCTGCAGTGATTCCTGTGTCCCACTGGTGATTCACCTTGAGCAGCTAGTGGCAATTTCATTGATCTGAAGCCAAATTTTGCTCTCAGAGTGCAAACACTCTGGCTGAGGCTCTGCAATCCTTACCACTGATATCACCCCTACTTGCAGCACAGTTTATTTGAATTTTACCCCTCATAGCCTGTTTCTCCTTGCACCCACTCAGTCCTCGCTGCCGTGATCACCTTCCCAAGGGTTTCTTTTTAAGTGCATTTTGAATTGAAGTCATCTGGCTCCCTTTCTACTTGGCTCCCCCAAAAAGCACAGCTCATATGATGATGTTCTGCACTTGCCTGTTTCTCTCTTCAGAAAACAATTAAGGATGTCGACCAGTTTGAGCCAGAGAGAGGGAATTTCTCATGTATTTTGGGAACACATAAAACAAGTGGAAGAAATCCTGCTAATGCTCAGGGGAAGAAAGGGCTGAGGGGTGAGTATAACCCTTGTCAGGCATCAGAAAATCCAAATTTTGGGGGACTAGAGTCCTTCAGGTGCATCCTAATGGGAATGACTTGCTACATTTATACAATTTTACTTATACCAATATTACATGTGGAGTAAACAGAGGCAGGAAACAGGTAGTTCAAGGGAAAATGGTAAAAATGCCTCAAAGTGTTTCCCATCTATGTTTAGTATCTGGTGTGAAGTTTTCAGGCAGGTTTTAAAAAATATTATTATTATTATTATTATTATTATTATTATTATTATTATTATACAGAACAGACATCTCATGTCCTTGGCTCATTCCAAGGTGTTCCAAAGCAAACAGATCCTGCCCAAAAGGAATTTCCAGCCTGGTCAGACTGATAAATTGGCTCTTCCCCACAGAGATTCGTGTTACAAGTTTCACTTTAAGGAGAGAGTGGATCATCACAAGGATGTTTTCTGTCCCCAGCCTGTGGCACTGGGACTTCCCATTCCAGCAGGGATGTTTGTCTGATCATGGCATTATCTTCCTGTTGGGTGAGGGTGTGGGAAGGGACAGGCAGAAGGGGGTCTGGGGTCCTCCCTGTACATACTGGGAGCAGAAATGAGTCCTGGTGTGTCTCTGTGGCCTCTGGAAAGGCTGTGCTCCCCTCACTTGCCCTGGCAAAGAGCATCCTGTGTGTTTTCCTGCTGAATCCCTGAGCTATCCCAGCTGATTCATCCTGACATGAGTTTAAAGGGGCATCACAGAAAGTACTTCCAGTGGCATTGTGCTTTGCATCCCGGGGAGGCTTTTCCCTGTGATCCACGTGGAGCAGTGGCTGCACACTCTGACCATGATTGGTGTGGAACTGATGGGGTTAGTCACATCCAGCCCATGCCACACCAGGATCCATGGGCTCCTTCCATTGCTTGGGCATTAATTAGGGCTGATTTTAACCTCAGCCATTGCAGAAGGAGAAGGAAAAATGCTCCTCTGTTGGAAGGATGGGGATTTTTGTTCTATAACCACTTGGAAAGTATCAAGTTAAGAGCATGGACAGACACAGGAAAAGGCTTTGGTGGCATCCGAGTCCATTTTTCAGCTCATGAAAGGAATAATTAACACCTCTCATGTCTTAGGGACAGTGAAATGCAGCCTGCAATGAAACACCCAGCAAGGGAATAAGGTTTCTGCTGCTTTTTTCCTGGTGGAGGTGACATGATCCGCTTTAATATCCCAGATCCTCTCAACAACATGGCACGGGGATAGATCAGCACCTGGTGTACTTGAAAAGCACAGGAAAGAGTTAATATTGAAAACTGGGAGAGAGTAAGCCAAAAAGTTTGGGATAAAGTTATGTGGGATCCCATGGGGTTTGAGAATATCCCCTTGTAGACACACAAGACACAAACCTTTCCTGTCCCTCCACAAAGGAGGCATGACTTGGACACTTTGTCTGGGGCAGGACCAGGAAAGCTTGGCGTGATCCGAGGGGAAAACCAGAGCAGGACACATGGATTTGCTCATCTACAAAGAGTTGGCTGGGAATGTAAGAATTCAAACGAGCTCTCCAGCAGGAGAAACACGCCAGGCCATCATAACAAACAGCAGGAGACACAAGTGCAAATTCACTCCGGCGTTGTCCTGCCAGACTCCGGCAATAAACCGTGATCGGCGGAGGGATGGGGAGTAGGAGGAGGTCAGTTCTCCTGGGGAGGGAGGTGCTGGCAGGATGAGATTAAAATGGTCCTGACTTGTAAAGGGGAAGAGGAAGAGCAAGAGGAGATATGATAAAGCTCTAATCCCAGCCCAGGAGACACTCGGGACTCGCTCAATCCATGTGGAGCAGCTTTGGGAGCTCCGTGTCTCCACAAGGATTGCTGTGCTTTGAGATGTCAAAGAATGGTTTGGGTCAGAAAGGACCTTTAGAGGTCATAGTCCCACCCCCTGCCACGGGCAGGGACATCTTCCACTATCCCAGGTTGCTCCAACCTGACCTTGGATGTTTCCAGGGATGGGGCAGCCACAGCTTCTCCGGGCAACCCTCATTATAAAAAACTTCTACCTTATGACTAGCAATGAATCATCATCTAAAATGATTTTTTTTCTTGTTTGGAGTCTCCGGTGTGTGCCATCTGCAAACTTGGCTGAAGATTTTAGAGTTAAGGGTGTTCACAGCCTCTCCCACATAGATCTAATAAGGACAGGGTCTAATAAGGACAGAAACCATACGCCGGCCTTTCCTCAGTGGGCACATTTATATTGTCTCCCTCTTTTCCCCCTCCCTCCTTCACAAAACATGTTGGAACTCAGGTATTTTGGAGACTGCTTCTTTTCTATCAAATTAGCTGGAAATTTGTGAAAAGAAAATGCTAGAGGAGAAGCAGACAGCCCATCCAGACAGACAGATATATCCTCCCTCCCACACTCTTCAAGAGTGCCTGTACAAACTTCATCTTCTTAGGGTGCAACAAATCACTCCCACCTTCCTCAAGTCCTGGCAGCAAAGAAAAATTGCAGCCCTCAAGTACTTCTCAGCAGTGGAGTTTGTGTCCCTGGGTTTTTCCTTTGCAATATCCCATTTCTGTTGAGTTGGAGCCTGAAACACTGATTTTCTGTAATTCCTTTTTGGACTCGCTTCGGGGTGGTGATTTCTGGGAAAAAAGGAATTGTATAAATGACTACAAATTGCAAATATTGGATGCCTCCAGTCTCTGCTGTGACAGCCAGGGGGGAAATAGTCTCAAATGGTGGTGTAGCATCTCTGTGTGTCCCCAGGTACTACTGGTTGCATTGTGGTGGTGAGACAGGTTTGTGGGTGTTTGATTTGATCACCTCAGACCCCAGGGAGGGTCAGGGTCTGTCATCTGCCCCGTGAAGGAGAGAAGGCACAGGGAACTGCTCTGCCAACAGGCTCAGTAGGCACCTGCCAATGCCAACAGGCTCCTGGGGGTTAAAAACCAGCCAAAAACACTCTGGCACTGGGAAGCCATTCCCCCTTTTCCTGTCACTGTCCCGTGCCTCCTTTGGATTTGGAGGCTTTGCACACAGGTTTAAATGCTCTCTGCAGGGCTGCCTTCATGTCAGTGTATAATTATTTCTTGGCAGGTATTTTCTTGCCCATATGGCAGAGAAAATATCAATTGCGAGGGAAACCATGGAACTGAGGACTTGCTTTCCAGCAAGAACTGTTGCAGGTTGGTCTTCCCCTTTCCCATGGAACAGAATACATCAGATGTAGCCCTGGAAGGCTCCCAGTAAAGGCCCTTTGCTGGCAGTGGGTGCTTTGGGAAGGGATTTGCAGTGAATGTGTAGAGGGAGGCAGAGGAATTTGGGACAGGAGGTTGAAACCTGGAAAGGGGCATCACTGAGTTCAGTCCCCTGCTTTCACAGACAGCTTTCTGAATGTCCAAAACCCATTTATTCTTTACTCCTCACCCTCAAAACACTCCCCTGGTCATCCTATACTGTGTTAGTACCAACACACCAATGCAATGAGCCACAAGACAATGTTAAGAGAGACCAGGACTTCAGTGGTTTCTGAGGGTTCCCACGGAGTGAGTCCCTCCTGCCTGTGGAGAAAACATGCCCGTGGAGCAGGATTTGCTGCACAAATGCTCTGGGTTTAGAGCCCTCTCATGGGAGGTAATTTGGCAGCTCCAAAGGCACCAGCAGCCAGAGGAATTCCTGAGGGACCACAGCCTTCTGTGCATCTTTACAGCCCCAACAGCCTGGTCCTGCTTGGCATTCCCAGATTGCAGTCACGGTGGTGCTGGGATCCAAGGAAGGAGCTTGGGGGCTCACTCCACCTGGAAATGGGGGAATGCACCCCGAGGATGTGAGTCTTCCAGGGATGCCACTGCAGCCTGGGATGGGTCCTCCCTGCATGGAGCAGGCAGAGGTGGAGCTGCTGGGTCCTGCTGCAGCCTGGGGCTCTCCTTGATCCCACCCCAGGAGACAGGAGGTCTGGCTGGACTGGATTTCAGCATTATGGGAACTTCATGGAATCTCCCCAAGCTGTCTGGTGTGGAGCTGCACGGAGGAGTCCACGGTGGTGTCTTGGCAGGCTGGACATGAACTGTGAGCTGCAAAATAAACAGTCTGGACCTGGAGAACAGCAATCAACTCCAGATATGGGGAATCTTCCCCAAGAGGAGAAAGGAGACAACCAGATGGGCTGTTGGAGTTTTCCTCCTTCCCTAATTTCTATAAACATGAAAAGAAGTTGGACAAAGCCACAGGTTTATAGCCAGCCTTGGAAGAGCTGATGTCCAATGTTTGGGAGGGTTTGGCTTTTGCAGTTGTTCCTCAGTGGGAGACATTCCCGTAAAGCTCCCCCAGACTTGGACATGGATATCAGTAAAACAGGTGTCTCTGCTTTTATGAGTTCTGATGTTTCTTTTGTGTCTGAAATGAGTGTAAAATTGTCAATGGGGCTCCTTTGGACTCTTCAACTTCCCATATTTAGTAAAAAGCAGTGGGGGAAGGTTTTCATTTTACACTCCAAAGCAAATCTCCTCCTGCACACAAACCAACCTCCTTTTCTCCTCCTTTGGGCAAAGCCTCTTCAGCCAGAGACCCCCATCAACCACCTCCTATTGCCTGATTTAGAGGGAGCAGTGCTGGGTCACTCCCACACCTCCATCCCTCCTCACAGCCCCTGAAGGAGCAGCTTTGAACAAACAACCCCTGGCATGTGCAGAGTAGTCTGTGAGAGGCAGAGCCATCTTTTGGGGCAGTTTGTTCTCAGTCCATATATGACTCCACATGGACTTCAACGTGACAACCCCACCATAATATTTGTGAGGAATGGCTTCCCCAGCATCTTCCATTACACCAATACCCACATTTAGAGCTGCAAAGGGACAGTGGGGGTTATGTGTTCCCAGCTATAGGTCAGAACACGTAACAATATGAATTCCTCCTTTTTTTTTTCCCCGTTTTTCTCTGCATTTGGTGTTATTCCCACTCCCTGCTCCAATGCATGAGGGATGTACAGGCCTAAAGGACAGGCACTCTCTAACCTCAGACCTGTCTCTTCTGCCAAATTCTGCCCAAATTTAGGTGTCTTCAATGATTGGCATCTGAGTTCAGCATCTAAATGGCTGCCCTGTGGGAAGGAGCAGTCTCACCCTGGCACTGTTCATCCCAGACCAGGACAAACAACGGGGTGGGATGATCTGTGCTTCAGACCAGCCTCTTCTTTGACCTACAGCAGACTCAGACACCCAGTTCAGCCCCACGGCTTCAGCCCTCTGCTCATAGACACCTACTCCAAGCTCATGTCCTGGAGCATTCCCTTCACTCTCCAGCTTCCAACATGGGAAATACATTCCCACATTTGTGTCTTGTAGGTCTGGGGCGATGCCTACCAGCCCCAAGTGTTTATGCATGTACCATGCATTGAGCTGACCATGTTCTTATTATGATTTCTTTACTTCTTGTCCTAATATCTTCGCTTTTTTCCTTGCATTGCCACTTGGCTTTGCCTTGATGGAGGAACAAAGGAAACCACCTCTGGACTCCCCCTTGACTTGAGCACGGGCTCACCATGGACTCAGACCTCCACTTCCATTTTTTTCCATTCCCAAAGGGGAAAAAGTGGCTGTTGCTCTGGCTCCTGGAAATAACATAACCCTTCTTTCCTTATCTGCCACGAGGCAAAGATAGCACGGCTTCTCCCGGGCTTGGCAGTGTTGGGAGATACTTGGATGAAAGGCACTCCAGAGCTATTAAGTGCTCATGTTATTTATTGTGCTTTCCCAAGTGGGTCCCCTCAGCAGTGCAGTGTGAAAGGAGTGTCACTGGAGCACCCCCGGTGACATTCCCTCTGGGAACGGGTGTCCTCCTGCAGGGAGGTTTTTGCTCCAGTAAACACACTCACCTGCTTTTCCCCCTCTCCCAGGATGGTTTTTCCCCAAGGAAGTCCTTTCAGTCTGATGGAATTTGGTCAGGGCAGGGCTAAAATGAAACTGAGATGCACCTTTGGAACTGGGCAAGACTCTTCCTTCTGATGCTCTTGAATGTTTTGCTGGAACTTCTCAAGGGTAGAAGGCAATAAAGTGAGGGGACTTGGATTCTTTACAGTTTTCTTATTGAAATGATTTATCTTTCTGGTCTCACTTACTTTCATTACTTTTATATTTAGTATAAGGGAGAGAAACTTAGTGATGCAATTCATTCAATGTACTGCCAAAGTCTAGGTTGAGTTATTTCCTACATATGCTCTTGGTGATATCACTGAGCAATTCAAAACTCCAGTCTAGAAGAAAATGTCCTTTTTTTCCCCCTTTTTTATTTTGGAGTCACCACCAGTTAGACCAGTTGCTCTGGCCAGTACCATTTTGAGGTGCTTTGCCTCCTGGTTGGGATGCACACACTGCATCCATGGGCTTCAGAGTGCAAAACATAACAGGAAACCACCTGAAAATGTGCATTCTGGAAAAATTTCCAGTGCTTTTTACCCTGTTTCTAGACAGCCTGGAAATACCAGAGAGACTTGCCTTTCTAGCAGGGTTTGAGTGGACTCAAATCCAGACAGAAATGAGAAGAACAAAGAGTGGCAGGAAGCAGAGTCTGGTTGTTATGGATTTATGTCTCAAAGTTGATGGCTTGTTAAACTGATTTATTTTAGGATTGTCCATTTTTTTTCTGTTTCACCTTTAGAATTCCCCTGGGCTTCTTGCACAATTTGTCTACTACAATCTGCTATGTACATCACCCACCCTGTAGAAATCAGCTAATAGGATAAAAATTAGGAAGGAATTGTTTAGATTGAAATCACTCCTTTCTCTGAATCATTATTTTAATGTGGAAATAGGGACATAATTTCTTTGGAGACCTTCAGTTTCCTGTCAAAGCTGTTTGAAAAATCAACAGGTGGAGAAATCTGTGGGGGACAGATAGATGACAGACCGAATGACCATGTAAATCTAATTTCTTGGGGGGAAAGTTTATATAATAAAATGGTAAAGTGAACTCACAAGTGGTTCCCTCACTGTATTTCCTGTGCTGAATGGAGGAGAAGCAAATTGTGGAAAATCTTAACCCGGGTTTGGACTGAGGCTATCTTTAAAATAAATTTAATTTTTAACAAGTCTCAATTAGACAAACGTTTTGTAGATTTTGAAGCACTCCCTTCAGCGAAACACAATTTCAGCCCAATATTGCCCATCCAGATGTGTTTCAAACTTCTGGGGACCAAATGTTTTAGAAGTGGAGGCAGATCCCTGCAGACTTTAGATACCTCCAGCTCCCTTTTCCTGGGACCTTCATCTCCAGCAACTGGAAATGTATTAAACACAGAGAGTTTTATTTAGGTTCTTGGCAAAATGATGTTTGGATGGTATGTTTTTTCTGGTATGTGAAGTTCATCCCTTGTGTGGCACATTTATCCCCTTTCTTCCCTCTTGGAGCAGTGGGAAGGGAACAGTAGGAAGGAAAAGAAGGGGGAAGGCAGGAGAAGGGGGATGCAGACAAGGGAGGAGGTTGGTGGGGTGTGTCTTCCCAGTTTGAATGATTTATTTTACTTCTGGGAAACACTGAAACTTCCAAGTTGAAATTAATGGGACAAGAACACTTTCCAGGTGCTCATAAGTGCAAAAGTACAATAAATCAAAGAGGTATTTAAAGGAGGAATCTTGCAGCCTAGGGAGGAAAAAAGAAAAAAGCCAGGCAGAGGAGCAGGCTTCTGAAGCTGTGTCTATTCTGATGTGTAACATGGTCTCTAAGCTCCTGTGGGGCACTGAGGACATATTTTGGGCTGCAAGAGAAGCTTTCTTGGGCTGGTCCAACCTAGAGCTGGAGGAGCTTGTCTGAGTCTGAAGGGCAATGAGCAAGATGTGACAGAGAGGGCCAGGAAGGACTGAGAGGGAAAAGTGGCCATTTGTAATTAAATTACTAATATTTAAATGATTAAATTTAAATTAATAATTAATAATGAATTATTTATGATTATTTCTATTGTGGTAACACCTACAACCTTCGGGGCAGCCCCGGCCCGTGCTGTGCCAGGTGTTGTGCAAATAGATTGGAAAAATCCAATTTTAACTTTCTTTTCTCCCTCTCTCAAGCTGTCCTGGGCTTGGGCCCATGAGTGTATCATCAATTGCTGACTTGCTGACAGCTGGAGAGAGCACAATGAGTCAGATCTCTACTTGAGATGAACCATTGGTCAATTAAACTAATAGTGAAAATCTCTGGGCAGAAGAAAGGAAACGTTTATGAGCTCATGTTAAGTGTGCTGTGGCTAAAGGGGAATAAAAGCTCTCCACCATTATAACATGAGAACCCAGGCTCATTAATAAACAAAGAGCAGGATGTAATTAATAAATGCCTCTGGAATAGCCAGAATATGGAATTCCTTTCTAGATGCGTCATTAGCACGAGAAATAAAAATTAAGCTGATAAGGATGGGCTCGGAAATGGGGAGAGTATACAAATCATAGAGGTTGGCTGATAGTTATCCTGCTTGTTCAAGGGATTTAACCAAAGAGTTAAGGAATCACTGTGGAGCAGTGGAATTGTGGCCATGGAATATAAAAAGAAATGTTTGTAGTTTGCTTTTATATGGCAGAAATTGTCTGTTGTGCTGATCATGGTACAGACATAGAAGAGGGACACCACTGGATCTGATCTGTGACATGATCCCAGGGGGAAATTTGTAACAGGAATAAAAGAGAAAAATTTGTTGGTCTTCCAGAATCTGGGGGGATAAAAAAGCTCTGCTACAAAACAATTGTATTTGTGGTGGGGAATAATGGTACACAGAAAAAAAAGCACTTTGTGGTTTAAATCTTCGAACTACCAGCAGGTCAATCACTTCACAACCTTCTCACGTCTTGGACCTCATCTCCTTGAAATGCAACCCAGGAGAGGCCTGGAAGGACCCACCAGCCCCAAACTGAGCAGGGATGTTTCCTGAACTTCATTTCCCTAGATGAATCCAGGCTCTGGCCAAGATTTACTGAAGGTCAGTGCTTTGCCTTAGTTCTCCCTGTTTTTTTTTCTTCCCCCTCATTTTATTCTCACTGGGAGAAGAATCAGCCCCACAACTTAGTCCAGCTTTTTCCCAATACACAACACAAGTGACACTATTTTGGCAACCTATCTGGGATATTTCTTTAGCAGTCTTGTCCTCTTTTCTGAACTTCAATATGTGTTTCAAACCTCCCCTGCAAAATGCAAAAAGTAAATAAAGAGACAATTTAGAGGGGTAACACACAGGCCTAACAGAAGATGGAGAGGAGAAACAGTAACAAATAAACCTAAATAAAGAGTCAAACTCTTAATAAATTATGTCCCATCACCAGACAACTGTAGCAGAGCAGCCAAATTAGCTGCCATACCCTGATGCTGATAGTCCAGATAAAATATTAAAGCAAATCTGGACCAAGGAGAGGCTCTCAGCAATGGTACAACAGTTTGCTTTCTAGCCAAGGCAAAAATAACATGTAATCATTTAATACAATTTCTTCAAATAAACTTCATGTTGAGCTAATGATTTCCAGATGGATGAAGGTTTATAAACATCTCTGCCACATGATATGTTCCCACTGGGTAACAGAAAGGGTAAGAGAGGGATTTAGTCACTGGGGCTGTACCAGTAAATTAAATGTGCCCAGTGCTGGTGTCCTGAGCGAGGGAGGGCTTGTGTCCACATTGCTGGTCCTTCTTGCTGTCCAAAGCCAGGTGGCTTCTTCCAAACTTCCCATCTGGAATCCCTGGTTTGTGCCTGGGAGGTGTTGCATGAAGCACTCTGGTGGTCCAGACCTGAACAGTGCCAAGAGCATCCCAAAAACTAAACTATCTGGTGCTGTTTGATTTACCCATATGGACACAACCCAAAAGAAACTTTGCAGAAGAGCCCACAGCCCTTTCTGCATCAACCATTGCCCTCCTCAAAACTATTTTGGAAGCTCATCTAAAGCTTCAGGGCTGGGATATATTGGCCAGCTCTGAAAACACGGAATCCCACATGGAAGATCAAGCCCCAAATGGTCATACTCAAAACTAAGGCAGGAACCTGCTTGAGATGTCCACACAGTCCATCAGCCAACGGCCCAGCACCTTTTTTGGGATGAAATACTGAGCTTCTTGGAGCCAAAGCTGCTTGTCAGGGTTACACATGCATTTGATTGCTTTGTTGGGTTGGGCCCCTGCAGAATCAGCACCAGGAATGTGGAGGAAACAATGGCACTTCGCACTTCAGCGTGGAGAGTTCGGAGTGTTATTAATTATTTTTCATTTTGTTGCTTAGCATGAAGAGACAGAGGGCTGAAACAAAGCCAGGCAGAAATCAGCCACAGTTATTAGTGTCTCAAATCTTTGTCTTGTAGGCTTCAGTCTGGTTAAAACAACAGAAAGGAAAAAAACAAAAAGAAAGCTACACATGGTTCAGATGAAGGCCCCCAAGATATGTGGGATTTTAGATAAATGGCCTGGGTTGGAGCCAGCACTAATTATTTCCCTTTAAATCCTCCGATACTATTTTTTCCCCTGTTTATGGGGGGTCATTATTTGTTTCTTTTACCTCAGTTTTTATCATACCTCCCTCCATGACAATACATCCATGGATCCCTGAAATCTAAATGAACCATGGAACAGTTCAATTTCATCAAGGACCTGATGGAAAATTGGCGTGTTTTTAGCTCATCCTGCTCGGTTTTCCACCTGGTGGGTTGGAAAAGAGTCTTCAGCTTCCAGGATCCCATATCTTGGGCAAATATGCTGTGGAGCCAAGACCAGGGGCAACCCCAGTTCCTAAGCTTCTTTTCTTTCCAGAAGTCCCTGCAATCCATGGGTGTCTACAAGGACATCAGGTCTGTTCTCAGAAGGCTGGAAATCTCTGTTTCCCAGATAGTCTCCCCTCAAAATGTAAGCAAATATCATCTGTTGGAGCTGAGAAGTGGAAGTGTGTCTGTCCTGTTATGGATTCATGTTTACATTTTTAATGGGAGAAGGAGAGGGGGTTCCATCTTTTTGAGGTTTTTTAGTTCTCTTGCACATCCCACAGCTTTGTAACCCAGAGGATACACTTGGGCTCCTTTTGGAAAGGAGAAGTGGCTTAGAAGGGCCTCAAATCTACTTTACTCTCTGGATTTTGCAAACCAAAGGTTATCTATTTACCACTGCAACGTTTCTTCCATGAAAAGGGATGGGGCAGCCACAGCTTCTCTGGGAAACCTGTGCCAGGGCCTCTCCACCCTCACAGCCAAGAATTCCTTCCCAATATGCCATCTAATTCCCCTCTGGCAGTGGGAAGCCATTCCCCCTTGTCCTGTCCCTCCATCCCTTGTCCAAAGTCCTTCTCCAGCTCTTGGAGTCCCTTTGGCCTTGGAAGTGGCTCTAAGGTATCCCTGGATCCTTCTCTTCTCCAGGTGAGAAGGGGACTTTTCCTAGGAAATGGGTGTTGAGCAGGAAAGAGGAGAGTTCTGGGAAAGGACTTCTTTTCTGCAAAGTTAGTTCTGCTGAGTTTACAAGGTGCTAAAGGTGTTAATGCCACATGCTTTGGTACCATCGGAGTGGGAACAAAGTTTCATTATGCCTTTCTACAGCACCATTTCTCAGCCTCCATATTTTCCCCTCTGGCTTTTTTCCACACTTTTCCCCCTCCATTCTTTCTTTCTTCATCCCCCTTCTTCCTCTTATTCCTTTGCTTTGTCTCCTGGATTTATTCCCGTTCTCTAGATTGTCTTATTAATTTTACTCTTTCCCAAAGAAAAAAAACAGGCTTGTGGGCTGGAGGCTTTACAACATTCTCTCCTAGTCCTGGATTTAAACCACCTAACCAGGGGTCCATAATGTACTGACATGGAAAGACTAGACTTCTTCTCAAACTAATAACCTAGGAATTTTTATGGACTTCAGAGCTCTGCAATGTTTTCTAACCACATGGCACAGCTTGCTGAGGCATTTGCAGCCATGGGTGAAAAGCCACTGTGGCTGGACACGCCAGCTTTGTCAACACCTGGGAGCAGGGATGCAGAGATGGAAAAGCCAAGGAAGTGGGTGGAGAAATGTGGGATCCATGCAACAGCCCCTACCTGCTTCCTCCCAGGTCTGCCTCAGCCAAGGTACACCTCCCAGACTATGAACTGTGCTATTGGAAAGTATCTTCAACAAAAT
This sequence comes from Calyptomena viridis, assembly GCA_013390005.1. NCBI lineage: Eukaryota > Metazoa > Chordata > Aves > Passeriformes > Eurylaimidae > Calyptomena > Calyptomena viridis. The sequence continues at coordinate 130,370 of WEIV01021191.1, forward strand.
GGGATTGCTAGGAGTTGGGAATGCAACCATACACTTGCTTTATTCTCTGCTTTGACCACTGTTACATCCTGAGTTAGAAGGGTCCTTGACCCAAACCAATGTGGCTGATCTGGTTGAGATGCTGCCACACCTCTCATTTTAACACCTTTTCTCGTGATAAAGACACAATAAAAGCATTCAGAAATTGGCATTCATTGCTCTCTTTGCCCAGTAAAATGCTTGTTGCTGCTCATCACATTCTCAGAGCACCATTTCAAATGATGCATGAAACCCTTTTTTCCTCCTTGCTATCTGTGCAGCTGCAGTTTGGTGCCAGGCAGTGCTTCCTTTATGGGGTGGAGGTACCACCTTTGTGAGCTGTGCATGGTTTTGCAAAGCTTTTCAAAGCCCTTCAGGGTGAAAGCTGACAGTGGAAAGAAAGATTCACAGCCATTTGACTGATATTTGAAGGCAGAAAGCTGACCACCTCTGAAGTGATTTATACCACTATGTGATCTGCCATCGTAGGAGATGGTTTTTTCCACTGCAAGGCATTTGTGAGACCTTCACCTTTTGCATTTTTTGCTTGTCAGTCTGCTTATCTTTCCATTTTATTTAATTAGAAACACTGGGTTGATGATGCCTCTCCTCAGAGGTTGAACACACCAGCCCATTCTCTGTGCAGCTCAGGCCATGGAAGTACCTTGGCTGCCCTGAAATCACCTGGGGAAAAAGAAAGAGAAGGAAAAGCTCCCTGTGATGGATTACCAACCCATCCCTGGGATATTCCAGAGAGAACAGACACGCAGCCCATGCTGAGGATGAATTACTGGATCCTATTATAACGGGAGGAATAAAGCAAAAGGAAAACTTCTCCAGATAATCAGCACCAGCTGCCATTGGTGGGATCCCCCCTTCCTCCAGGCAAGCCACAGCTGGGATTCCTGCCACATCCCACGTTGTTTCCTGCCCTCAGCATCTGAACAACATGACATGTTCTGCTTTAGTGCACCCATATTTCTTCCTTACGCCCGAGTTTCCGGCTGCTCGGAAAAGCAGGAGGACAGGGAGGATGTAACTCATCCGTGAGGAGGACCATGGACAAGGATACAGGGGGGAAAAGTTTCCGGTGAGCCTCCGGATGGGAGACATGGATCTTCTTTTCTGCCTCAGCAACATGTCAGGGTAATTGGAAGCAACAAGGCAGTGCTGGAAAAGGTTGTCATGGATCTTAAGCCTTGGTGGGAGTCGCTCCCCACAATATATGAAGTGCTTACAAGGAGCTGTGACAAGCCCAGCACACGGCTGACACGCTCAGCCTTCCACCTCAGCCAGGGAGGCAGGGAAAAGAAGGTGAAAAGTTTCATGCAGTCACGGGGAGAACAGTGCCAGGATTGTTTGAGAGGGGAACAAAGTCAGGTTCTAGCTGGGAAGGCCAAAATTCCTTTGGGAAATGTAACGTGGGCTTTGTGAGGCGGCAGCAGATGGGGTGTGAGAATTCTGTCCCAACCCTGTGTGCCTGAGGGACTCCCCACCTCTGGCATGAGGAGAACAGGCACAGACAACATGCACTGCAGGGCAGTTGTGAGGGCACAACAGGAGCTCCTGGAGAAGCTCAGCATCCCCCTGGCTCCTCCCTAAGGCTGGAGAGTGCTCGGGCTCCCATTCCACATCTCCCAGGCTGCCCCTCTTGCCCCTGCAACATGCCACGGACTGGCTCTGACTTTACCAGGCATTGGCATTCCTTCTTTGGGGTGTCCTTTTTCCTTCCTGGAAGATGTGTCTCAGCTGATAGTGGTTTTTCTATGCTTCTGTCACTAACCATCAGCCCAGCCCAGTCTGCTCCACACCCAGAAACCTCATCGAGCCTTATATAGTCTTCATCTCTAAGGAGATAGATCTATGAAAAGTGGGGTGTTTTTTTCCAGAGAAATCCCATTTGCAGACCCTGGAGCCCTAAACCCAGCCCAGGGAGTCACCCCTTTCCACCCAGTTACTGCCTAAGGGCAGCCACAGGGGACCAGTGCCTGGCATCCAGGACAATCCAACATGAAGGAGATGCCATGAGACAGAAGCAGTGTGTGCTTGTCTTAGTCTGAACTACTTTTATAATCTGAATTTGTCTACTGTAATTTTTTTCTGAATACTGTTTGGTCTCACCTCCCCTTTAAACCTTATTTAGAGTTTAGGACCTGGACATTTAATTTGGTGCACATTTGTTCCTGTGTGAGGACAGCTGATGCAGAGGGTGAGCCCTACACATCACCAGTTTGCTGCTGGTTTGTGGGCTGGAATTTCCCTGTGTTCTCCTCCAAAATAATCCCTGCTGTGTCTCTCTGGATGCTGGGCACGGCAGGAGGGGAGTTAAAATGAACCCACTCCAGGGGGATAAAAAGGAGCATCTCTCAGAGTGTCACATGTTCAGTCTGGGCTGTGATCCCATCCAGGGAAGCTTATGCTGTTCCCAGTTTCCCCCTTTGATCATTTCTGGAGAGTTGGTGGATCTGAGGCCTCCATTGCCAGGGCCCAGCGGGGTGGATGGACAATGATGGATTGGTCTGAGGGAAGATGTCCTACTGCAAAACACATGTGTTACACACCTTCCCTCCCTCCTGCTCCTTGAAAGCCATGGCAAGGACTGGGGTTCAGCAATTTTGGGCTTGGAACCAGTGAAACACCTCATAATCCTGTGATTATAACACAAGAACACACCCCCACTTCCCATGGCTCGTGTCCTCAGAAGAGCTGATGGGTAAAAAAAAAGTAATAATGGTGCTCTGCAGTTATTCTTTTCCAGGAATCCTCCAAAAGCATCATCGTAAAACTTGTTTCAGTGTAAAGGCTGTCACTTTATTATGTGCCTGTGCCTTGTCAAGCGTGGTGGAACCTTCAGTCCAAAGTGGGACATTTACATCGTGGTTACTGGGATTTGATCAAAAACCCTTTGAAAAGGTAGGGAGAAGTCAGAACATCCCAGCCATTGGTGTGGTTTGTGCTCTCCAGGAGGGAAAACGCTGCAATGTGCTCAAAGCAAAGCTGAATAGCATGAGTTTATGTGCTCATCTTAAGCTAAATATGAGTCAAAAGTAAGATCTGAATATTAACCTTCTGTGATCTCTTCCTTATGGTTTTGCTTCTTCAAATACCTTGCACTAATTTCTTTCCAGCAAAGGTTTGCTGAGAAGTTTAAAGAGGTTCTTACCAACCAACCACTCTTTTCATGGAAACCTTGGGCACTTGAGCTCCATGTGTTTCTGGGAAGGATTATATGAGGTGGTGCCTGAAACAGCCTGAAACTCAATGTTTGTGTGCAAATTAATTCCCTGTGCCCAGGATTGTCCTGTGACTCACCTGGCACAGAACAGTTTGTATCCTTTAAATCTGTTGGAATGCAGAGGTGACCAAGGGTGGATGGGACAGGCTTTTGAGTCCTGCTAAAGAAGTTAAAACCTACATCACCCAGGAGATGATGGTGACCTTTCTAGAGTACAACATGCTCTTGTTTTCTCTCCTGGAGCCATTTTATGTGCCCAAGTGAGACATGAGGTCTCGGAGGGCACTGCCAGTACCTCTGACAGGGCAAACTGAGTGTGACAACCAGGCTGGCAAGGCAAAGAAATGGCAGGAATGTGGTCTCTGCTGTGCTTCCCACTCCCTGCTGGCCTTTGAAGTCAGGAAGCAGCCTGGGAGCTGGAGGGAAACCTCCTGCCTGGCAATTTGGGCTGATGCTAAAGGCTACCAAACTTTTGACAGGAGAGGAGTGGGGAGAAAAGGGATTATATTGTCTGTGAGACAATAATCTGTGGCTACTCTGAGAGATGACAGCTACAGCAGGTCATTTATAATTTGCCAGCAATGTCTCCTTCTGAGCAGCTTTGCAGAGAGGAGGGACAGGAGCAGCTCTTGGCCTCCACCCACCTCATATATTCCTGTCTTTGGGACCTGCTGGCAAGGTTTGGTTGCTTTTTTCCAGCATGAAACGTAATGAGATTTCTCAAGGTTTTGTTAACACCACAGAGGGAGATGTGGCTGAGGGCAAACAAGCTGGAATTTTGTCTGGGGAATCTGCAAGGGCTCAGAGAGACAGAGAAAAGGATGAAATGATAGTTACAAGAGGCTGCCTTGTGATGGACCAATTGTGGCCACTGCAGGCCGAGTGTTGAGGGTAGAAAGAGAGGACAGTGGGAGCTTCTACTGGGAGGGGAGAGGTGATGCTATAGGAGGTTGTGGGCTGCCCAGAACTGAGTTGAGCCATCCCAAAAGTGAGCAGGAAGCCCACAGGAATGTGTATGGGAGCTCCTCACACAGCTGGATGGATCAAGAGAGTGGACATCAAATATGCAGCACGAGGGGATTATCCAGGGTTGCCCTCAGCAGCCTGACTGCACAAAAAGGGCCTTAAAGAAGAAGGGAATAAACTCTTCTCCGTATCCTCAGGGAACAAGGCATGAAGTCATGGTCTTAAACAGAGCCCTGGGAGAGCTCTGTTAAGCTCCAGAGACAAGTTTCTAACAGTAAAGCCAGTTAAGCCCTGGAGATTGCCTGGGGAGGCTGAGCCTTGAACCAATTGTGGTCTTTAAAAACAGTTTAGTGGAACAACTGTCAGGAATGGCTTAGGAACAACTGATCCTGCCTTGAGGCAAAACGAAGGCCTCGATGACCTCCCCTCATCCTGCCAGCCCTCTCTTTTCATGGCTCTTGAGCTTAAAGACGCTGAACTCTGTTTCCAGTGTCGCCTTTGTGATTTGAACCTGGATGGAGTCAGACTGAGGGGTCAGAAGGAATTATAAAGTGTATCTCCCACCCTTGGTGTTTTGGCAAAGGAATGGTCTTAGGAACTACATCCTGAAAAAATAAAAGGAGAATCTCTAGCACTGGTAGATTCACTGTCCATAGAAACAAAGAGGCAGTTCCAGAGTGGGAGTTGTCTGACTTTTTTCAGACACTTTTATTAGCAAACTGTAAACTATTTATTCATCTATTTTAAAATGACATAGATAGTCTTGAAGATCTGTGACCATGGGCCTCCACAGCTACACATTTGGAGGGACTGTACATGCTATTTGTGCATAGATTATTTTCCCCCTGGTTTCTACTTCCCCAAACTGAGGAACCCCTGAAATTGTTTATATTGCTTATATTGGGGAGCCTGGTATCCAAAATCTGAGGGGAATAAAAGGAGTGAAGACAGAGTGTGGAAAAATTGTAATTACCAGTCATTTTACAGGTGTTGTCTCCCACAGATTTGTGGTTCTGAAGGTCATGTACACAAGTAGAGGTGGTTCTCAGCCACCCCAAACCCACTAAGGAAGCAAAAAACCCCATTATTTCTTAATATCTTCCTTCCTTTCTTGGTGAAACCTTCCAAGCTTGGAATTAGGAGAAAGCCTGAGTGTTTTCAGGAACAGGATTGGCACCACAGGACAGTGTGAGCAGAAGATCTCTAATTCCAGACCACCCCACACCAGAGCTGTGCTCCAGCAAATTTGTTGTTGTGTCTCTGCTCGTGATCAGTACCAGATGCCATGAAAATAGCTACAAGAAGCTCTGAATTAGGCATTGATGAATAAAAAAAGAGACATCTGAAGGAAGTTACTGAACCACCCTGCTATGGTTTGTGTTAAAAAAAAAAATAAAAAAAATAAAAAGGAGATTGAAACAAGGTGAAACAGAGCCCATATTTGCAGGATCTTTGAGTGCCCTGCCTGAGACGTGGCAAAGGGATGGAATTCATCACATGGAGTTTAAAACGACTTCAAGATACCTCAGGATGGGCCCCCCAAAATCCTGATGTACCCCAAATTTCTTTGTATTCTTACAAATTGTGACCAGTGCTTTTCAATCCACAAGATTTACTTGTAACTGTACATATAAGCAGGGCCATCAGAGCATCAGCAAAGCTCCAGCTGGTGAAAGAAACTTAATCTTAATTTCTGATGCATTCTGTTTCTGTCTGTCAGGTGGGTTTTTTTCTCTTTTTATGCTTTTTTTTTTTTTTAATTGAGTTGGGTCAATATGAAAGCAAAGCCCTCACTGATAGATGTCTCAGAGGAGTCTGAAATGGCAGCTCCCATTTCTTACATTTACCATTGCTTTTGATGATACCTAATGAACATACATCCTCTGAAAGATTCTCTTTGGGGGCTTTAAATCTGGAAACCATTTGACAATTAGGTCGCAAGACACAACAGGGTGTGTTTTATGGGCCCCATTAGTGCCCAGGAGGAGGCGTTTGCTCCGAATTGGGGGTTTTAGGACTAATCTGCTGCAAGGTATTGAGGAGATTCTGCTCCACACAGACCTGATCTGGGTGAAGATACCCCTCCTCACTGGAGGGGAGTTGGCACTGGATGGCCAAGCCAAACCATTTTATGAGCTCTCTTCTAACCCAAACCATTTAATGAGTGTGTGATTCCATGATTCTTCGTTAAGCTGCTTTCTGCCATGGAGCAAAGGCCAAGCCCCAGCTGGAGGACACATCTGCCAGCAGCAGCTGGTGTGGGAAACCTGTGAAGGTCATGGGTTGTGTCTGAGAGCTACAACCAGGACAGGCTGAGCAGTTCCATCACCTCTGAGGTTCCTCTGCCACCCTCATTCTGAGAGAGCCCAGCTCTGCAGGTGGAATCCTGAATACACTGTGGATGTAGCTCATGATGTGGGCAGGGACATTATAGCAAACCCAACAACCTCAGGCTGAGGCTGCTAAATTCAGGCTCCCCAGGGCCTTTCTGGCATGGCTTTCAAACCCTGTGTTTCTCCATGAAAAAAAAAATGGGAAAGGAGACAGGAGCTTTTCCAATCCAGTCCACTCTGCTTTATGGCTCCTAAGGTACGTGGCTGCAGACTGTTACTCGTCTCAGAGCTGAGGACATGAATGAGCTTTCTGTTTGGAAAGCTTTCAGGGACGTGCTGAAGCTGGTTCTTACACAGCCAGCAAAGGGAACCATCAGGGCAAAACATGCCTGAAGAGAGAAATTGAAAACAGCCTTGGAAGAAAATGTGTATACATGTGGCATGACATTTATTTATTATCCTGTGCTGCAGAGCTCTTGCCCAAGCAGAGTTGAAAGCTTAATGAAAACGGTGGATTTTTCTAAGCTCTACCAGGATTTAGACCCTCCAGCAAATGTATAAACAAGGAGCATTTTCAAAGTCTTCTCCTCCTAATGGTTATTCATAACTATTTTAGGGACCTGCTGTTTTATTTGACTGACAGCACTGAAAGGAAAAAAGATCCCAAATGTGGTCTTTCTGCTCCGTGATTTTCCTAACAGCTGGACATAATGCAAAGCCCATTTTCTGCTCCTGCCACAGCTGGTTTGACATCTGTGTAATGGAGGAGAAGCAATGGGGATTGATTGGGCTTGTGAGATTAAAGGTAATTGCTTTTGCTTCCCATGTCTTTGAGAAAGAAGGTGATGGAGCAGGTCTTGCCGTAGGAGACAAACTCATTCCATAGTTCCCGTCGGCACAAATGAAATCCTTTGTAGAAAATTAGGAAAAACACACTAAAGTCTGACTCAACAGAGGGAAGGAAACACTCAATGCCAGGGACTGGAATCTCCACTCTTGTCTGTGTGAGCATTTCTTGGAAAGATCTCTTAATTTCCCTGTACTTCCATCTCCCCTTGTGAGCCATGGAAGATCATTCCTCTTCCTCATTCCTTCCTCAGAGGAAGGCTGCAATTCCCAGATTATTGGCATTGACTAACCAGTGGTCTGGCATGAGGGAGAGCTGATCTTGTCTCAATACAGTGGGACGAACAAGGCAAAATTTCATGTTTTCTCCATCTCTGTCTTTCCTGATAGTGTGGAAATACCTGGACCCAGAACATTTTCACAACTGAAGTCAAAGCTGATGCACTTTGAAAGGTTGCCACGGGGATTTTGGGTTCCCAGGATGGAAGCCCTGCATGTTTTGAGTTGTTCAGGAGTATTTAGAGCCAAGAGCTGAATTTTGCAAACACAGTGAGCCTGGCTTTGAGGAGGGACTCATGACGGCCCTCCAAAGGTGCTACAAGACACACCTGGAATTCTAACCAAAAATTTGGGACTTGGATGCTCATCTCTGTGTAATCAGAGCCTCAACACACTGGTTCCATCAGTCTCTTTGGGAAAACCTTGTAGCAGCACAGCTCCCTTTAAGTTTTTGCTTTGCCCAGCCAAACCCAGAGCTTGGAATACAAAGGAAGGATCTGCAGGGAACTGCTGAGGCATCACATCCCATATTACCAGGCTGTGGTGACTGTTCTGTGTGTCCTGATGTTCAGCCATCCACTGCACTTCTGTGGCTGATGCCTTCTAGTGAATCCCTGAAGCAAAAGTGAAGGCAGTGATCCCTGTCCTTTCCTTCTCCTGACTCCTTACTTCCAGCTGGAAGTGCATGTACCCACCTTGCCAGCTGAGGAACTTCTGATATCCCCAAAGGTTTAGGGAAGAACCACCCAAAAATGTCCACAAGGAAAGTCTAGTCCAGTCCTCTCAAAGTCTCCAAACCCCTCTGTCTCCCATGTACTTTTCCCTGTCTTCCCTGTTGTCCCCCACACTTCTTCAAACACGACCACCACAGAGAAGGGCAAAGTTGCTCTTTCTGCTGGTCTCAAAACCTCTTTGGATCCCAAATTTCTTTGCTGGCACTCCTGGCCAGCTCTCACTATGGCATGCCAAGCACATCTCAGGGTGACAGCTCTGGAAAACCAAAGCAATCATTTCTCAGCCTCCTGCCTGACTTATTTTTGTCAAAAGCAATCAGTGGACACCTCACATGTACTTATTTATTTATTTATAAGGGGGGAAAAAAATCCCCATCAACCCTGCACAAGGGAGGGAGAACATTTGAAATGAATTTCACAGAGGTTTCCTTCCTTGCCCTTCACTCCACCCCAGGAGAATGCTTGGCTGAGATGATGTGAATGCAAGATTTTATTAAAAATAAACCAGCATTAGAGGAAAGGAAGCCATGGGTTGTTGTTAATGCCAAACAAACCAACCTGAGCATTAGGCAATATAAATATAATCTACATGATGATTCACATATGTTCTCTGTCTATCTGCTATAAAATGCAACAGCCCACTCAGGGTATGAAACAAAGCAACTTTTTCTGTTTATGTGCAGCAAATGTTTGGGTTTCTTTCTTTCTTTTTTTTTTTTTTTTTTAATTATTATTGCCAAATCAGATGTGGTCATGTGGCTTTCAGCAGATATTTCCATGATCCAATCCAACCTGCTGGGGTTGTCAGGCCTAATCCATCAGCCCCATGAATTGTGCCTGAGGTTTCAGATTAGCACAACCTTTCCTCTGGCTTTCTGTAAGAAAGGTATGAGAATGAAATAATATGGCCATTATAGAGGAATGTCCTGTGTGCTGAAATCCCTCCAGTCTGATGTCCAAACCCCTGGCATTTGTGCCTTGGAGATATTTCTGCTCCATGACACGTTCCTCATCAAATGGACTTTCAGGTAGGACTTCCCAGGGTATCTAAAAGTGGGAAAAATGGATTCAGCTTGATCCAGACCACAGTTCCAAGTGACCCAGGAGGATGTGGCTTCCCATCCAGTGGCTGTGGAGCTGGAAGCAGGAGGGGTGTTGTCATAAAGCCTTGCCTGAGTCAAGCCCTGGAAGGCCAAAAGCCTTCAGCCATGAGGTCAAGCCATGGCTGTGTGTGCTGCCTGCCCTCCCCAGTGCAAATTAGAGATGGCTTGAGTCACAGCAACCCAAAATGAAGCTTCTCACTTCATAATTGACCCCCTAGAGAAGCAGTTACCAGCTGAACCCATGCTAATTAACACTGCAAAGATGCTTTGCCAGCATTTGAAGCCACTGTCTGGCTGTTTCCAAAACCTGTGACCTTTCTAAACATCCCTTCCTCTGCTGGGGACCAGATTTTCTGGCATCAGTCTTAGCACACCAAACCTCCAAGGAAATTTGAAATTCCATAAGAAGTTGGAAATACTTCTCAGCTGCAACACAGGAAAACCAACCCACCACGGTGCTCCAGGGGGTGGGACTGTTGGAGATTCCACTTTTACCTCTTCTGGATAGGAGGTAAAATCAATGTGTGGACCAACCTGGCCCAATGGCTTGGATGAAGAGGTTGATTCCTCCTCAGCAAGTTCACTGACCACACAAATGTGGGAGGGGTTGATACCCCAGAGCCCTTCAGGGTGACCTTGACAGGCTGGAGAGATGGGACCAGAAAACCCACTGTGGTCCCTTCCAGCCTGACCCATCCTGGGATTAAAACACTCTCTGGGATGTACCAAATGTCACTGTGTCCTCTGGGAAAAGCACCATCTCATTGTGGGAATCCATCTCACCTGACCAAACAATGGAATTAATCTCAAATAAATGCAAATGTTTTCAGTGTGCTCATCCCTCATTTGGACACTCAGACTTTTGTGGCAATAAATGGAGAGCTGGTCAGTACTGAGAACCAAGAGCACTAATAAATGAAATAAATAAGATGTATAAAATCTGTAATTTGGCTGAGTTGCCCCCTGCAACTCCATTGTCTGTATTGATAAGGTTTTGCACCATTGGCTTTGGGTGGAACTTAGATTTCTGTCTCAGAGGAAAGCATGCACTTTGTAAACACAAAATATATGTTATAAATCCCCCCTAATATGTTTATGTTGCAAGTAATTATATGTTTGGACTCTCTGCAGTCAATGCAGGGATTTGCAGGATATGATTCATCTTATCTCAAGTAGATACTTCAAACAGACCAAATGGTCTCTGTGTGACATGTGGCCAGACTAAAATGAGAGCTCAGGGCACTCAGGACATTCAGTGCACCATGAATTTAAGTTATTAAACAACATCTCCAGGAGCCACCTCAGTCTGACTCAACAGATCTGTCTTTCAACACTGGCATTTCTTGGATTATGTCTCCTCAACCTCATGATCCAAAAGGATTTTCCAGCTTCCTTTATTCATTCTTTGGCGTTGGGGGAGATTCATAAAATAATGTTAAAATAGTCATCCCTGTGTGTGGGGTGTGTGTGAGTGCTTGTACATGAAATATTTAATCAGCTCTTGAAAGACACGGTGAGTGAAGATGCTTTTCATGCCAGATTTGATTTCTTTTGAGTTGTTTGGGCTTGGCAGTAATAATTACAGAAATCTTTGGTTTCAGCTTAGAGAAGGGGTGTGAACAGGAAGGAAGGAAATGGAACTCTCATAATTATACTAATAAGAAAATGACCTTGTTTTATATGACATGATGTTAAGAACTACTGCCAGTTTTGTCAACAATGACCTGTAGTCATAACTTTATTTTCTTTTCTTTTGAATCTTTCCCTGTGCTGCGTTCTGAAATTACAGGCCTTCAGTACTGGAAGGCAGAAAATAGTGCTGTGGCCATGGAATGCAGCTACTGGAACACCAAAATTTTGAGGACAATGGCCCTTGAGCCCATCACTGAGGCCTCTAAAGCAAAACTGAAGCATTATTTGGCTCGTCTTTCTGGACCAAGAAAGGACCGACAACTGTTCCATTCCCAGCAGATTTGCCTTAAATGTCTGGTTAAAGAGGTGGTGCTTCACAACCTGCAGTGCTGGAGATTCCAGAGACCTCAGACAACTGATTCCAGAGTCCTGCTCTCTGCTGCCCAGTTTTAATTCATGTCTGAATCATCCTTGCTGCAAAAATCCTCACGATTTCCTGCCATGTCCACTTATTGACTAGACAATGCTAAAGGGAAGATATTGTTCTCTCTGCCTTTATTGCTGTGTTTGGGCCAGAGCAGGATGTCATTGGGATCCTGGGCCAAGGTTTCATCCTGAGATGTCAAAAACAACCATGAATGTTCAGGGAGAAAAATCAGACAAAGCAAACAAAGGAAGAATGTCCCCGAGGATCAGACTATGGTGGCCTTAATTCTGCAGAGGACACAGACAGTGTTGTTGATAAACTCAGGAACCAGTGATGGATTTTTTTCTGGAATTGCTTCCCTTTATGCCTCAGTCAGAAGGAGGCTGCAGACTCATTTCTGAAAGCCCATTTGCATAGTGGTCATCCCAGAAACCCTGACATTTTTAAATTGTGCCAGGGATGGCTGGTTAGAGACACTCTGTCTTTCCTAGTTAGAGATGTTTGTTAATGCTGAATATCACCCAGCCAGGGCTTAAGCAATTTTAAAGCTGGTTGTTTTTTTTTTTTTTTAATGCCTGCAATGTTTCTGTTCTCAAATTTATGTGCCAAAAACCATCATGGACAGGAAAATGGGATTGGTTTGCACTGGAGCTTGTGCAGAATTTATAGCCCATATTCTTCATGAATGAGAGGGAGACTGGGTGACAGACAGTCCTGCTGGGCCAGGACTCTTTTTATTCACTTCTTTTTGAGGAAGAGAGCTTAGGAAAAAAAACCTGCCTCCCCTTGAGAGAAGGGATCAGCATTCCACAGCTGCTTCTGGCCAGGCTGTGCTCTGCAGTGATCCTCAGGGTGCAGAAAACTGAGAACAGGGAAGATAGAAATGCTAAATCCCAGCCTTTGGCCACAGTGGACAAGGTATGGAAGCAGGAATACACTGGGGCTTTGTACATGGTTCTTGAGCCACCTCCCAGCTTCTTCTCTCTCCCACACACTCTGGGTTCTTTCCTGATCCCCTGGAGGGAGCAGGGTCCTTTTTACAGTCTCTTTTATTCCACTTGCTGTAGGGTTTGGGAGAGACCCTCTCCTTGCTCCAATAACATGGAGCAGTGTGTCCTTAATCCAGCCCAAACCTGTCTGCTTGGATGAAAGCACAGCACGATGAGCAGGATCAATCCTTCTTGGATGGTGCAATCCCACACTTCTCCTGATTTCCCAAAAGTGCCCAGAGACACTTTCTGGCTCCGTGTGAAAGATAAGCCAAAATCCAACACTGGGATCTCGCAGAGGAATTTTTTTTGGACAGAGTACAAACAGTCTGGTTCACATCAGCTCTTTGGCTTATTAATTTCTCTACCAACAACCAGATGTTCAATGCACAGAGCAAAGGCTGGTGAGTGGCTGTGTCCTCCTGGCTTAGAGGAGCTGCTGTCTGTCCTGTGGCAGTGAGGGAAAGGCTGGAGGTCAACGGGGAGGCAACCAGAGAAATGGTGTTTCAGGGACCCTTTGGAAAAGCCATCTTGGCAGGAATCTTGTGTGCTGTATCTGCCATGAATCCCTGGAGAGTTCAGCTGCATTCCAGAAAGGCCATGTCCTTGAGGGAGAAAGCATTTGGAGCTCCAGGGTAATCCAATTAATCAGTGGGTTTGCAAGGAGATGGAAGAAAACCTGACCATGACTTGGAAGGCAACAATTTTCAGGCTCAGGATAGACTGGCCCAGCAAGTTGGGACACAGCACCTGGGAAAGGAACCTGAGAAAGAAGGTGGAAAAGTCCAGCTTTATGGACATGAAACATGTTGTGCCAGTCGTTCTCAGGGCTGGGAAATTATCCCGAGCTGATTTCATGGAGCTAAACATCAGTAGCTATTGGGTTGTTCAGTGGGGAGCCATAAGTCCTGCAGTATGTGGACTATTGAAATGGGATGCTGGGAGGAAGCACCAATCCCATGACCAGCCCTTAGGGTTGAAAGACTCCTCAGTTATTGTCCAGAAGCAGGTTCCTTCATTCTATTTTTTTTTTTTTTTTCATTTTTAGTCTTAAGATTTCCCTCTCAAAAGGTCTTTTCAGAGACTTATCTGACCCCCCTCATCTCCAATCTATTCTGTCCCCTCCTTATCCCTATTACTGCCAAAATTCAGGGCTGTACTTCACGCTTCCCTACCTCCTTCCCTTCAGACATGGAGAGAGTCACACTCAGGTACAAGACCATGTGCTTTGGAAAAGAAATGATCCCTTGTTTGTGCTCACAGAAAGAGGGATGAACAAGAGAACTGCTGTGGTGACTCAGTGTAACTCCAAATATTACATCAGCTCCCTTGGCTGGGGATCTCTCCCTCAGCCTCATCTTGTTGTTCAGGTGTTGATGCACAGTTCTCTTCTAGGAGGCAAACACTGGCAAGTGGCTGCATGTGCTCCCTGAATGCCATGGAAGTTCATGTCAGAATATCCTCTGTTAACTGGAAAACGTCAATGGGGGGATTATTTTTCCCTGGGACAGATGTATAAGTGTCACTTGTGGCATTAGGACAGGAGTAAGCAGCTCCAGAAGGCATCTGTCTTGATGGGCTTGGTGCCTAAACACCATTTCAGAGTGAAAAGGTCACCCCAGGTGTGAATGCCCTTCTGTCCAGCACAGATGTGCTCTGACACACACACCTAAATATGAGAGTGCAACCCCCTGTCTGCAATTTCTACCCAAGACTTGCTCAGATCTATGTAACAGCTGCTTGTCTTTTTTATTTTACAGTGCCAACTTTTCCTTCAGTTTGAGTGGTTTTTGTCCTTAGTTGACGCTTCTCTCCTGATACAAACACTGCCAGGAACCCTGAGACACAACAGCTCAGCCACTGGAACACCAGTGGCAAAGTTTCAGCTGGGATCCACATGCTGTTCCTGAAGTCAGCATGGACCATGGACTGCCCAGGCAGCAGGATGGATGGAACCACCCTGGACATTTATTAGTCTTTTCTGGCCAGTCTCAGTGTCCCGGAACCATCTTGGGAATATTTAATTGACTAGTACAGATGTATTTTATGAATCTATTTCCTGTAGTTGAACAAGCCAACACCTCCTGCTGTTCAGGAGATGCACAGTCTGGTCTCTTGGCACATTTTGAACTCATCCTGCTTGAATTTGGGTGACCAGCACTTTCCTGCAGCTTAGGTGATGTCTCAGCTGCTCTCTGTGCCATGGGATGAACACGTCCCTCTGTTGGAAACATCTTTCCTGAGATACATTAGGAGGGCAGCTGTTCTTTTTAAGGTCACTGTTCTCACAGACTGACGCAGGTCCTTTTTCCTCTGCTGTCACCTTGAACCAACAAGCTCCCACCTCAGTCTGTAAGTGCAGTGTCTTACCCTTTGTTAAAATTCACCCATTCCTCTCTCTCACTCAGCCTTCCTTCCAGGTCATCCAGCTCTTCCCACACCATATTCTGGTCCTCTGTATAACAATACAGTCCCTCAAGTCTGTGTCATCAGCAGATCTCATGAGCAGGCGCCTCGTTATTTTCTGCCAAGTTCATTAAGGAAAATATTTAATAAGATTGGTCCCAGGACTGGTTATTAAGGAACATGATGGAGTTTCTCTGGATTTACTCACAAGGAACAGACAGCAAATGTTGGCCCCAGATGGTATTTTGTTCAAAACAAAATAATGATTTCCATCTGCCTCATCCCTTTCCAACCCGAGGTGCGTGGAGCACTTGCTGGTGGTCTGTGCAGTGCTGGCTCTTTCCAAAGTGCTGGCTCCTCCTTGTTGCTCCCAGCTTCTAATTTCTACTAAATGAAGCAAACCTTGCACTAAATGTTTTCCTAATATCATTTTCATGTGCAAGAAACTGTGTGAGTTGCTGGTGGGACCACGTGGGAGTGGTAGAGGAGCTCACCTGTGGGATAATTCCTGAGCTGGGACATGGTTCAAGCAAACTTGGAACCTAGGGAACTTCTGAGCTGTTTCTCAATACAGAGGGTGGCATTTCTGTCACAGTAGCCCCAGGTAGCCCAGGGATATGGGCACAGATAGTCTGAGCCTTGCCCAGACTCCTGCTGAAGGCAAGTCTTCATCTCAGAAAGATCCCAAGCTCTGCCCCTTTAGTTTCTTTTACTGTAAGGTTGTGGACTAGGCACTGAGTTGTTACAAACCTGTCACAGTGTTTATATGGTAAAAATAAGGGTCTTCTTCATGGGATGACAAGTATTGACCTCAGTGGCTGAGCCATCCCACCAGCCCTGGGAGAGGAGGTTGCTCCATTCCCATAGATCTCATCCCAAATCTCTGTGTGCAAACAATTCCCTGGAGCCAAGTTCTGTGATGGTGGTTGTTCCACTGGAGTCTGTGCCCTTTCAGCACCAGGACAGGCGGCTCCTTGCTGCAACATTCATTTTTGCTGTAGCATCCATGAGCTAACGGGTATGGATTTGAACTCAGCTTATTGCCATTGCAGCCAGTGTGGAAACAAAACCAGTGACAAGCTGTTCTCATGGCCACTAATCCACCTTGAAACTCCCATGGCAACAAACAAAAGCCTAGGGGGGAAGAAAATACACCTTTTACTACATGACAAGCCACTGGTGAAGGGACAAGGAAAGCAGGGATGAGTTACCAAGGCCTGGTGTTCTCAAGGTTTATCAAAACTACAGCAACCTCAGTCAGAGCCCTTCTGCAGCTGCTGCAAGAGAGGGACAAAGAAACCAACTGGCAGCTTGTAGTGCTCCAAAAATCAGAGCTCTGACACAGAACTGGGTGCCTGACTGGCACACAGGCTGCCTCAGAGGGTAAAATTAATCTCACCTAACACAGGCATCCCCAGAGTGCCAGGGGAGGCTCTTGCCAGCAGAGCACACCACATCTTAGCTCTAATGCTGGAAGAGTTAAGTTTTAGGCAAATTCTATCCTAGAGCTTAAAAGCAGAAAGGACTTTGTGTCAACCCAGCCTGAGAACAGTGGCTGGAGAAACTCCACTCCCCCAACTCAGAGGATATTAAACCTGGAGCAATGAGTGGGAGGAAGGAGGTTCCTTAATGAACTATCCTGGTCCTGCAGTGCCTTGTGATAACTCAGTGCACAGCCAACTGCATGTTAGAAGAAGAAAACTCTTCCCACTTGCAGCTTCCCCTCTGGATATTTTTAATCAGCTAATTTCTCCCAGGGCTACCCAGGCAGGCCAGAGTTTAGGCAGGATTCCCATTAGAAATAGGAAAGACCTGTCTGATCCCTGAGTTTATCCAGCTGTGTTGTTTGCAGTGAAAAATGACCACTGGGGCTTTAGCAAATTGTGGGGGCAGCAGGGTAAGGGAGGAAAGTGACTGCTCTGAATTATCACAGGCTTGCTGCCCATGGAGACTTGTTCTGGTATTTTTTATTGATGTGTATTTTCTCTATATATTTATGTATATATTTACAGAATTATGGCATCTTTCTGCCAGATTCCCCTGGTATGTTTTTTCCTTCATGTAACAAATTCATAGGCAGAAATTTTTTTTTTGGGGGGGACCAGGACAGGTGCAACCCTTTTTTTAGGATAACTGCACTGTATCTGGGAATAAATCAGAATAATTCCTCCTGTGCATGCAGGTAGATACAACATTCCTGTTACTTCTTCCATGTATATCAGTGGTTCTTTCTTCACTCTTTGCAATTTTGGGGTCTTATGTTTGTGGCCTCACTAAATCAGCCTGTGAGAAACTAGAAAACAATGTGGAAATGGAATATAAATGAACGTGAAGGCACCTGGAAACTGGCCAGGCTAAAACTGGTGGTGATCAGCCTTCATTCCCCTTGGGAGCTGAAAAATGGGAAACAAACATTGCAAAGTGACACAGGGAATATTCCCGCTCTTTTTTTTTTTCTGTGCTATATTTGGTAGTCTAGGAGGTATCAATTTGAAAAATGTTTTTTCATGAACAGTTTCAAAATATGGCTAAATTTAAGTCTCAGAACTGCAAAGGAAAGGCTCCATCAGTTACACTTCAAAGGAATTTTTTTTGTGTATTTGTTTACTTGTCTTTTCCTCCAAAAGAAAATATGAAAGGAGCAGAAAAATGTGTAGGATGAAGAAATTGCTATTGGACTTCAGTGGGGTTGGAAGGGTTCTCCTGGGAGTTTTCCAGTTTTTACCAGTCAGCCTCCTCTGCACCTTTTAATTCCTGGGGGACAAGTTTTACTCTGGTGGAAGAAAACTCAGGGCTGAACTTGCTTCCACCTCTTGTTGCTTTGAGCAATAGGAAACACTCAACAAACCAATTGCCAAAATGGCAAATCATCAGTAATTTTGAGAAGTGCAGAGGTCTGGCAGGTGAAATTTTGAGGACAAGCCTTGGCCAGGCAGTGTCAGATAAACTCCTGGCACTGGTCTCTGGCTGTGCCTCCTCAATCAACACCTCTGGCCACCACTTGGGAGTTGTGACCCCCATTGCAGCAACCCTGTGAGACAAACCCGCCCCATTGGCACACTCTGAACTCACAGATAAGACAAAGGAAGGGCTGAAGTCAAGTGGGGTATCTTAGCATTCAATAAATTAATCAGCTGCTGATACTGACAGAAGGTGATGTGCCTTTCTCGCCACTTGTTGGTCTCAGTTTCCTTGCAGGAATTTTTAGATGGAAATTACACCTTGCACTCCCTGCAAATTGGTTATTGACCAACAACTTCCTCTGAAATGAAGATTTTCAACCCAGGCCTTTCATCTCTAAATAAGCAACCTAGTAAAATGCAATGCCTATGGGCACTGAGACATCCTCTGCCCTGCACAAAATACAAATAATTCCCATTCCCACCTTAAGGTGGTCCCAAAGGCTACTTCTATGAAGTATAGGGCTGGTCCTAGTGAGCCTCCCCTTCTTCCCCATGCTATACCCCCCCAGAATTGCATGGAAGAACACATGGTCTTTGGCCAGAGGAGTTCCAGAGCTCCCAACAATTTCCCAAATCACAAGGATCTCATGAAATCACTGTTTATGGAGAGAAAAGACATTTCCCTCTTTCTTTATATTAGAAGGACCATCTCAGGTTTCGACCAGAGAATGGTGCCACAACTTTTTCAAGGTGTGGCTTGAAAGCATTTGAGAAAGATTTGAGAAACATTTGACATGGCTGGAGACACTGGAGAATCACTGAAGGGCTTGGGTGGGAAGGGACAATAAAGAACATCTTGTTCCAACCCCCTGCCATGGGCAGGGACACCTTCCACTATCCCAGGTTGCTCCAAGCCCCATCCAACCTGGCCTTGGACACTTCCAGGGATGGGGCAGCCACAGCTTCTCTGGGCAACCTGTGCCAGGGCCTGCCATCCTCACAGCCAAGAATTCCTTCCCAATATTCCATCTAATATTGGGAAGCCATTCTCCCTTGTCCTGTCACTCCAGCCTTGTCCCAAGTCCCCCTCCAGCTCTCTTGGAACACCTTTAGGCTCTGGCAGGGGCTCTAAGGTCTCCCTGGAGCCTTCTCTTCTCCAGGCTGGAGTGACCAAAATGTACATTTGGAGAGACCAAAATGTGGGTAATAAGATGGTCAGGTGGGTTGCCTTTGGGATGGTGTATCTGCTGCACTTCATTAAGTGCTGTCCTGACGTGTGCTTTGGTCTGCACAAAATCTTGATTGCATGGATTTCCCTGCAGAAATGGAGGTGTGAGGTCACACGTGTCCTCCGGGTGTTTTGCTGTATGAAAAGAAAACCTGCAGTGGTGTGAGATGTTTATGAGGTGATATCTATACTTGGGAGACACAAAGGGAGGAAGAAAGCCAAAGTTCAAGTGCACTGGTAAGTAGCCTTAAAAAACTTGCCAAATACATCTTAAAGTCACTGATACAATGCCCCAAATTTCCCCTGTATTTCCTCCAGGAGTTTCTAAAGTTCCACACGACTGTCCTTCAGTCATTTATGAATTTTTTTCCTGATGGTTGTGTCAGTGTTGCCACGGTGGTGTGAGGAGATCAGAAAATGCAGTAGCCAAAGTGCTGCAGGATCACCACAGGCAAGGGGAAAGGTGAGGATGGAAATACATGCTTTGTGTCTAGAGTCAGGTAACTGGCTTCCATCTAAGAGAAAACAGGGACAAGACATGGTTATGGATCTACGGGGAAAAGGGAGGAAAGGAGAAGAACATCAGAGCATCCCCAACAAATAAAAGCTACTGGCTGTGAGATGAGATAATACCACCTGGGGGAATTCTGTTATGATCAGCATCTGCTTCAGATTGAGTTTCACTTCCACCAGTGTCTTCACTGGAGATGCTTAGAAAAGTTGTCAGAGTGTGTGTGGGAGTCAGTGCTCAGTCCCTGGGTGGGTGAGCCCAGACACAGGGCTCAGGTTTACAAGCCATTCCCGTTGCCTTGCCAAGGGAGGGAGCTGGGAATGTGCTGCTTTGGCTGGGGAATAGCTGCAGGAAGATGCTGGGAATCAGGAACTCCTGCCAGCCCTGGCAGCTCCCTGGATGTGTCAGTAAAACAAAGCTGTTCAAAGCTGGCAGTGTGAGATGGAGGCTCCCACAATGACATGGCTCCAACTTCAAAGGAGCTGAGTAACCAGCAGGTTGCATTTGTTTTGGCCTCTCTGCAATGCAGTAATAGGAACGAAGTAACCCAATGTGTTTCCAAGGATTTGTTTGGTTTTCTTTACCTTCTGTGCCTCAGTTTCCTCCCTAATAACAGAGGACTCTGTGTTTGCCTTTCCCATCGGATCACAGTGAGGAGTTGCATGTGAGATCTTAAGAGTTACTTAGGTTACCACACTCGATTTTGCAGCTGAGACAGGAGAAAAGAGACATGAACACTTCAGAAAGATGAAAGGCAGCTTGGTTTGGTGCTGTAAGCTCAGGGTGTAGTTTAGTACACAAGGACTAGTCCTGAGACATGGATAGCCACTATCTGAGATAGCTGCCAACATGATCTGTGGCCCATTTGTACAATTTACCCGCTGCCAGGTGCTGTGGGATCCACCAAAACAGAGAAGCCCCCTCACACACATGGATTTCCCCGTGGCTGGGCAGAAAACAGTGATTTATGGGCCTCAAAGTAACAAAGTTTTGAGGCAGTGAGTTAAAAAATGAAATTTCTGTGTTATGACTCTTAAAAAGCCCCACCAAACTCTTGGGGCTGGACACAGCAGGTTTGTGGAAGTGTTTAACCATTTTTAAGGCTAACCCATGGCTTTTGCTTTGAGAGACTTTTCCAACACCTGAAGAAGCAGCACTTTGACTGTCACCTTGGCCTCATGTTGTGTGACATGGACAGTTGAGCTGAGAGGCCAATCACTTTCTCCTTTTCCCTTCTTGGAGAGAAATTCCCCTCTGCCTTGTGTTCCTACAGCCCAAAATTCCTTGGTAATTCCACATCCAGCACGTGAGCCAGAAATGTCTCAGGCTGTAGTTTTGGAGACACGCTGGGACAGGATCTTCAGCTTGGCCACAGCTGAGGGACACGGTTCTGGATGGGGTCACCAGTGTCACCTCCTCATGTCACCCAGGCCTGCAGAGCTCTGTACAGGAGCTGGACACCCCTGGGCTCAGCTTTTCTCTGATTTCAACCTCAATCACAGAGTGCTGAGTGTTCGGGCACCTCTGGGGGAAGGAGGACAGGGGTCTGTCTGAGTGTCTGCTGTCCCTTTCACCACCCAGAGAGAGCTCTGGGTTATCACAGGGACGAGGCCAAGTCTCACTCAACTCACCAGAGGGAGAATTTGGCAGCCTCTTCCCTTACTTGTCTCCCAGATGTTTGTCATCATCACAGAGACACCATCCTGGTTTGGCAGCTCCTGCTCAGGGAAATCCCTGTGGGCCTGGGAAAAGTGGGGCTGAAGGCTGTGAAGTAGGAAAGGGAAAGGCTCAAAAAGGCTTGGGTGGAAGTGGTTTGGGGCAGAAAGGCACTAAAGCTTTTCTTTTTATCTTTTTATTAACTTATTTGCTTTGAGAAATGAATATGAGGTTTCTGGAGTCCACCTGCACAGCTCACCTGGACTGGCTTTCTGGGAGTTTTGGGGTAAATGGGCAAAGGCACAAGCACAGCCTTGGCTTTTCCAAACCAGGACACTGTCCCCAGCCTGGCACACCGGCACACCCAGAGAGCATGGATTGGGACAGAGGTCACCACATCCCTCTGGGTGAGGCTTGGTGTGCTCAGTCCTGGCTAAAAGGGGGCAGGAGGTGCTCCCAGGTGAACCCGCTCTGCCACCTTATAGATTATATAGAGACATATAAATGTCCAGAAAGGAGATGGTTAACAGATGGAATAGTGGTCTGGGAGCTGGATTTGAGCCCTGGGGTCACCAGTGAGAAGCAGTGATGCCACACTCCCAATGTCAGAGAAGGACAGAGCCGTGGAGAGAGGGAGGTGGGAGGGAATGTCAGATTTACAGAGTGAGGACTGCTTTGGGTGAAGACCTGACCTATCTCTATAATGTCCTGTTCAAAGACTGCTCTTTAAAAAAGTGGTGAACACTAACACAAGAAACTTTCTTTTTTTTAACCATTTAGCCACCAATTTGCACAGAGAATCACTTTTGAGGTGGAGTTTTAAGTTCTTTTTTTTTAATATTGAAGAGACATAATATTTTTATACTATATTTTTTATATTTTAGGGTTTTTTTTTTAAATATTGGAGATCCATTTGGCTGCATGTGGGGTCCCTCCCATACAGGCACTGCACCACCACATCCCACAACACCTGGCTCAAAATAGGGCCATGTTGAGGAAAACATGATAGAGGAATTCTAGAAGACTTCCAGTATTTAAATGGGGCCACAAGAAAGCTAGAGAGGAACTTTGGAGTGGTAGGACAAGGGAGAATGGCTTCACACAACAGCAGACAGGATTAAATGGGATATTAGGGAGAAATCCTTCCCTGTGAGGGGGGGGGGGCCCTGGCACAGGTTTTCCAGAGAAGCTGTGGCTGCCCCATCCCTGGAAGTGTCCAAGGCCAGGTTGGAGCAACCTGGGATAGTGGGAGGTGTCCCTGCCCATGGCAGGGGGTGGAACTGGATGACCTTTAAAGATCCTTTCCCACCCAAACCACTCTGTGATTAAAGGCCCTGGTCTTTCCCTGGCCAAAGGTGTGCTCCAAGTGTAGGTTTATGTACATTCCTGTCCTCAACTGGTGTATTATGTATGACCTGCTGATAGACACGAGTGGGGAGCAAAGTTAATGCCAGAATGTGTTTGACCTTTTCTTTTCATTTCCTTTGCAATTTTTTCCCCCGTCTTTCATGAAATTCCATTTGCAATCAGATCCACCCAAACGCAAAGACTAAGCTGTGACAGCTGCTTAAACCATCAGTCCTGTTAGTCCAGCCTAACTCTACGTGCATCAGCTGGGACTGAGCCACCCCAGTACATCAGGGAGGTTTAGTTATGATATGAGGGGAAGGAATGAAATCACCCTTTCACACCATTATTCACAAATATGCAAGAAGAGAGATGGGATTTTGGGGGATCTATGTGTGTTATGTGGCATTTTTTAACCCCTTACTGTAAAAATTAAAAAGCCAGAAGGAAGATTTAAAAAAAAAAACACAAACAAAAAAACCAAGCAAACCCAAACCAACAACTAAACTCACTGGTTTCAAGGTAGGTTAGCAATGTGAAAAGCTCATGCCAGAACATGTGTTATTAGCAATAAAAAAGTCCTTTATTTGTCTCTCTGGGGAATTTCTTTCACACTCACTTTTAAAAAAAACTATCTTTATTTGTTTCCCTTCCCTCTCTCTCTCTTCTCTCTCTCTCACACACAACCAGATCACTTAAATAAAACAAAGTTTTATATTCATTCCAGGCAGGGATTCCTGCCAAAATCTGTGCCTCCTTTTTCTCCCCCCACTCATTTTCTTATATACAGACCAGTGATGAAAACACAAAAAAATCTGAAGCCTATGAGGTGACAGATGAACAAGATGTAGAGGCAAATTATCCAAATGGTGCTACAAAGGAATGGCTTTTACTGGCAAAAGGGAACGTATTTTTGCAAAGGCTAGAGGAATTTTTCTGTTTCTGTTGGATTTTTCCAAGGCTGGAAATTTTAGTTTCATAAGAAAAGTAAGATTCTGCATTTCAGATGTTCCAGGCAATTCTTTCCTTTGATTTGTTGCTTTGTTTGTCTGGGGGGTTTTATCACCAGTGAGGATTTGTGGCTCAGGGTTTTTTTAACTGGGACTGTGACTGCCACACATGGGATGGAGGTTGGCACCACTCACAGCAGGGTGAGGAGAATTTTGGCTGCAAATTATGAATTTTGGGGCTGGTGACAAGGCCGGGGGCCTTTGCGGCCATCAATGTGTCTGTGCATGAGGCAAACCCTGAGACTGGGGCAGCCACTGGGCAAAGTGAGGGCCTAAGGACAGTATAATTGCATATATTTGGGTATATTTTCCATCACCTTCCATACTGCAGTCAGGCTGACAGGCCTGTAATTCCCTGGAGAGAGACAGGAAGGGCCAGACACATTTATGTGTCTTTATATCTGTATGTGCCCATCTGTACTGTGCATATGTGTGTGGATATACGTGGATATATGGGATGTGGAAACATGGAATTGCAGCATTTTCACTCCTGTCAGACCACCAGGCTCAGCAACTCCTGCCCTCCCCTGACATTGCAATGCTGTGGCTGAACCAAGGCTTCAACCAGGTGAACCAAGGGCAAAGAACCACATTGCATGAGATATTTATCTGCTGAATATTCTTGCTTTTGAGTAAATGAAAGTTACGGAGCACCTAAACCTGCCCATCCCACCCCAAATCTGTCCTTGTGCTTTGCAGTGGCACCGAGTCACTGGGAGATATTGAGTGCAACAGATCAGCCCAGGATTGCAAAATATCCTTATGGATGTGTCCTAACAGGGATTTCTGGCCAGTGCAGCAGTAAAAGGGATGCAGATCATTCCTGCCAGCTCCTGTCCCAGCACATAGGGTTGAATATCCACAGCAGAAAGTCGGTTCATGTCGCAGCAAACTCCACTTGAGGTAAGTGAACAGGACACGCTGAAGCTTAAATTTATGGATTGCCAAGTCCTTGGACTGAAGGAACCACAGAAGTGCCAGAAGTGGTGGTTTATGGCCTATTCCTAATCCCCTTTTGGGACTGGAGTCATAAAAGAAAATGGCACTCATATGACAGGGAGTATAAGAGGAGACTGGAAGTTGAATTAAATCAATTAAAACTCAGGAGAGAGCAGGAGAAAGTGCTGATTGCCAGCAAGGGTTTGGAGAAGGACAAGTTGTGCCACTTGGGTGATGGCCAAGGTCTGGTCTAAAGCTGGAGATAAGAGCAAAAGGAAACATCTGAAGGCAGAGCATCTTGGACAAAGAGAAATCCCAACACTGCTGGATTTTCGAGGCATGGGAGGAATGAAATGCTGGAAGAGGCAACAGTGAATGTTCTTGATCTCTGCTCAGCTGACTCAGAGGGAATGTAAAACGCCCCGAGGAATTGTGATTGTGATCTCAGAATGCACAGAGAATTTTACTGAGGAAAGCTGGAAATAGTTGGAAGAGTTTGCAGTTTAAATTCATCGCTGTTAAGCCCCAGTAGGATTAAAGGGCAGCACAGGCCAGTGTGGGGCCTGAAAGGAAGGTGAAGATTAGCATAGGAAGAATAATTTGGAGGTCTCTGAGAAGAAGCAGGAGCGAGTTCAAAGGATAATTCAATAAACAAATAAAAGAGAGACACCAGGGGAAGCACAGAAACACATGAAGGAGGAAATAATCCTGTGCTACACAGACCACTAAGGGAAACACAATGTTTAAGAGTATTTTAGGATGAGTGAGGGCAGATGGATGGATCCTGTCAATGTGCAGGGAACCTTCAGGGATCTCCTTGCAAAGCCTTGAGATTGCAAAGGGAAAACTGGAGAACGATTCTCCTGGAGATCATGTGTTGGATCATGACTTTGGAAAGTTCCTTTTGCACAGGTTAGATGTCAGCAGGGGATCCTTGTGATGCACCAAAACCTTTGGGTAGCTCCCAGCATGTGAGGTTTGGGCTCTAATTCCTTGAGAAGTTCTTTAGGAAGTTGTGGCACTTTCAAAAATTAGAAAATGGTGCAGAGAAGAAAGAGGAGTGAAGAACTGGAAGAGAGGAGAAATTATTTGATTTTTAATATTTTTAATATTAAAATATAATATTAAAATTAATATAATAATTTTTAATAATATTTATTATTCACTTCCTTTAGAAGTAATTTATGGGATTAAAGGGGAAAAGAAAGGCTGCCTATCTCTGGTCCAGCTTTGTTCCCTTCTATCTGAGAAGTGGGAAAGGTGCTGGAGAGCAAGAATGGAGGGATGACTTTTTCTGAGCTTTGCAGATGTTTCTTTCTTGAGCAGCAAATTTTTAGGATCCTCACCAGAACTAGTGTTAGGTACCTGAGCAGATTGATGGGTTAAATATCTCACTACAAAGCAATTTTCTTCATCACATGTTTTTTTCAGGGCATTTCTCCAAGACTCAACAGTGGGATTTATCCCAACAGATTTCAGTCACACAGCTGTTTTGTCCTGCACAGCTAAAGAGAGACACATCAAACAAAAATAATCCCATTTACAGCTGAACCCATTGTCCAAAAAGGACCTGGATAACTCAGGTGTTAATACCTGACTTCTAGAGATGCTTGAAGTCAGTGGAAAATTGATGCTTGTGATGCTGAAAAAGGAAGAGCAACGAACTGAAGCGTTTATTTTGTTTAGCCATCAAGAGATAAATTGAATTTTGACTTGATTACCACCTCAGGTATCTTGTAGAAGAGAATAAGCTGCCAGGGGCTCTCAGGGAATGGAGAAAAAGCAAAGCAAATGTGAGCAGATGTCTCGGAGACGAGGCATGACAAATTCAGGTTACAAAGCATGGAAGTGTGGAAGTGTGTGCAGTGAGTGCTTGGAAAAACAATGAAAGGAAGTGGGAGATCTCTCTTGTGTCTTTGAAAACAGGCAGATTTCTTCCCTCAGGATGAGCTGCAGTCAAACACAGATTACTGGGATTAACACACAGGTAAGTGGGTGACATTAAATAGCCTGCAATATACAGGTCAGATGAGCTAATAGTCCCTGCTGGAGTTACACTATGGTCTAAAACTCTTTATTAATGTGAAACTGATCTGTCTGCAGGCTTTTTGGCATGTTCCTGCTTTCAGATATTAGTCCAAGGCGTGTGGATTTGATTACAATTGCTGAAAGGGTGTCCAGAACCAGAGATAGAGGCTTCAAACTGCATCACACATCAGAAAAACCATCTCCTTTGCTCCAAAATATAGATTTTTTTTTTTTTAATCTACAAAGTCCAGTACTCAATCTGGGAAATTATTTTAGCTGTTTTCAGCAAATCCTTTATGAGTGAATGTCGTGTGTCTGAAGCACAGGGTAAACAAGTGGAGAGATGTCCTGGAAATCCATCTTGCATTTAAAGAGAAAACATTTCTGGGGAAAGGAGTCTCAAATGGGAAGCAAGGAGTGATTTAAAGTATTTTCTGTCAATAAAAGCATCTTCTGGAGGTGTCATCAATGGAAAGGGTCACGGGAATCACTCATCACTCAAACAGGAATGGATGCACAAGATCACAGTCTGCACTCGGTTGATGCTCCACAGAAACCAGAAAACAAAGGAAAATCAAGGTGTGTCTTGTCCCAGAAACACCTCCTGAATCTTGTGTTGATTTCATTGCTTCCCAGGGTGGGATCATGGTTTTTTGGATGGCTGTGCTGGATAACACTGGCAGGTGATGACACCAGCACCTTGAAATACAGGAGGAATGAGAAGTGGAGGGAAAATACACCCTGTCCTTGGACACAAAGCATGGCCTTTTGTCTCAAGCCTTAGAGAACTCTGACATGTTGGTCCTTGATGTACAGGAATGATGTATGGGTTATTTTTGGGTGTTAAGAGAATATATTACATGTAAAGAAGGTGTGGATGGGGAGTGGAGAAAGCAGAGGCCTCTCTGTAAATGTGGGGATCCTTAGTGCTCTGGGGATCCATGTGCTGCTTCCCATCACTTCAGAGACACAGAGATAACAGAGCTTGGCTTTAGGTGATGTTTTGCTCCATGAAAACAGAGGCAACGGGCACAAGGTGAATTTTCCCTTCTTTTTTGGGGGGAGAGGGAAGAAGATTTGCCAACCCCTGCCATGTCCCTCTACATCCAACCACTGATCCTTTGAAGTGAAGGGAACCATTTCCAGGCTGCCAACGAGAAAGCAGGACAACAAAAGCAAATACCTCCTTCTACCCTTTGGCAGAAACAGTAGTTTAAGGCACTTCCAGTGCTCCTTTGATGTGGTATTTCCCAGCCAGGGTTTTCCACTTTGGGAGGCTCCATTCTCTGTCATTACAGATTTATTTCAAAGGGCTTTGCAGGTATTTTTTGTGTTAAAGCTTCACAAAATACCCAGGGCATCTGAGACACTCATTAGTGATCATTTAAACTATTGAGCACCCTTAACCCTGGGGGAAAACAGGAGGAACACACAGTCCAGAACCTTGGAAAAGCCCAATTTTAAAGTAATTTCCCTGTGTTGGGGCTATAAATACACACATACCTCTCTTGCTCTGGCTCTCAACCAAAAACACAAAGTGGGCATAAATGGTCATTTCTGTGGCCAAGGCAATTTTCAGATGGGGAGAGGAACAAGCAGTGAACAACAGAATGAGGAACAGAGTAGGCTGAGATGGAGAATAAAGCCCCATAACTTAGATTTCAACCTAAAACTGACATTCCTTCATCGGTGATTCCTTAGGATCTTTCTGAGCCACTCCCATCACTCCGGAAGCTTTTGAAGGGGTTTCTTAACACACTTTCTGTTTCTCTTTCATCCTGCAGAGCCAGCCATTATT
Source organism: Calyptomena viridis (assembly GCA_013390005.1). Taxonomy (NCBI): domain Eukaryota; kingdom Metazoa; phylum Chordata; class Aves; order Passeriformes; family Eurylaimidae; genus Calyptomena; species Calyptomena viridis. The sequence continues at coordinate 158,758 of WEIV01021191.1, forward strand.
CCAAGGAAACCTCTTAACTAATTAAGAGTTCAGCTCTGTGAGGTGAAAGTCGATCAGGGGCTGGGGATCAGCCCCACCACTTTGTGGTGGTCCCAGTGGTTTTGGGTTTGTGCAGCCTCCTTCCCCTGCCCAAGATCTTGCATTTTGACATATTGCTTCAATCCAGCACATTTTATGACACCTTTGCTGGAAGGCCAAAGGCCACATTCCTTCTATCTATCCTGCATGCAATTTTCATTCTCTCTCTTGTCTTCAATGCATTATAGAATTTTTTTTCTGTCTTTTTCTCTCTCTTTCCCTCCCCACTGCCCCAGGATATTGTGGGTTATTACCTCAATCCTTTTCAGCTGAGGAAGGTTTGAGGTAATGACCTGAAACTTCCTGGAAAAGATCCCAAAAAGCCCCAAATGGAAACCACATGCAACATATTAGGGACCCTCATTGCATAAAGAAACATTAGTTCAAGTAACAAGAACTTACATTGATCAGCTACTTATGCACCAGCTGCTCAGAGCCAGGTAAGATCAGCAACGAACATGAACCAGGTGGGGGAATTTGTTGATCTGCTCAGTTACAGCAAGAAAGGTGTAAAATATACATTCCCTTCTAGGAAATGGTTTCCCTAATCACCATCCTCGAAGCTGGGTTGGGGATCTGACTCTTTGTGGTAGCAAAAAACCTGGAAAAGATCCACAGAACCTGCACGACGCCAAAGGCTGTGGGGTTATGAACCCACGAAGCCCCACTGATGCTGTAGAATCAAGGAGGAAATGCCAGAGAACTTTTTATTGTTACCACAGGGGGAAGAGAGTTTTCTTTTTCTCCGTGCCCAGTTAAAATAATTTCTTTTTATTTTTTCACCAGTGACAAGAAAATGCGTCGTCTCCCCCCCTCCACAATCCTATAGCTCTACAGGGAGAAGCAAGCACTAGGGGATCAGGATAAAATAGCCATTTTGGACAACCTCCAGGAAGATATTTCAGCTCTTGTTTTCCACTGAAGTCGAGTGCACTTATGGAAGTGGAGGTGAGCTAATATTGAGTGGCTCTGGGCCTTTGGTGGTGCTGAGCCATCTCGTCATCTGGTGGGAATTCCATTGTGTGGTGTCCTGGGAATATAACTTGGGCCTTTTTGGAGCATTGTTTTATTTAATCCAGATGATGCAATTCAGGCCAGAGCCCAGTGCTGCCCATTCCCCTTCCAAACCAAGGGCAATATCCTGCCACAGAAAGGGGGAAAGTATCACAAGTGCCAGGCACCGTAACAGGATGTTCAGGGTGCAGTCCCATCCCTGGAAGGGTTTAAAAGCCATGTGGATGTGGCACTTGGGGACATGGGTTTAGTGGTGGCCTTGGCTGTGCTGGGAGAATGGTTGAACTCTATGACCTCAATGGGCTTTTCCAAAAGAAACGATTCCAAGCCACCTGAAGGAATAAAAGCAGCTTGGATGCTCCAATCCAGTATCACCTGAGCAGGGACACGGCCAACTGCTCTACCATCTTCCAAACAATGCTGTTCCAGAGCCTTCCAACACGAAACCAAGGCAGAAGAAGGACCTCCATGCAAAACAGTCCAGGAGCAGAGCAACGGGGTGCTCATGGTGGGAGAAAGAACCCCCTTACTTAAATTGTCTTCCCCTTTTTCCTTTCCAACAAAACCACACTAGATGTTGGAAGTTTCATAAGAGCAGAACAATGAAACACAAAGCCCAGACAGCTCTTGTGACTTCATTGTGCAAGTCATGAGTATGTTTCTTCTTAAAGCCGCAGTTCCAGGAGCTGAGTATTTGGGATTTCACTTCTCCCTCCTCGGGGAAAAAACACAAGTTTATTTTAGCCCTCATTGGTGTTGAAAAAGCTGGAATATATGTCTTGAGCGTGTCTGAATGTGCCAAAACCAAGGAGTCAATGAAAAAGAATCTAGAGTGCATTAATTGTCCTGATTTCTAAGCCAGTCCCAGAATTTATGGGCCTGCTGCTTCAGATTCATCATTTTGGCATGATTGGCAGGGATGCAATGGAATATAAGAAACAGCTGAGAGGAAGAAAAGGGAAAGGCTGGGTGTTTGACCTGGCTCTCCATGGTGGGCTGCACTTACAGTAATTCTTCTGCTCCTCAGTATAATACCCAAATTTTCCTCACCTGTGACTGTGTCAAAGCTATAAATGCCAGGCTTGAACTGGAAAAACTTTGATAACATTTTCAGGAATTTTTTGAATATTATTCCACTTCTATTTTATTCATTCTGTGATTTTCATCTTTTTTTGTTTCTTTTTTTTTTTTCCCCTTTTTTTTTTTTGTTCAAGGTCTCTCTGTGTGGCAAACAGGATATGTGTGTATCTNCTGCCCAGCAGAGATTTTGCAAGAAGCCTTTGCCCCAGGCATGGCCTTTTTGCACATTAAGGAGCACAAAAGGAGCAGAGAATAAAAGGCGACCTCATTTTTTTTGTTTTCCCAGGTTCCCTCAGAGAAGAGGTTTTGCCATCTGGGTGGAAATCTGACAAAACAACTCAGGAGGGGTTGGGCCCATCAGCCAAGCTGAACAGCTGCAGGGAAGCTCCATGAAAACCAAACCACTCCACTGGAATAATTTATTGTGGCCGGGTTGCAGGGATAATAACAAAAAGAAATTCAGCTCTTTTATCTCCTCTGGCAGCACGAGATCCCATGCCAGGCATTAGCAAAGGGCTGGTTTCAAGCAGTGGTGAGAGTTTCACCTGGGATGTGGTGCTGGAATCAGCTGGGAGGGAAAATGGCACATCTGTGGCATCTTGGGGCTTCCCAGTCCATTCCTTCACCAATGTCCTGCTGGTGAAGTTCTATTTATCACCCTGTGTTAGTCCTAGATTGGTAAGGACCAACTAGAGGCATTTTTGGCTGGTCCTTGCCTTGTGGTGGCTCATGTGAAAGCCACTGGCCTGGTGGGGCTGGGGCAGGGGACATCCCAGAGCATCTCACTCCTTTCTACCACCAGGAATGGAGAATACAGGGCTTGGAAGGCTTTTAATGCCTTGGGTCCTCCAGAACCTCAATACCTACAGGTTACCACTTGTGTCCCAGAGTTCCTCCTCCTGAAAATGCACTGCCAGGCCATCCCTGAAGGAGTTTAAAAGCCATGTGGATGTGGCACCTGGGGACATGGGTTGGTGGTGGCCTTGGCAGTGCTGGGGAGTGGTTGGACTCAATGTCCTCAGAGGGCTTTTCCAACCTAAACAACTCTGTTTCTATGTTAAAAATTCACTTAACTTTCAAACCCCAAAGATATCACACCAATATTGTTCACACAGCCCAAGATGTGCCGGTAGAAAGGGATGTCAAAAAAGCAACACAACCTGTTGCCTGTTTTATTCACCACTATAGAAAATGCTTAGGCTTTATCCACCTTTACATCTATTCCTCAAGAAGCTGGAAATCAGGAAAGGCCTTCCCTCACAGCAGTTCTCCTCCAGCTCTGGGGCCTCAAGGAATTTGCACATCTCTGAGAACATGCTGGTAATTGCAAGAGTGGATTTACTGGGTAGACTGGGAAAATCCATCACCTTTTCCCTCTTGGCACTGCTCCATCTGTCACACACAAGATGAGGAGCCAGAATGCTGCCCTTCTTCATATGACAGCCCCCCAGAGCCCTGCAGCACCTGAGCCCAAATTCAGGGGTCTCTCAGGCTGTTCCTTGGCAATGGAGCATAACACACAGCAAGCAGTTTGTTTTGCCTTTCCACTACAAACCTCTTTTCAGTGGGACTCAGCCACACTTGAGCAGTTCAACTTGACATTTCCTATGCCTGGGGATGGATTCATGCTGTGGAATTTTCACAAAGCCCATCCCTTGGCTTGTGAATTAAGTGGCTTTGCCAATGGCTTTTCTTTGAATTCACAGGGTCAGAATCTGGTGCCTGCAGTTCACAAGTGCTCTGTACCAAGCCAGGGCAAATTGCAAACTCTGCAGAAGCATTATGTTTTTGTGGTACTGTTAATTCTCATTTAAGCATGAGCCCTTTTTTTTTTAGTGTGAGTCAAGGCTTGGCTGGGCCATGATTGCAGAGAGCCCAAGTCCATGGTGAGTGATGCAAAGCCTGAGAGCTAAAGAGCATCACAGGTGTCAGTGTCTGACCCAGGTCTGGCACAAATAGTGCCAAGGTATTGCTGGCATTGTTTCTCTGTGATGCTCCACAGATGTCTCAGTGGCTGTGAGGAGTCTCATCTGAATGACCTCTGCACAAGGACACCTTTATTTTCAGTGCTTTGATTTACAATTTTCATTGCAACTCTCTTGGTTTTTTTTTCTCCCATATTTTAATGTGTGACACCTTTACCCAGAGCTGGTTTACTCAGCCCAGGGACTGGAGCTCAGAACCCTCAGCATAAGAAAGATGTGGGACTGTTGGAATGAGTCCAGAGAACAGCCACTACACTGATCCTCTGCTCTGGAGCCAGGCTGGGAGAGCTGGGAATGTTCAGCCTGGAGAAGAGAAGGATCCAGGGAGGCCTTAGAGCCTCTGCCAGTGCCTAAGGGGGCTCCAGGAGAGCTGGAGAGGGACTTGGGACAAGGAATGGAAGGACAGGACAAGGAGGAATGCCCTTAAGATGAGGGAAGATAGGTTTAGATTAGACATTGGGAAGAAATTGATGAGGCCCTGGCACAGGTTGCCCAGAGAAGCTGTGGCTGCCCCATCCCTGGAAGTGTCCAAGGCCAGGCTGGATGGAGCTCTCAGCAACCCAGGATAGAGGAAGGTGTCCCTGCCTGTGGCAGGGGGTTGAAGCTGGTTGTTTTTTAAGGTCCCTCCCAACCCAAACCAGTCTGTCATTTTGTGATTCTGTGCTCTGGCTCAGTAACCAAACCCCAGACTTCCACACAGCTCCCCTGGTGCTGGGATTGGGGATCTGGGACTTGCACATGGGTGACAGAAATGTCTAAATGAAGGTCTGCCAGCTACCTTTCCAGTTTGCCTTTCCCAAACAGCCTTTTCTTTTCTTTTGTTCCCCTCCATCACCCCAAATGAAATATTTCTTCTCTGCTTTGCTCAGCCAAAGGAACATTTATCTTCTTTTCAAATAGCCGTGTGTCATCTGTTAAAAATAATCTTGTCAAGGCCTGTGCAGGGCTTGAAAAATGTGCTAATATTAAGCAGATTTTCATATTAAAACCCCTGTATCCCATGAAAGGTCAGTCGGTTCAGTTCAGGAAAGACAAATAACAGCATTAATGACTGGACCTGGTAAAGAATTAACTGCAGGTGAATAAGTTTCTAAGGCAGTCGTGGGGTCAGGGCTGTAATGTGTTAATTCCTCACACAGGGTAGTCATGCAGTCTATCCAGCCCTCACTGAGGGGCTGTATCAGTGCCACGTGAACCTGAAAAGAAATCATATTTCTGCTGCCTGTGGTGCCTTCTTGTCTTTCACAACTCCCCCCAGGGCTGGGAGAGTCAGGCTGGGACAATTTGTGTGTTGGGAGCAGTTTTGGGGGCAGTGATGAGGCAGAGACTGAGATTTCATGGAGGTGGCTCATTGCTGTCTCCTGAGTGCTCTGGTTGCATCTTGGGTGTGCCCAGAAACCAGTTTGGACCTATTCCCAGTTTTCCATGGGCTCCCAGTGCTGCTGTGTCCCATCTGCTCTTTGCATCTCTCTCATGTGCTCGTGGGGACTCTGCACCTGCCCCTTGCTTTGTGTGAGTGTCAGAGGGTCCCAGCTGGACTTATCTGTCCACACAGATCCTGCTCATGGAAGAGCTGCTCTGGGAGAGCCCACGTAACAAGGAACCTCCCTTGATCCACCTGCATTACAAAGCAGAGCCTTGCAAGGCTCATCCCTCCCAGTTTCCCCTCCTTTCCCTTTCCTCTCCACCATCCATCCCCCTGTGCAGTGACCCAGGGAGATGTGGACCAGCTTCCACTGTTTCCAGGCTTCCCAGGGCTTCTTGGGATCAGTGACCATGCAAACACATCCCTGTCCCCCTGCAGAGGGTTTGGGCACCCAGCCCTGCTGTCCTTGTCCTTGTGACTGTCACTGCAGCTTTGGGAGGACTTTTACTGTGGATTTTGGAGGGATTTATGGTGGAAGGGGTAGGTGCACTCATTGGTTTTACTTAAAAAATGAGGCTGTGCCACGGTCAGAGCATGTTCTGGTTTTCAGGCTGGCTTAGATGTTGTTGTGCTGCTCCAAGGGGAGATTCTACAGGTGACTCAGTATTGAAACCTTTTCCAGTTGGAAATGGCGTAAGTGTATCAGGCAGATATTTGTCCTTTGGAAGAGATGGGCACCTCCATCAACTTCACACAAAGCCAAATCAAGATTAATCAGATTAAGCTTGAAAAATCTTCAAGAGCTCCCTTAACTTTCTCTTGGGTCTTCTCCTGACCTCCAGGAGAAGCTGAGATTCAGATTTCTTTTCCCCCAGCTACATCTCCATATTAAAAATCAGATGCCTGCTGGGGATCCCAGCACTCATCTGGCTAATATCTATTTTTAGAAAGGCATCTGGTCTTGACCTGGGGACTTCAGATGATGAAGGACTCAGCACATCTTTAGATAAGCCACCCAAAGGGTCCTTTGTGCTTCTCATGAAAAGGGAAACGTCTTATCACCCTTCTCAACTTATCTGCTCTCTGCTTCCAGCCCATGGTGACACTTCTGAAGGTTTTGCAACCTCCACTGGAACCTGATGGGAACACAAAGTGCTGCTTGAGCTTTTATTTACACCGAAATTCTTGAGCCTGAGTGGAAGCAAGAATTGGACCCAAAATGTGCAGCCCCAGCCCTACCTGCCCCAGGGTTTCAGCTCTGGCCACTGGGCTGCAAAGCAGGTGCTAAATTGGGTGTCTCCAGAGGCGATGACTTCCGAGCCCATGATGTGGAGCTCAGTTTGTGTGCATGGATCACATCCCTGGGGTTGTGTCTCCTGGAGGCTGTTTTTGCTGACAAGCACTTGGGACACACACGCAACCTTTTTATAAACACTCTGACAAGTAAAGGGGAAACCAAAACCAAAACAAAAGTGCAGCTTAAATATAAAATATCTCACTGAAATTAGCAGGGAGTGCCGAGCCAAGAGAGCAGGCTGCAAGACTTAAATATCTGGGGGCTGCAGCCAAGGCACTGAATCCACCAGCAACTCAAAGGGAAATGGGGAAAACGCTCTGAGTTTGGAGAGTTTTACTTATTTTTAGAGAAGGGGGCAAATATGCTCGTGTCTAGTCAGGAGGAAAAGCTAAAAAGCAGCAAAACTACACATGCAGCAGGTTAATCCATGTGCTGTGGGCTTGGCACTGCAGAGGAAAATAACTTCACCAGAGAGGCTGTTGCAAGACTGCTGGGCACTAATGCTCTCCCTTATCCCCCCAGGCTCTGCTTCTCCTCCCTGGGGTCTACCTAAACCTAAAACCTAAACCTAAACCTGCTAAATCCCTCCTGGAGGAGCCTGGCTGCTTGCAGGCCCCTTCTGCTCGAGCCAGACATTTAACACTCACCAGAGCAGAGCTCCTGATTCCCAACAGGACACCGCTCTTCCAAGCCCAAAGTGCATCAGGCACATTTGTCCTCCCTGCAGGAGCATTTGCTGCCATCAAAAGTGTTCTGTCAGTGCAGAGGGGGCTCAGATCACCTCCTGCTGCACCTCCTGCTCACACAAAACTGCTGATGCTGCATTTGCTGCTAAGCTTGGACTCCACTGCAGGTGGTAAAGGGAATTTGTGACCTGGAGCCAGACCCATCCTATTGTAGCTGGGAAGTCTGTCCATCTTCCTGCATGAGGATCACAGAATGGGTTGGTAGGGAGATTTAAAGGGTCTCCAGTCCTTCCACCAGACCAGGTTGCTCCAAGCCTTGTCCAACATCCTTGGATGTTTCCAGGGATGGGGCATTTCTCACACATCCTGCTCCACGTGCTTCTGCCCAGCACCAACACACACAGGGCAAACATGCAGTGGTGGAAACACAAAGACCTCGTATAAAAGTACGAAGCAAAAAAAGTCAAGTGAAAGAAAGAATTCCTGAAGTTTCCTCTCTGCTGAAAGAGGTGGTTATAAATAACAAATGGGTTTGGACACATCCTGCAAAACGAGCCATTAAGTCTTTTCTGTCAGGTCTCACCTGTTGTTATTTCTGTTTCCTCTTCCCAAGCCCAGGCAGGGTTTTACATCGAGGTAATATAGTTTTTTTTTGTTCAAGAACCAGACCAGTTCCCCCATCTTGTAACCAGGACTTTGTCATAAATGACCAAACATCTGTTAAATTGAGCTGTACTTCGTGAGAGGATGGTTGTGTTTTTTTTTTTTTTTTTCAGTTTTAAAGAGAAAAACCACACAACAAAATCGAGTGTGTGACCAGCAGGATCCACTCAGGTGAAGGCAGGGAAACCTCTGGGTGAGCAACTGAGTCCCACTGAGCCACTGGCTCCCTCCTCTGGGTTGGGATAAAGACAGTTTAACAGGTAAAGCAAAACAAGGAGTTCATTCCCCACTTCCCAAGGGCAGGCGGGTGTTCAGCCACCCCCAGGACAGCAGGGCTCCCTCACACCTCGTGGTGACTTGGGAAGACAAAAGCCATCATTCTGAATGTCTCCCCCTTCCTCCTTCTTCCCCCCCAGCTCTATATCCTGAGAATGGTGCCCTAAAATCTGGGATATGATCCTTTGGGTCTCTCAGGGTCAGCTGTGTCCCCTCCCAGCTCCTTGTGCACCCCCAGACCCCTCACTGGTGGGGTGAGGAGCAGGAAGGACTTTGATTAAACTCTGCTTTGCAATAATGAAAACATCCCACTGTTATCAACACTGTTTCCAGCACAAATCCCAAATATAGCCCCATAACAGCTACTATAAAGAAATTTAGCTCTGTCCCAGCCAAACCCAGCACAGGGATTTACAATTTGTACCACTCTGAAGAGTCTGAAACAGAAAGCAGGGCTGAACTAATCTGTTCTTCTCCTGGGTTGTGCTTTGCTCCAGGGGAAACATCCTCGTTCCAGCCCAGCTCTTTACAACACAGACAAGAGTTATTAGAAAAAGATGTTTTTCAGGACAGGTCAATGAGTGCTAATTGCTCAGAGATGGAATATCCTTCTGATGGTTCTGGGTTTTTCAGCCACAAAGTCCCCACAGCTCCCAGGCAGGTTTTTAGCTGGTGAAACACAAGATAGCCCTCAGGATTACAGCACAACTTTGCACCAGCTGAAAAATTGCTCACCCCTGGACGCTTACAAAGAGCAATTCTGAATCAGAAATATATATATATATGTGTGTGCATAAATATCATTAACTGTTTGCAGCCCAGTCCCATGGAAGGCAATAGCAAAGCAGTGTGAATTCTGCTTTTATCATATTCCCAGAAAATTGTTTTGCACTTTTCATAGGTAAATCTCTGTCAGGTCTTTCCTGGGGTCCTGGTGCAGCAGCAGGAAGCAGCCTGTGCTACAAAAAAACTTTGTCTCAAAAAAAAACCCCCAACAAATAAACCAGTCTCACCTCATCTTGCCAAAATTGGAATTCTCCTCGCCCTGCTTCGGGCACAAGACATTTGGTTGATAGTGTTGGAATCTCACCTGTTGGAAAGTTAGGTTTTAGCTTGTTTTTTGTCCAAGTTTTTTGCTTCCCTTCTGCAAAGGAAAAGCCCCCGTGGACAGAAGGCCCCACCCAGCCCTCAGGCTCTGGCAGAAAATTATTAGAGAGAGGCCTTAAGTGGAACTAAAAGTCATATAAAGTGTTTGATGAGGGTTACACGTGACAGAGGCTGTTCCTTCTCCCCAAAGGATGCTGCTGAGATATCCAACATTCAGCCTTGTTCAGGCAGGAACAGATCTGAGGGCAGCTAATAAACTTATCTGCATCAGATTAAATGGCCAATCCTGCCCTCTCTCTGCTCCCTGCCCTCTCTCCCTCCCCAGCTCAGTTACACCCACGGAGCCAAATAAAGACAAATGCACGCCAGAGTTCATTGGAGTGATTGAAAATCAAGATGGAACAGCGTATTTTTCATCAGTGTTATCCCAGGAAATAAAGATAAATTCCCCCACTTCATATTTTAACATAGCTTATCATAATCACTGGTAATAGCAACCAAATGTTTGTCATTTGTTGGGTTTTAAAGGGGGTTGGGGGAACAGTTTCCTGGTTTTAGCCTCATGGAGTCTAATTTAAAATTGGTGTCAGGGGTCACTTCCACTTTATGTTGCATTTCTGATGAGTGGTTTTTGCTGGAATACCTGGCTTGGCTTAATGACTGCAAGGAGGAGCAGGGCTGTGGAAGTCAAGGTGGAGGGGAAGTAGAGAGAAGGAGATGGGGCCACTGGGCTGGGATTCATCACCAAAAAACCGCAAACCTTCGTCCAAAGTGGCTCGTGACAAGGAATTTTTCCAGAGAGACAGGGGATTTCTGGACATCCCATGTTCTGTCCCTGTCTCTGACATTACCTGAAGTGTCTTTCCAGCTCCTCTGAACTTCATGGAGCTCGGGATTGTGTTTGTTTGTTTGCTTTCAATGATAACGTGCAATGTCAGAGTGTCCTCCAAGATTTTCCATGTGCAAGCCAGAGGTTTACTTAATAATCTCCAAGGATCTGCTAGTGCTGTTCTGCTCTCCCCTTGTTTTCTGGTTCCTTGAGCCTCCTCATAGGATTCTGATCAGTGAAATAAAAAGTGGGCAGAGAAAACCTTCATTATACCAAGTAATTTAAACTCCCTTAGTCCTGTTTTATGGTACAGCAAAGGCCACTCACAACAATATTGAGTGAACAACTGAGGGGAATCTTGATAATCTCATCCAAAATCTCTTCCTGGGAGACATGTGGCACAAGACACTGGAGGCAAACTCATTGAGGAGGTGGGAAGAAGAAACACCTCCAGCTCTGGCATCTTCTGAGGTGCATCAAAAGTGGGGCTACAACACAAAGGGATGTCCCTGTAAAGCAGGAGTTTAGGACACAGACTTCATGATATAAATTCTGTAGGGTTTGTTTGGGGGTTTTTTTTGGTCAGAAATCTCTATTTCTTCAGAGATAGAAGAGATTCAGGGCTTTCTTCTCCATTGGAGCTTATGGGACTTTTGCTGTTGACTCTAAAGGAAACACTTTCAGACTTGTCATCCTACAAACTGGGAAATGATTTGCTCGTTAGTTTTCATTTCTTCCTCCTTCTGTAAATGTAGCCCTAATTTTTTAACCAAAAAAAACCACCAAAAAAAACCCAAAACAAAAAACCAGAGGAGATGGTGAGATCAGCCTCCAACCCATAGATTTCAGTAGTTTATAATTTAATCTTAACAACAATAAAAAGGGGCTTTAGAGCAAAAAACAGCAACAATATGTGGAATGTTTGTGTCCTGGTGGTGGATTGTCCCAATGGGACAACAAAGGTCATGGCTGGCCATGGAAGGAGCTCTTTCCTGAGGCCTGAGCAGGGAATGTTGAAAGGTAACATCACCCAGTGATAAGCTGCCATTGCCTCACCCTCTGGCAAAACACAAAAGGAAGGAGAGAGGAGAAGGATTAAATCTCAGGAATGCAGAGGGAGGGCCATGGGGGAGCCCAAGGGGCTTAGGGAAAATTCAAAGATTTTTCAAGACTTGTGTGGTGGAGTTTTTTGGGAAGCTGGGTAACCAGAGGGAAAGAGATACTTTTCCTGGGATCCTGCTGAACAGATGAAGTCAGGGAGATGAGCTGGGCTCCTGTCTGGTCCATGGACATGGGGATGTGGAAGAGATGAGGATGCACAGAGCAAGCCTTGAGCCCAATTCTTGCACTTCTGCTCCCTGAAATACCCCTGGATTCCCTGTTTTTTGTGTAGCTTCAGCAAGAACACTGGGATAAACCCAGGATTAATCCAGTCAGTGGAGTGACTTCAAGCCTAAGCCACTGGAAAACTGCAGCTGCGAGAGTTCCATGGTTCCAGTGAAATATCCTTTGTGAAGCAGGAGGTTTCCTAGGCAAGATCAGCCCTGCACACTTAGGGCAGGATAAAAGAGGTTTGGCATTGCATTGGCGTGGATTAGGAATATGCATGGTGAGAAGGAAAGGTGGAAAGGAAAAGCTGAGGGTGGGAGCATCTTCACCTGCTGCAGCTATTTTAGAGTCTATATCCCTGTCCCCTGGAGCTTTAGGGTTTTTGGGGGGCACTGCAAATCAGCAAAGAAAAGGAAAACCCAGAGAACAAGACCTCAGCTTTGTATCTGCTCCAAAAGATAACACAGCTAATGAAGTAGCAGTCCTCCCTGGGAGCTGAGGTCACCACTTGTTGGATTTATTCAAGGAAAAAACCCTCCCTTTTGTAACCTTGTTGTAGCTTTTTGACATCCAAGCAAGCCTGAAGGAGCTTCACACCCTCCTGACTTCAGAGCAGCAGTTTCAGCAGAATGTAAACCACCAACACACCCCCAGTACAGACAACAAACAGGCTCTTCCCCCTCTCTTGCCTTTCACTGGCTGGATAAAATTTACTGCCAGCCTTGCTGTGCCACGTGGACTTTGCAACAGGATTGAAAATATCCCTTAAATAAACCCACAAATCACAAAGAGGGGCCACACAATCCCTGGGTGTCTTGTTAAGCAGCAGATTTATGGATAGTGCTCCTTGCCCCAACACCCAGATCCTGCTGTTGCAGCATCACCAAGGGCTCACAGAGCCCAAGTGTGAGCAGACCCTCCACAGGGGATGGGACATTGCAGATATTTATTGGCCAGACTTGCATGGCCAGGTCCACAGAGGCATTTCTGTGTCCAACTCCTTGTTTAGGCACCTGATTTCTTACTCATTCCAACAGTAAATTAAGCCCTGAAACAGAAGCTGTGCAGTGACATCTGCAAATGTGGGACCTGCTGGCTGTGGGAGGGGGTTTTATGGTGCAGCTGATGAGGTGGGAAGAGAGCAGCCACCACACTGTAATCCTGAGGGTCTTTATGACCATTGTTTTAGTTTTAATTTCCCTGGCTGCTCCAGAGCTGGAATGATAAGCACAGAACAAAATCTCCAGGTGGGAATGGGTAGAGATGGGGGATGCTCCACTCTCCTCCTCCTGTCCTCTTTTTCCAGCAATGTGCTGTGCTCCATGTGTGCTGTTGGATCCACTTGAAGCCACAGCTATTAGTAAGCACTGCAAGGGTGAGCAATATTCAGGTCTGGCAAAGACACAGTGGTGTAAAATGCAGGGGAAGAACTAAATGAAGCTATTTGTTGAAAAATAAAACCCACCAAGCTGTGTGAAAAGCAGTCTGGCTGGATGGTGTCCTCATCTGCAATAAAATCCCCCGTAATACTAAACTCAGTGTGTGCAAAAATGGCTTAAAGTCACTGATACTGCACCTCTTTTTAGGCAGTTTGACTTCATATTTCTGCTAAAAAGTCCCCCAACTCTCACGTGGTGCAACCAAATACCACATTTGTTACCTTTGTTTCTGTGACAAGGCTCAGGATGTGTCCTTCTTCTGTGGACAAGGAGGTAAAGAGATTCCCAAAAAGCTTTGCTGGCTGCAGAAGGAACGTGTCCAGGAGAGCAGCCTGCTATTGTTATTATTGTTATTATCCAAATGGTTCCACACCACCCAAAGGAGGAACCTGCTGCAGCCAGGCCAAGTAGGGGAAGCATTTTATTCCCTCTCCAGCACATACACCAAGTTTAGGTGACCCTCCCAATCCAGTTTTGGGAGAGCCATGGGTGCATTCCTTGTTGAACCAGAGGGATTTTGCTTTGGGCAAACTGTGAAGAGAGGCACAAGTTCACCAGGCTGGAAAGGAGAAGGGAATATGTGGATTTGACATGTTTTTTGGAAAAGGAGTGATAGGGGGAATGTCAGGGGGGATGAGGAGCTGGACACTGCTGAAGAGGGATCCAAAAATCCTTTTTGGGATCATTGTGGAAGACTCCTCCTGTGCATTTCTGAGAGTGCTGGGTTTAATGTCTGGTTGTTGAGTCACAGACTCTGCCCTGTTTTCTTGGCTTCTGGGATGAGCAGGACATGGTTGTGTCCATCTCCAGAGGTGGGAATCTCACAGGGCTTCCCAGACACCGCAATGTGATGCACAAAGGCACCATAAAAAGCAGGATTTTCATGGGTCAACTGAAGAAACCTCAACAATGTACCAACCTCCTGGGGTTTGGCTGGGACTTGGCATCACCAGCAGGCCTTGGGGAGGTCACACCCAGGACACCTCCAACCTTCCCTCAGCTCTGAGGCCTCCTGCCAGAGGAGGTCTAGTTTCGATGAGCAGAAAGACACCCCAGTGATGACAATTACCTTTGAATCCCAGGCTATAATTTTTGGATGCTGAGCTCGGAGCAGCTGCCCTGTCATTCTGCAGCAAGACCTCGAGCCAGGGCCGTGGAGGTCAGAGAAAATAAGAGAGCAAGAGAGCAGCAAATGATTCATTCTTTCAGTCACTCAGTCCTCAGGAGCAATAGCTATCTCAATCTTCAGCGTGGAGGCTGATGATGAATGGTTTTATTACCACTGGTAATTTAAACCATGTGCAAGGTTTACCATGTTTGTCTCCTTGCCCTGAGCTGTGGGAGTGCTGCTTTGAGGATACTTTCACCATTCCCCTCCAGAGTTGGGATGGGTGAAGCACTACAACATGACAGAGGACTTTGGTTGTCCCCTTTCCAAAAAGCTCTCACTGATCTGGGGTTCATTTCTCTCCCCTTCACCCGACTTTTTTTCTTTTTTTTTTTTTTCCCTTTCTTCCTTCTTAAGACACTGCCAGACATCTTAAACACATTTAAAAAGACATATTCTGCACAGCCATCCATTATCTAAGGTTCCCATGTGGGCTCCATCATCAGATTGATGGCATGGTTTGCACGGGGCCCCCAGGACGGGATGGGATGGGATGGAAACACAGCACAGAGCACATCCTCTGTGTTCCCACCTTTCTTGGAAACTGGGAATGGGCTGTGTCAGGTGAAGGGCACGAGCAAGATGCAAAGCAATGCTCCAGTTACACGGGATAACAGCTGGCAAGGTGGGGAGGTGGGAAGTCAGGGGGGGAGCGTGGAGGTTCCTCCAAAGGAAATGGAATGGTGCTGTCCTTGCTGATGGGTTTCAGCTGCTTGGGTCCATTTGGAGAATCCTGCTTTATTAAAACACCTTGGATATGGGTGCAGTCTGAAATCTGAACTCTTCCAAAGCTTGGCAGGGTTGGAATTCCGGCCTGGATGCAAAGCACGGTCCAGGGGAACAGGGAAAGGTGTTGTGTCAAGAGGGAAAGGACAAGGATTCATAAAGGCAAGTCGTGCTGCTCCTGTTACCATCAGCTGAAACAAGGGGGGGTGTTCCCTTGCTGGGCTGCTCAGCAGCATGTGCTCCTGGAGGAATTCACACATCCAGGGGAAAAATATGTGTCCTGAGCTGTTCAGTGTGTTGTGCCCCTAATGGTTCCCACCTCTGTCCCAGAGACATGAGAGCAAAAGTCGTGTTTTCCCCAAAATTGTGGTCCTAGTGGTCACTTGAAAAAGCTTCAGAACCACAGTGGCTAAAAACCAAGGAGTTCAATGAAAAGTTTGGCCATTGTATTATACTGTGGAATCTCATGATTTCAATGTAAAAGTTGTATTTTGAAGTGAGTGAGACAGTTCTTCAGGCACTTACACAATCAGGAAAGGGATAAAATGTGCTTTTAAAGGAAGCAAATTTCTTTAATAATTTTAGGTGATATCCAGGTAATATGACTACACTGACCTTACAAAGACATTTTTGTAAAGTCTTCTCCATTCTCTTCTCCAGAAGAATTTGACAACCATCTACCCTTTATTTCTGGAGCTTGATGCGCTTTGCCCTGCCATTGCAATGGTTAAAAAATACAGTTAGATACAAAGTGCTGCAGTACGACCTAGAGTAGGCAATGGCTGTCATAAGCTCATCCCTCCTCTGGACTCATCCACAACTCACCAGAGGACCCAAACAAAAGTTTATTGTACTCCAAAATCCCTGTCAGCACACGGAAAACGTCGTGGAGGAAATATTTGTGACAATATTTTTCTTCAGAAGTGGGCTGAAATTCCCTTTGAAATAGTCCCCATTGGGTCAAGGGTGCTCCTGACCTCAGTTGGCTACTTGAGCTTGGTTAAGATGAAAACTAAAATCCACAGATCTAAATCAAGAGGCTAAAGGAGGAGTGGAAGCAGAGCAGAAGAGATGGAAATGGTCACTGGCTGGCTGGAGGATGTGGGGTTGGAATGATGGAATAGAAGTTACAGGCAGGAAGATAATGGGGATGGGGAGTGAAGGAGGCAGGAGGAAAAGCTCCTTCAGTGAATCCTTGGATAAAGAGCAGAACGATTCTTTACAGCCATCCCCAGCTGTTCAAATCTTTAAGTTGTGAACCCACAAGAACTCTACAAAGAGCTGGGAGAGCAGGAAAAGTGAACTCCCACCTATGGGAAAGTGCAGGACAGACAATACCAGGTATCAACAGGATGCAAAAAAAAAAAGCCATGGAAAAACAAAAGGCAGGAGAGATGCTACTACCTGGAAATACAGGGATGAGCCAGTTGCATGGGACAGAGGGCTCAGACAGAACTGCAGCTGAATCGCAGCCCCCAGATTTTTTAGGAACAGATGTACTCTCAGGAACACAGCAGAAAGCAAGAGGTGCCTCATACTGGCCAAATGTGCTCAAGGATATTTGAGGTCTGGTGAGCAGATGTTGTTACACAGGCAAGGAAATGCTGGCCAAGCAACAAACAGAGACAACGAAAATACACAGAATCCCTGGGGGATTTGGGAACAAACCAGGAAAGGACCTTTTCATCACAAACCACACAAACTACCTCATCGCTGCAGACAAGTGCTCAGGCCCAGAGGAGGTAGATGAGCTGCCAGATGAAGTGCAATAAAGCAAAGAAGCATTTCAGCAGGCACCTTGTCTGACTCACACCATTTACCCAAGCAGAGAAATCCTGTCCCGGCACATCGCGCTCCAACTGGGACCAAACGGCAACGCTGGACCAGAGCTTTGATTTGCTGAGATTGAACTGGAGGAGGCAAAGACAGGGCCTGGTTAGTCCTTCCCAGGGGGAGAAATACTCTCCTTGAAGACCAGAGTGACTCGGTTCAAGCATCAGAGTCCAAATACTTGCACAACTTGAAAGAACCAAAGGGAGTGGAAAAAAATACAGGATGGGAAGGAAGGCAGCCAAACCCCAGAGCTCACCTTTCTCACAAGCCAGAGACCTTGCAGGATACCTTTCTGGGGGCTTTTCCAGGACCAGACTATTTTCTTGGAACAAAACATGGATGTGTAAGTGACTTCCATATACTGAGATATAAAAGGTGTATAGGAAAAGAGTTCTTTGAAGCCACAAGAATATTTGCCTGTTGCACACACGAGCTACAGATGCAGATGTAAGAGATTACACATCCACTGAGGCTTGACCAGAGGGACACACAGGGAAGACAGGCCATGAGCTTGCAGCAGACACAGAAATATATGCAAAATACCACATACCCCCAGAAGAAATACATTCTGGAGAGTTTCCTGTGCTAAAAGCAAAGGTCAGCCCCAGTTCACCCAGAGAAGTTCAAGAGACTTTGAGAATAGTCAAGGTCTTTGAATCAAGGGGTGATTCTGAACCTTATCTCTGTTTTTTCCTACTCTGTTAGCAATCTATGGGCCCTGCATCACCTATACATTCCATACCTAAACTATAGACAAGGTACAGGTAGAGAAACCTCTCTGAATTCCACATTTAGTCATGTAATTCTTCAAACCCCGTAATTCCTTGGCTGATCTTCCTCCAAAACATGTTGCTGTGAAACGGTGCTAAACAATGCATAACACAAACAGAGATTTTGGGTGGAATGTGAAATATGGGAAGAGATTTATTACTGTCACCTATTTGTGTTTTCAATTTTTCTCTTAAAAAAACCCAACAAACAACAAAACAACCCCAAATCACATGGAAAGAGGGAGTTTGGTATCATGTGCCCAGGAGGGGATAACATGATAGCCTGCTTATGCTTAAAGCAGTTTTAGGAATAGAGGGACCCCAAATTGTGGGAAGTGGTCAAATAGGGAAGGACTGCAATGGGAAAAGGTGGAAAAGATCTGACTATTGAAACTCCCTGTTTATGCCTGTACTCTGGCATCTGGTACAGCAGATTTGCTGGAGGGTCAGTGAAGAGGGTTATGGTACAAAAGAAGATGAAAAATCTATGGGCTGGGAGTAATTTCTCTCTAATGTTTTAAGATTGAGGAGATTTGACAGATTCCTTCCCTGACTTTCCTTATGCCAAGTGCAGGTTTTTGGAGGCTGGTGTAGAAAAACAGTCCAACTCTGTCTGGTTTTTGGACACTAGATGTATCTCTGTGCCTGCCTGTCAGTCATGGCCTTGAGATCTAAACATCATTTCCTCATCCAGTCTGAGGAAAGAAATCAGCTGCAAAGGCACTGAAAGCTGCATGGCATTGAAAAAATATCCTTTTCCCTTCCCATCTGTCAGATTGATGGACCAGAAAATATTGAATCCATCAGGCCTGGCTGTGTGTGTTTAGTGGCCACGGAGCACGGAACACATTTGGGTCTCACCTGTTGGGAAATTCAGATGGAAGTTTCCCTTCAGAATGTCTCATTTCCACCAAAATCCTGCGTGGGGAGGGGATTCCTGCTGTTACTTGGTGTGAGGGTTGCACACTGTGTCCAGCAAATCCTCCTGTGCAGGGCTGTCTGTTCCAGGAAAGGGAAGCAGCAAAGGGCTGTGGCAATTTTAAAGGCTCATTTAAGATGCTTTGATGTCCACAAGGTGCAAAGTGGAAATTCTGGCCTCTGAAACTTGATGCACCCCTAAATCAACAGCAGTTTTGTGTCTCCAGTTTGGCCTTGTCTGTCTCATTCAATTAAATCCACATAATTAAGCCATCCTGCACCTACACCTAGTCTCCTGAAAATGACCTTTTTACTTCAGACAAGCAACATTTGCCAAAGGGCAGCAGCCCTGAAAAAAAACCTGGAAAACCTGGTTTGACTTTGCTGGAACAAGGAATGAAAGCGTTTCCTACCTAAACTGAATATATTAATTTTGTGGAGATAAATGTTTCTCAGTTGTCCTCCTTCCCCTGTTGTTTTTGTTTAGCTGGACTTTATAAAACAAGGTTTCCTGTGGTGCTTTTTGGGCACTCCTGATGCTCGCCAGGTAGAAGGGACTGTCCCCAAATGATCTCAAGCAACAACAGTGTGTGACATTTCAACACTTTGTGCAGCTCCATCGAGTGCAATGTTTTGAAGCAGCACCTGGCAAAAAAGGATCCACTCAGTTCTGGTTTTATAAAAACCTAGCAATGACTCTCTTCACTTGAATGTTCACGTGGGGCTCTGTGGCCTCTCTCCCTCCATTCCCAAAAAAGCTCTTGCTTGTCTGTGGCTGTTGGTGTGACCATATTAGGCCCAGCAGCCAGGCTGGAGCTGGCAGTGACACAGCTGAGTGATGACACTCTGCCTTCTGTGACAAAAACTCCTTCCCTCACTTCAGATAACAACAGTGGCTTGGGGTTTTTTTATTTATGAATAAGCAAATTTCCAGAGGACAAGAAGCAATGAGCTCAGGCTCAGCTCCTTGGGGACGCAGGAATTCATGTTAAATGGGATCCATCCCATGGCTGTTAGTGTAAATTAAGCAGTTTCTGCTCTAAGTGCCTGGAGATGTGCATGCTTGTCAAATACTAATAGTTTTAAGTAAGTGATGACCCTTGTGTGACTTGGGTAAGCCTTGTCCAAACCCTTACATGTTTCAGAATCATTCAGGCCTTGATCTGACATCCACTAATTGGAATAGTCTTTCTGGCAGACTAAATATTTGCAGATTCCCTTTCCCTGGTGGCGCAGGCGAGCGCTGGAGTCTCAGCTCTGACATCCTCCTGGCACTGTGTCCTGGGTACCATCCCCAGGGAGGGTGAGACTGGACTTGGACACTCTCTGGATTCGATTAGCATCAGATCTCCTGGCATCTGTCCCAGTCTTCCCCTCTGCTATTGCATTTTTCCATTATCCTTATATTTTTTTTCCCAAATAAAAGGAATATCTTTTTATCAGAATCAGATTTTGAGGGAGACTGAGCACGTCAGGAGTCACTTAAAAGATTCGAGGCAATGCTGTCAACTTTTTGTTAACTTTTTCAGGGCTACTTCTTTTCCCAGAGAGAGGTTTTTGTGACTCAACTGTGGCAAGGACTCCAGGGTAATGTAGTTGCCAGCCACAGCTTTGGGTTGAGGTGGTCAGCTCCATGGGAAGGTGCTACTGGAATGACAGAGGTGTGGTTAGACTCAAAATAATTGCTTAATTCCCCATTTTGCTATAGCCTGCCTTTATAGCTTTTGCTGCCTCAGCTCCCTGGATGAAAACCAGAATTAATCCATCTTTTTTTTCACCCTTTCATCTGCACTTCTTATTGCATGTCTGTGGGTTTTCCCCTATATAATAATGTAGGAAAGGCTGCAGTGGGTCAACCTCTGTCCTACCTCTGAGAAGATGCAGGAACTCATGGAAAGAATGATCAAGCCTGAATACAGCAAGAACTATTTCAGTGTTGCCCTCACTTTGTTCCAGGACCTTGGAAGACATTTATTTTCCATCCTCCTTCCATTGCTGGCCTTTTTTATCAAGTCAGAAGACTCAACATCTGAGGAAATGGGCAGTGGCACATGGTGTGATTTTGGGGTTTGTGCAGGGCCAGGAGTTGGACTTTGAAGATCCCTGTGGATCCCTTCCAATATTCTGATTCTGACAGTGTGTGCTGGGTGCTGCTGTAAGAAATGTGATGGAGAATCCCAAAGGAACCTTGAGCCAGCAGCCAGGTGGGTCAGTTGTTTTCTGCCCCTCTCCAGCCAGACACAAGCACAGTTTGCTCCATCTCTCTTTCCCACCTCTGCAATATTTTTCCAAACCGTGTCTGAAGTGTTTCACAGGTTGCTGGGGGCAAAGCACAAATGCACAGCATCACTGGCCACCCCCAAAACAACATGAGATGGCCTCATTTCCATTTCTCCCACAGCTCCAGGAGTGCCTGAGTGCTTCTGGCAGCCCTTTATTCAGAGCTGTTAAGAGTGGCAGAACCCATGGAACCCCTCGTTTGAGCTCCAGCAGAACAGACACCTTCACCTCCAAACTGGACTGAGCCCAGTGACCTGGGTTTGTTTAAAAGATCTTTTCCTGAAGGCACCCTAATGATTGGCCAACACTTTAACCATTCCTTGATGGATTGCCCCAGGCTGTCAACCTCCCCCTTCAATTTACAAGGCTCACTTGCTCATAACCAATGTTTTTTTGGCTTCAGCTCCCAGCTGTTGGCTCTTGCTGATTTTTTTTCTTTGAGTAGAGCCCTATATTATCCCCCTGTGCTAAGCTAATGTGATTGTAGCTCTTGCTGGAAGAGTGGAAGTGGTTTTTCCCTCTGAACTTGTGACAGCTCTTACCCCATATCTATGCTCAATTAAGAGCGTCCTCATAACCAGCAAAATGGGGTAGGCTGGAAGCAGCACAGCCCAGAATTTGGCAGAGGAGATGTCCTCTGTTCCCAGAGCTGTTACCCAGCAATGAACTCTCACAGTCAGGTTTCTTTCTGAGGAGTCAATAGTGCAAATTCAGGATCCCTGCTCAGGAAGATGTTTCAGCATGTACCTAAAGAGGGCTCTGGGTGTTTGGTAAAACAATGGGTACTCGAGCAAGTCTTCAAGTTCTCTCTTCTGAAGGCAGAAGGACAGAGGGAGGGTTAAATAAATCCCTGCTGTGCCAGGGTAATGCTACCCAGAGAGTGCTGTAATGGGAGGAGAGACAACCCTCTGCTTCTCTGCTGTGAGTTCATAGAAACATAAACTGGTTTGGGTTGAAAGGGACCTTAAAGCTCATCCAGTTCCACCCCCCCTGCCACGGGCAGGGACACCTTCCACTATCCCAGGTTGCTCCAAGCCCTGTCCAACCTGGCCTTGGACACTTCCAGGGATGGGGCAGCCACAGCTTCTCTGGGCAACCTGTGCCAGGGCCTCCCCACCCTCACAGTGAGGAATTGCTTCCCAATATCCCATCTAACCTTAGGCAGTGGGAAGCCATTCCCCTTCGTCCTGTCACTCTGGGCCCTTGTAAAAAGTCCTTCTCCAAGTCTCTTGAAGTCCCACTTCATCAGCTCACTCTGTGTTCAATGACATCTCAGACAACCTGGCAATTTTATGGTGGTCAGACGGGCTGGGAGGTGTTTCCAATGGGATTTCTGAGCATCAGGAGCCCCATGGTGTCATCCCAAACCTACCAAAGAGAAAAACGACTCTTTGGTCAACTTCAAGAGGCTTCCAGGGTGCCCAGTGTGTCTGGAAGCTCCTGGCACCCACATCCTGAGCCACACAGCCAAGGGCTTTCACACCCTCATGGCCTGGCTGGATGTGTGTCCCCATCCAAACCAGCAGCATCAGCACCTTGTCCCTGTGCAGCTTTAACCCTCAGCAGGGCAGTGAAGCTGAACATGGACAAGGTTTTTGGTGTCCTGTCATGCACACACAGACATCCATAGGTGTATCCAGAGCCATGTGCACTTCCTGGCTTTGCTTCAACAAGCAAAAAATAAAATTCAAAAAAAAAAAGTGGGAACCTCTGCTCTAATCTGCAGGGAGAGGATTCCTGAATTAATAAGTCACCAATATCTAATTCACCTCCCTGTCCTCAGCAGCAAGCATAATGATTCCCTCTTTGCCTCTAACAAAAGCAATAAAAAGAAAAAAAATAAAATAGAAAATTCCTGAGCAATGGGGTTTTTTTTATTCCCTCTATAGTATTTCTTTTTCTTTCACTCCTAACATCAGTAAGTGGAGGTACTTCCACACTCTTAAAATTAAAACAATCCAGACAAACAATATGTCCTGCTTCCTGCTGCAATTATTCCTAATGTTTGGCCTCAGATCAGAGGCAGCAGCGATCTCTATAAATATGACAGAGAGTTATTTCCAACAGAAACGCCTCCCGAATCATGTCAGGAATTTATGAGGCTGAGAACGGGCCAAGATGGAAATATGTTCTGGATCAAATGGCATTGCATAGGTGGCTCTGATCAGCTTGGCAGTGGTGGGATGAAGGAGGAATCCTCCAGATGGAGGAGTGAAGGGGTATTTATTGATTTAAAAAAATAATAAATTAGAGCTGAGAGTGACAAGAAAAGGCATTGGTATTTTAAAACTTAGGCTCTGCCAGACAGAGACAGCAAGGAAAAAGCTTTAACAAGTCTAGACTTCTCTGTGTGTGTGTGTTTGTACAATTCCCACTGCTAAAGCTCTTCAGATCACTTTGTGCCTGGTACATACGAAGAAGAGGGAATGGCTCCACACTGCCAGAAGGCAGGGCTGGATGGGATATTGGGAAGGAATTCTTTACAGATATTGGGAAAAAATTCTTCACTGTGAGGGTGGGGAGGCCCTGGCACAGGTTGCCCAGAGAAGCTGTGGCTGCCCCATCCCTGGAAGTGTTCAAGGCTAGGTTGGATGGGGCTTGGAGCAACCTGGGATAGTGGAAGGTGTTCCTGCCCATGGATTTAAAACTAAGTGGTATTTAAGGTCCCTTTCAACCCAAGCCACTCTATGATTCTGTGACAGTGTTATGTCTTCCCAGGTAACAGTTGTATGTGAGGGACCCTGCTTTCCTGGAGATGTCTGAGCACCTGTGTGGAGATGGGAAGTAGTAAATTAATTGAGTTCCTTATTTTGCTTTGCTTCCATGCACAGTTTTTGCTTTACCTATTAAACTTGCTCTCAATCCATCAGTTTGCTCAGCTTTATCCTTCTGACCCTTCCTCCTGTCCCACTGGCTGTGTGGTGCACACTTACTGGATAGCTTTAAACCACAACACAGTTTTGTGAACACCAGATTTCTGAAGGACCTGTCACATTCCCAAAGTCCCCATTAACATTTTGCACCGACACCACTCGCAGATGTCAAACCCAAAGAGAAATATCCTATGGAGACCAAGGTAGCACCACATGAAGCCATGCACACACAGGAAAACTCCTCCCTCTGGTAATTTTTGGACCAATTTGCTCATTTTCATTCACATGCCACCTCAGGAATGGGGTATAAACTCTATTTTTTACACTGTCCATGCTGCTGAAAATACATATGGTGAGGGGAGCTTGAAGGGAAAAGGAGTCTATGAATAAATGAGGATATTCTACAGTCATTTGGAATGGCTGAAGGGAGCATGGCTTGGAGCTGGAATGTTTAACAGAGGGAGGTTAGTAGCAGAAAAGGGAATATTGGTTAAAGTAGCCCTTATGTTAAGGCTGAAATCTCCTTCAGCGGGGGTTCCTGAGGACAAAATGTGATATATTTGCATGTGAATACAATGAAACTGTACTAGACTCACCCATGTCAGAAAGCAGGACGGTATTGCAAAGGAAAGAATAATTACTTGCTTTTTTAAATACCTCTTCCAATATTTATTTCTGACAGCAGCTGGGTAGGACACTCTGTGTGTACTCTGTGATCAGTACTTTTGTAGGGACAGGGTTCTGTGCAGAGATGACTTTTTAAATTACTCTCCCCCAGCTTGTGGAGATTAAATTTCGTTCTGCTGTCAATTTAAGGGTGAGATGTTGTCTCTACTCACACCCACACAGCCTGTGGGGCTCATGTCTTCTCCAGCCCCTCTGCACATAAGCTGCAAATATTTAAATTTCTTGGCTCTCCCTCACCAATGTGTAACTTAAACCCTCACGTGTGTGACCCCTGACTTTTGCCTCAAACCTTACAATTTGGGTATCATTACTGAGTTCCTGTCCCATCATTCCTGGGCCTCCTTTGGACCTTTCCATCAGATTCGGTGGAGTTCCCATCTTTTTCCAATATTCTCCCCTCATTCCTGGGGCCGGTCCATGATGCATAATGTTCCTCTTCATGCTCCTGCCAGGTAAGCCTTTATTAGTTTTGGTCTATGAGTTGGATCATTGTTTGGATCCTTGTGTGACAACGTCCTGGACAATACCAAGATTCTGTGCATCCATTAGTATTTCCATCATCGTTTCCAGGACTAAAATATCCCCATTTAAAACAAATCAAGGAAAAAAAAAATAAAAGAAGAAACAGAAACAACTCACTCCCACCCTTTACTTGCAAAAGCCATCACACCGGTGAAACAATGCTCCCAAAATTTGGCTTCAGATATTACAGCCCAAATACAACAGCTTTTGTCACCTTTGACAGTTTTTTATTGTTGTTTCCTTCAACACTGGTCAATATTTGCATAACAAAGGCTTTTTGATGCTGGAATGTAGTCATGTCTTTGGAAACAAGCCCTGGCTCTGTCGGGAATGCCTCTTAGAATGAGAGAAATATTTGAATTTCCTTAATTTGTGCAGGGATTTCCCTTTCAGTAGCTTGGCTGGCCTTGGTGGAATAATATCTAAAAGAGACATTGTGCCCTGTTATTTTCTCCTTTCTCTTCATGCCTTAGAGGTCAAGACTGTATGAGCTGCAGCTCTGCTAAACTGGAGGAAAATCTGATAATCACCACCAAAGCCCAATGGAAGATGCAGCTGGATTTTTGCAGGGGAAGCAGCTGTGGAATCTGTTTGGAATGGGTAGGATTTGGGGAAATACCTGGAGGCTGGGAATACATGTGGCATTTCTGGAGTGCAACATACCCAGCAGACAGAGCATGAACATCAATGTTTATTATAGTAATAACACACATGGCCTCCTGTACAGGAGGGAGACACTCAGTTGTGTCAGGGACTTAACCAAGGAGGTATTTTTTGGATACTTGTTGGGGTTTGGGTGTTGCCACGTGTCTTATCAAAGCAACGTTTCCTGGAGCCACAATTTTCATCAAGTAAAAGTGAGGTGGGAAGTCAGTCAGGGGGACAATGGACACACATCTCACAAACTATTTCCAATGTCTGCACTGCCATTGCCTTCCAAGAACACGGTTCCCCCTAAACTCACAGGAATTTCCTGTGCTCCCCTTCAGCCTGCTTTGTATCGTCACACACAGCTCAGGTTTGCCAGGAGAATTCCTGGTCCACAGCACATGGAATTTGGCCTTCAGCCTCCTCTGGCCCCCGTGTGATGCCCCACAGCTCACAGTGATTTCTGGAGAAGGGACATTCAGAGGGGCTGGGGTATGAAGTGGGCTGTGCTGTGCTGCCGCTGCCAGAGCAGTGTTTTCGTAGCAAGAGGCTCAGAGGAGCTGTTATGAGCTCTGAGACGTGGCATAAAGACTTGTGGGGGTGTTTGAAGGTGCAAAGCTTGTCAGGACAGCTCTGAAGGACTGCCCAGGCCAGCGGGAGCCAAGAGTGGGGCAGTTCCATCAGCAACACCTTCTCTACTAAATAAAGGCGAGCGGGGCCGATTCTCTGGCCTTGAGGCCAAGAGTCCCAGCATGGCTTGTGTCCAAACACCTCAGCTTTTCTCTGCCTCAGAGCAGGGGTTGGGAGGGGGCTGAGGGCACAGCCACTCAGACAATTAGTGCTCCAAGTTGCACCCTGGACCTCCCTTACTTAGCGAGGAAGATACTCCCTAAATCCCAGGAATGAGGTCAGGGATATGTAAGTCAGCTCCTCTCCGGCTTAGAAGCAGCAAAGACCTTCCTGTGGGGACTGCTAAGGACTTCAGATTGTAGCATAAAAAACAATCCGGAATGTAATGATTGCCCAGCTCTCCTTCATCAAACACAGGAGCAGCAGCACTGCTCACCTTCAAGTGCAAGGACACTCCAGAAGAGAAGAACATCGGATGTTCTGACAGTCCTTTCCATGGGCCATTCACACAGACCACACAACGACTAAACAAGTGTAATTTCACATGAGAGCACTTCCCAGACAGTCAGAAAACAGTCACTGATCTCCTGCCCCTAAAGGGAAGTGGTCCCATTTTCTTGGAGGCAGTTTTCCTCATTTCTGTCATATCTGAATGATCCTTACAGGAAAGTCAAAATGTTATCTTGCAGACAGGGGGGAAAAAGGAAAATATCATAAGAAAATGTCACACCAATAATCCTGAAACCATGGTTTCAAGTGAACTATATCCACACAACTGACAAGGGTCACTTTGTTAAAGCAACTCGAATTTTGTGTCGTGTAACTCAATACTTTTGTACAACATCACAACACATCAGCTCTATCTTCTCAGCATCTTCCTTCCTATGTTATGCAAAAGTTGGCTAATACATCCCAAATGTTCCAGATGTTTTATGACCAAATGCACATTAGCCTGGAGAGCAATCACTTAGAAAAAGGCTTGTTAGGCAGCTCTTTGCCATTATTTTTTTGTGCTCAGACATTAAACAGCCTCATCCACCTTGATCATAAAATGTCTTCCCAACCCTGCAGACTTTTCAAAAGTGTGCCTGCAGACATTTACTGTCACATCTGGAAAGGGCTGTGCTGTCATAATGACTTCAAGACAGATTTCATGAGAAGACACACGGAAATTAAGCTGGATTCACCAAATCCCTTGCAAGTCATTCTGCACTAAGCCCATCAGAGCTGACTCCCTCTGCTTCAGCTGGTGGTGCAGGTGAGTCTCCAGGACTGGATCAAGGTGCCAGCCTGGAGTTATGCAATTTTCACTGTTCCAGCAATTCTGCCCCCAACCCTTGCTCTGCACGCTTTGAATTCCTGAATGTCCCTGGGACCCTGGTGTGTGATTCCTTCTCTGATATTCCCAGGAACGATGAAGTCATTTTACAAGTGATTTAGGTCAAGACACAGTTCCAGTGTTTGTTGCAGTGCTGGTAGGGACTGGGTGCTCTCTACTTATCAGAGAATCACAGAGTGGTTTGGGTTGGAAGGGACCTTAAAGCTCATCCAGTTCCATCCCCTGCCATGAGCAGGGACACCTTCCACTATCCCAGGCTGCTCCAACCTGGCCTTGGACACTTCCAGGGATGGGGCAGCCACAGCTTCTCTGGGCAACCTGTGCCAGGGCCTCTGCACCCTCACATTAAACAATTTCCTCCCAATATCAGATCTAAACTTGCCCTGTTATCCATGAGATGCCTCCTAACAATGGACATTGCCCATTATCTCTCACAGTGATATGGTTTAAAGTGTTTCCAGAACCTCATCTCTCCATAGATATGGGTTGCTCTGGCAGTAAATGCCTCAATCTGCTCCTGAGGCTTGAAACCACAGGTTTTGGGGACTTTATCTATGAAAAACTTCTTTCTGTACATAAGATAAATAGATAAATAGACAATACAACATAAAATGTTGCAAAACTTGGAATCATAGAATATCCTGGGTTGGAAGGGATCCACAAGGATCACTGAGGTCCAGCTCCTGGCCTTGCACAAGTCCATCCCAAGAATCACACCATGTGTCACACCACTGGAAACAGAGAAATGTTTCTTCCTTAAAAAAAACACCTCCAATGTCACAAATCAAGTATTGGAAATCTTTCTGAGGAAAAAATCTTTTCTCTTGGTGAACACAGAAAGGTTTTCACTCCCAAGTTTGATTTCAAGCCAGGAAGGACAAAAGTCCTTTTCATGAAAATTTAAAAAAGTGGGAAAGAAGTACAAAGTTTACAAATTCCTTTCAATGCTCCTCCTTATTTTACCATCATTACTGGAAACCCACTGGACCTGAAACCTTTCTGGCTTGAAAACCAGTCAGGTGACATTTTAAAACACAGCCTTGAGAAGCAATCAGTGACTTCATTCCCTTCTTTCCCTTGATTGTTCCACTTTCTTTCCTCCATGGTTCCCAACCCTCTGCCTTCCAGACCACCCTTAAACCTCCTACCTGCCTTTTTGAGCACACAAAGGGCCCAGATTTCCCACTCACTTCCACAACCAGGTCATGATTTGCTATATCTGCTTAAAAAACCACCCCACACAGGCTGTGTGAGGAACTCCACCCGGAGCCAACCAACATTCCTGATGCTCTTTGCAGATCCTTTCCCAGGGATGGAAAGCAGTGATGAAGTGGGTGTCAGTGCCCACACACACACTCTTTT
This sequence comes from Calyptomena viridis, assembly GCA_013390005.1. Lineage (NCBI taxonomy): Eukaryota > Metazoa > Chordata > Aves > Passeriformes > Eurylaimidae > Calyptomena > Calyptomena viridis. The sequence goes on from WEIV01021191.1 coordinate 187,663, forward strand.
GCACCCTCTTTGCAGGCTGTGAGCTGCCAAGGAAAGGTCTGTATCTCTTAATCCTCCTTCTCCTGGCAGGGAGTTTGGCCAGCTCTTGCAAAAGAAGGGCACATTTCTCTTCTAGAAAAGGTTACAACATCTGCTCACCAGGGAGGGAGAAAGCCACACTACTTTGGGAAAGGATCCCATCTGTTTTCTGCCTTGACAAGAAGCCAGAAAAGCTTCATGTTGGTTTTGCATTTCCCCAGATGCTTGTGCTCCTCACCCTCCCATCCATGTACCAGGAATGGAGGATGCTGGACATTGGTGAGCTTTGCTTTGTCTAATCCCAGTGGGGGAAGTCTGGATGGACATCACTGTGACTCCTGCTCCTTGCAGTCAAAAAGCTGCAAGGGCTTGTTTCTGAGGAGGGATAAAAGGAGAGATCTACAGCCTGTGTGTTACTTGACTTCGGGCCAAAGCTATAACAGCATATCCCCATTTTCTTCTGTTATGCATCCTTGAAGATTGTAAGGGTGGTAGCTACATGAAAATGAGAGGATGTCCTGGAAGAACATCCAGGAGGGATGAAGTGAGATCTCTTTCAGTAGCTTTTCTTGCAGAAGGAGGACTAGGGAACACCACATGAGGCTGTTGGGAGACAGGTTCAGAAGAAACAAAGGAGTTAGCTCTTCAGCCAACATCTGTTGGGATGTAAGAAGGTGACAGGAGCTCAAGAGGAGAATGTTTTAAGGCTTCAAGGCTCCAAGATCTGTATTAAATGGAGCAATGGCTCCAGCTCTGTTCCATGATCATCTAGACTCAAATCTTAGCCTACTCCCCATCGTGCCAGAGGCCCACACCAGCCACTGAGTCCACACAAGAGCCAGGCATGGTCACACCAGCAAAGGTGTGACAAAGCTCAGTTGGGGTGAAATCATTTGTTTGGGTGATAAAAACCATCTGCTGTGCCCCTGTCACGGGCAGCCAGAGATCAGGCTCCAGCCTGGTTTATTTGCCAGTCAAACCCAGGCAGTGCAGGTACCTCAGGGCCATACACAGGCACTGGAGTCCAAGAAACAAGTGTGATTTCCAACACGTCTCTCTCCTTGGCAGTGCCTCGTGGCTGGGCTCAGACATTCCCTGGGAAACACTTCAGGCTGCTGGGATGCTGACATGGTCCCCATTTAGGCAAGAGCTGGCCTTGCCCCACCTTCTAGCAGGGCTGTGTCTCTGTTTTCCCTTTCTCTTGTCCAAAGACTTTTAAAAAGCAAGGACAATGCAAGCTGGGATGGGCACCCAAAGGAACATGGCACCCATTAATGCCTCACACCTTCCAGGAGCAGCAGACCTGTTCTGGGAGAAACAGCTTGACTGGTGGGGTTGCTCCAAGTGAGAATAATGTGGTCCATCTGGTAGCTCCAGAGCTGGGATTTAAGCCCAGCAGCTTGGTCAAAGTCCAAGCAGAAAGTTCAGCCTTAGCTGGGACACCATTTTTAAAGGATATTAGGGTTTTCCACTCTCAAACACACTCTTACAAAGTCCTGGTTATAACCCAGCAGGAAAATTAATTGGTGTTGCATAGAGAAATGCTTTCCTTTGACTTATTATGCCCATACATTCAGCATGTTTCAAAGGCTACTTATTCAGAATAGAGACAGGAACTCAGCTCCAAGAGTTTGGGATTATTATCACTAAATGAATTCAAATAATAAAATTAATTCACCCAGCTCTACAAGGAGTCTCTTTGGTTTTTTTCTTCTAAGTATCCCAAGTATAATTGATCACTTAGTCGCTGAGCTACTCTGGCAGTGTGTGCTGCCTCACTCAGAGAAGTTCTGGGCTATTTTACACGAGGATGAAACATGTCCCTGGTGCCAATTTCTAATCACTGTTTATAGAGGGAGTCCAGGATGAACTCAATGGCAGGACTAGGCAGATGGGATATCATCCACCTTGGCTGCTTTGAAACCTCAACTCCCTGCCAAAGTTTGCTGGAACTGGACACTGAGAGAAAAAACTGGACACAGCCAGAAGGATGGAGGTTGGACATACAGACATTCATGAGGGTGCAAGGAGAATGTCCAAAAAATGTTTAAATCCTCAGCAAATCAGGGTCCAAGATGCAGTTCTTCCAGCTTCCCAGAACTTGCCACCTCTCCTACAGCTCTCAGCTCTGGCAGACAAACTCTGGCCAAGTTTGCCAGGAGATCTGGGATATTTCCACTCCGGAGCGTTCATTGCTTTCCTAACTCCATGCCAGGCCTAAGCTAACCCTGTGAGAGGAGCAGGAGATGCTCACAGGTTCTCAGGTGCCCCTGAGCTGCACAGATTGTCATTCCTTGAATTCAATTGTCCCAGGGATTGATCCATCAGCCTTCGCCAGAGAATGAAACACCCCAAGTGCCCCTTCCTATTTTCCTTCCCATCACCCCTCCCCGTGGTGGTTGGACACCTATTCCCACTTATTCCTGTGGGCTGCATCCATGAGCATTCCAGTGGCTCTGGAGGCCCCTTAGCTCCCTGTAAAGCACTTGGGCTTGCAGGCTGTCAGTACCTCGGGTGGGATATTCAGCACCTCAGCTTGCCCATGATGGAAGAGGGAGCTGAGGCCATTATCACCCAGCTCCTGGTTTGTTCTGCACTGACAAGTCCATCTTTCCACTTTTTAATCATGGAAGCAGTGTGGGAATATAAAGGATATGAGGAAAAAAAAAAGAAGGCAAAAAAAAAAACCAAACAGGGCATAAAATACAACTCTATTTTTATAAAATGTTCTTCTAGCTCATATAATACACAGTCCAATGCATTTTACAAGGCAGGCCCTCTAAAATCTGCTACCAAACACCACAATTCATCTGTTCAGCTGGTATAAATCATTGCTGCTGATTTACACCAGCTGAGAGCCAGGTCACAATTGCCTAATTAAATGGCTTCTCTTTGAGCAAAAAGCTACACTTTAAAAAAAGTGTAACTGTGAATTATTTTATATTGCCCTTTGATGGAAAAAGAGAGGGGGGGGAAAGCAAGAAAAAGCAAGAGACCAGAAGAAAAACAATGGAAGGGGGAAAAAAAGCAGGAGAAATTTATTTATTTATTTGGGGGGTTCAGTCTCTTTCTTTGTGAAAGAATGGGAAAGTTTGGGAAGCCCAGACTAAATAACTCACAATGATAACAGGGTGATACTGAGAGCAGTAAAACTAATTTATTGGGCTGAGTTTATCTGATTCCAGGGAAAGTGAGTTCTCTGAGTGCAGCTCTGACTGTGCTTGTGTCTGACAAGACACACAGTTCAGATGCACAATTACATTAAGCAGATGTAGCCCATTAAGAAGCTGAGCCTGAAAATGTACTTTATCCTGTCAAGGCAAATCCTAGTTGAAAACTTTGGGCCTTTGAGAGGAAAAAAAAAGAAGCAGAACTGCAAGAAGATGTTCTATTTTGGGGTTTATTGCTTTAATCTTTTTTGTGTCACTCATAGTTACAGGGTGATGATAAATATCAACCCACCTCCACTGGGTTTCTGACATAACTCCATTACCTGCCCTCAGCTAGAATGGAGAAAAGCATAAAATCCAGCAGAATTGATCCTGGGTTCAGTTGTAACCCAGGATTAGGTGAGGATGGCCAGATCTCAGAGGAAAAGCAGGTAAAACACAACTCAGATGTTCCAGCCCAGGGTAGAAGGTAGAATGGCAGAGGGAGTGCACCCATCCAGATGATCCTCTGCATGTAAAAAATGTGGTTCAGAAGTCAAAAATGGACGTGGTTCAAGATCTGCAGAGTTGCATTTGGTTGTGCTAATGGAGGGTGTTTTATTTAATTAAAATATTGGCGAATTCCCCAACCAAATTTCTCTGTGTCTCTCCTATTTATAGACCTCTGCTAAAGCTGGGAAGGAACACTTGTTCTGGATTAAACCAGGACAAAATATACAATATTAAAGCAGTCATCATTCAATTCTCACTATTGGATTTGGGTGTCTAAAAGGCACTTTGGAGTATCTTCTCCCTGACAGCTGATTTTTTTTTTTTTGTGTTGGAATAAATCAGCTCATTCTTCAGAGTTCCTTTTTTTCGTGTATTTCATCCAGTGCACACAACACAGAGAAACATTCAATGCTGAGGATTTCAGCAGTTAAAAAGTCTTGTTAGACTGGCCAAGATCATTTTGAGGAGAAAAAGTATCGTGTTGGAAGGATGGCCAGTGTATTTCTAGGCAGGAAGATCTCTCAGCTTATCTAAGTCTCCTGAAGGTAAGCCAGGGCACTCAGGCTATTAACCAGATGACACAGAGTAATGGAAAATATTTCCCAGGGAGAAATCCTCTGCCAGCAATTCAGTGTTCATGTAAAACACAGTCACTTCATGGCATTCATTTTGTTCTTTGAAGTTTCTCTGTTTACCCTTTATTATCTGAAATATCCTCTTTAATGGGTGAAAAAAAATAAAAGTGACTTTGCACCAGAGGAATTATCAATATGAGGCAAGTTCAGGGACCTTAAGTCTGACATTTGATTACAACTGTGAAGTGGACACTGCACTTGAATGGTTTGATTCTCTTTATAAACTCCATGAAAAGGAACTTTTTTTGGTTTCCTTGGAATTCTGTGCAAATCTCGAGATGAAAATGTTCCCTCTAACGGAGAGAAGTGGAAAAAGTAAATCTAACCAGCTACATTCCCATGTTCCCAATGCTTGATTCCAGTCACTGAGTTTTGCTGGTTTGTTGGGAGGTGTCTTTAAGCAATTTGTGGAACATAATAAATGCCAGCTGGAATAACTTTGGGCATAGGAGTTGTGTAGGTTCATTCTTTGATGCCAATAATCCAGCTATACTTAATAACTAATTAGCTTGGTTTATAACAAGAAGGACCTTTATGACAAGCATCAGGCTAAGGAGAAACCTCAGCCACCTTCCAGCATCTGCTTAGTGGATATCTGCATGAAAAAGGTCACACTAATTCCCAGTGGACATAATTCCTTTTATCCTGATCCTCTCTTTGGAGGTTTCTACACCCCGGAAATATCTTTATTGACAGTGCAGAGAGCTCAGGTTGCTCCACAACCTGTCCAGTGTCACAGGAGGTGAATTCCCTCTGGATCAGGTCCTGCTTGACTCAGAAGCCCCCCTTGGTGATTTGGGGCTGTAAGGACCAGCCCTGCAGTCAGACCTGGCCTATGTGTGTCAGGGGCACTCAGGGGGCTTTGCAGAGCCCATTTTTGGGTGCCACCCAGTTGGATGGTCCCTGCTGGACCTGGAAGTGGAGGGAAGAAAGTGTCCTTGAGTCCTTGCATCACCGGTGCAGGACTCTGGTTGAATTAAGCAATCCAATTGCTTCGGGGTCAATCCTATTTGAAATGGGTGTTCCCTGGATGTTCCTCTCCCAGCCCTGGTGGGCAGGGAACTCCCACGGGTCACTCTGGGGCCTCAAATGGCACCAGGAGCTTCTCTGCACACTCCTGAGAGGAGCCCTCTACCCAGAGGAGGAAAAGTTATGTGTGGGAGCTGTAGCTGCCTTAAATCAGGCCATTCCTTACAAGTGTCATCTTGATGCTTTTATGTCACACCAGGGGCTGCTCCTTAAGTGTGGATGCACAGGGAATTGCTGGCTGTCCTCTCCCACTTCCCCCAAATCCCAGACACTTGCAGCTCACCCCCAGTGCCTGCACACTGCCTGCAGCAGGGAAGGAAGCACCTGCAGAGGAGAGCACTGAGGTGGTATTTTAATCTGTCCAAGCCAGATGAGGGGAACAGCCCTGGGCAGAGCAGGAGTTTAGAAAAGAAAACAGTTTTCCTGCCTGAGCCTGGCCCTGGTGAGCGTGTGCAGCACTTTATAAAATTAATTGCATCTTGAGCAGGTAGCAAAGTGGCTGCAGGTGGTGTGTTTTTAGTGTTTTCAGCAGCAGAGGAAGATCTGGATCCTCCTTTGCATCAGCAGCCTCAGGGGTCTGGGAGGCATTTGATAGACACTGGCACAGGGTGCCCAGAGAAGCTGTGGCTACCCCTGGATCCCTGGAAGTGTCCAAGGCCAGGCTGGAGCACCCTGGGATAGTGGAAGGTGTCCCTGCCCATGGCAGGGGGTGGAATGAGATGAATCTTAAGGTCCCTTGCAAGTCAAACCATTCCATGATTCTGTGGTATAAGATCTGCCCACCAGTTGGTTTCCTTGGATCACACAGTTGCTGCTGTTAATGACTTCCATGATGACCCAGATTACAGCATCTCATCCTAAATTTCAAGCTCTTTTAGGATAATTCTAAATAACCTGAAATTTAGAACCAATGGGGAAAGAAGGAAGCCCCTTAGAATGATGGATTAAAATCTTCTTCCCCTGAAATTCAGCATGGATTTTGAGAAAGCAGCCAGTCCTCAAGGATGTGGAAATTGAGCTGTCACACTCCCTAGAGCCTCAGACACCCAATTTTACCTGGATTTATTTTTACAGTCCCACCATCTCTACAATACATCCCACATGGTCTTAACAAAAGAGCAAATAAAACCAATCCACAATATATACCATTATTTTTATTATTATTATTGCTCTTACAATTAGAAAACACAGCTAATGCTGCTTCCATGAACAGAGGGCAGTTTGTGCTCTAGATGAATAAACCATAGCTCTGCTGAGATATTTAATCAAATTCTGTCTGACTGATGAAACTGGTCCCGAGAGGAAAACGAAACAAAACAAAACATCTTGTACATGTTAAAGTCATTAATCTCAGGTGGATTTGGAGTTTCCTGTTCTCTCTCCCCGGCTTCCAAATCTTGTTTTCTGCTCTGTCTCCCTGTGCAGAGGAGAAAGTCGTGCCCGTGAAGGCTCCAATCTGCTCTGGGGAGCAAAGAGTGGTGTTTCACAACCCTCTGCCTGATGCAGGGAAGGGCAAATCCTTCCTCGTGGGCTTGGGGGGTAACAAGTGATCCCAGGGCTGAATTTTCCTGTTTCCCACATCCCTGAGTACCTCCAGGTTCTCCTCCCAGCATCTTCCCCAAGCAAGTGGCCCAGGGCTGGGCAGCACAAGTCTGGCTCACCTGGAGGATGCTGAGGGTTGTCCCAGGGAGCTGTTTCCCAGCAGGAAAAGGGATGGTCCCTCAGGAAGCTTTTTATCACTCTCCTGACAAAGACACGGTTAATTGTATTCAGATTTTTGCCTCCTTTCCTCACTCCCCTTCCCCTCATCAAGGGCTTTTCTAGGTGAACGTGAAACACTGTGGGCTGCCTTCTTTGAGATACTTTCCACTTTTGTGGACTAAAATAAACATCAGATGGGAGCTTTTTATCATGAATGTCATTTTCCTGCCATAAGGAGAAACCTAAATGATATAAAACTGGAATGGGGTGATGATGGGGGGTGGAATTCATGACAAAATACAAAGCCAGCTGGATGTACACAAAGTTTAAAAACTCAGATTTGGAAACAACATTAAGTCCAACCTGTTTTATTAAACCATAGATATTTTTTCAAATTAATAAATGATACAAAGCCGCCAACATAATGCTCTTCAAAGCAGCCCTGCCCATTTCCCTCAGGGGTAATAGTGTAAGATTTTGAAATAATAGAATTTCTGGGAATAAATCAGATGCATTTTCCCAGTTGATGTAAATCAACAGTGCTGTGTGGTAGGACGTGGAGCTGGACCAAATTATTCCAGCTGTTGGGATGTGTTAGGGAATGATAATAGAGAAGGAACTACAGCATCACCTGACAGAGACATTCCCAGGAATTAAAGCCATTTTATTCAGTAGCTCAATGTTTCAGAGCAAAACTGGTTGCTGGGGGGCTGGGAGAGGGAAGGAGAGATATATTGATATATTTTCCTTGCCAAACTGGTTCATGACAAATTTTCTCACAACTAACTTTCAGACCACAAAGGCACAGAAAATTATGGAATCATAGAATGATTTGAGTTGGAAGGGACTTTGGAGTCCAGTTTCCAATGGAACTGTCCCCTACTGTGGGCAAGGATCCACTAGATCAGGTTGATCCAACCTGGCCTTGGATGCTTCTAGGGATGGAGCAGCCACAGCTTCTCTGGCCAACCTGTGCCAGGGGCTCCCCACTCTCATAGGGAAGAATTTCTTCCTAATATCCCATCTAACCCTGCTTTATTTCAGTTTAAGGCCATCAAAACTGCTGAGATGACCCTAATTTTCTGGCTGTCAAACCCATTCCAGGTCAGCACCTTCAGTACCAGACATCTGTGGCATGGGCACAAAGCAGGAGGTGCCACCATGGCTCAAGTTTTATTGCAGCTCCACTTCCCACACGATGGATCTGGAGATCCCTGATAGTTTTCCTCACATCTTTTAATGCTCTGCCAAGGAAGGATTTCTTCTGACATGAAAAAGCCACCCGAGGATCACGGGCCTGACGTGGCAGGAGTGAAATGCAGCTGAGAACAAACCTAGAGAGCATTTCTTCCTTTCTACTTGTTGTTTCTTTTTTTTTTTTTTTTTGCCAAGCAGAAAGACTCAGGACATCAGCAAGGGAGCAAGAAAAAGAGTCATTCCAGAACAGCACTTGAATGCTCAAATTCCTCTTTGCTCAGAACATCCCTGCCCTGTTGGCTTCACCAGAAGCTGGAAGTAAAATTCCTTAAAAGAATGAGAGCGGAGTGGATCAAACAAAGCCAAGCTCTGGCGTTGGAGAGCAGTGGGATTTGTGCCACCAGCCTGTCTGCATGTCAGCCCAGAGACACCCAGCACTCATCACACAGCACTGCAGAGACATTTGAGTCCACCAGCTTTTATGGGGTGACAAGAACACAAACCACTGACAAACCACCAAAGGCCTCTTTTTGCCTGCTCATGGCTGGGGGAGGGAAGGGGCTGAGGGGATCAAACCCATCCCAGCAAAGCAAAGGGGCTGAGGAGAACAGAATATCTCACATTTTGCTCTTACAGCCCACGCTGCTTTTCTGCTCCAGCTCCCCAGACATGTCAGAGGCCTTTGCTCCCTAGGGAGTGGCTGAGTGGGGGGAAAAAGAGGATTTGGAGAAAGGCTGTGGTGTCACTGACATATTTCCCTCAAGGAAAGTGCCAGTATCCCCCCACATTTGTGCAGGAGTGGGTTTTTTGGGTGCTTCCAGCATTTTTCCTGGGGAATGGGGTGCCCAGGAATGGTGTGAGGGACATCACTGGCTCCTGTTCCTGGAGCAGCATCCTTCTCCATCAGCACAAGAGCTGGATGCCCTTTGCAAATAATAATTAAAAAAAAAAGCAAAGAAGGGAATCCAAGCTAAGCCAAACCCTCCCTTGCACAGCAACCCCTCTCCACGTGCAGGAGCCAGGAGCAAACCCCCCATGAGAGACATCAGTCATGTTTGTTATGAAGCTCCTGGGGAGCACGGGGAAATGTTACCAGTGCGAGTGATCACTGATTAAAAAAGCAAACCAGGAATGGGGACTCTTCCCTTCTCTAAGTGCTCTGTGTTGGTTGCCTTGGCTAATTCTGCTCCAAATGGAGAGGTTGGGGAGGCAGGGAATAAAGGAACTCATCTATCCCACGCCAGCAAGCGCCTCCAGCCACGCTCTTCTCCCATCCTGGAGAGGAAAATCAGAGTTGCTTTCCAAGTAGGACAGTGAAACATAATAATCTAACATTGTGCTGCTGCACCAGTAACTTCAGCATTTATTTCATGCTATTGTTAATGCTCGTTTATAACATACAGATATATTTGTGTAGGGAGTAGAGGAAAGCAGGAGATATAAATATTTCTGTATATCCGCACACAAAAGAAAATATGTACAGCCACAGGTAGTGGTTCTGTGCTGTGTCAGGGCAGGGCCACGTGAAGGGCTGGCATTCCCACTCCTTTCTGCTGGGAATGGCTGCTGCCCTCTGTGGCTGCTCTCCCCACAGCTGGGAATGCTCCGCTCTCCAGTTTCTCCAGGTTGGATCACTAGTTTTCCTGGGGGAAAACAGCCAGTGGCATATTTCCCCAAAAACTTGATGGCCCAGTGTGGGGGAATGTCAGTGACTTCGGGTGTCACACCCAGAGGGCAAAGAGAAAGAGAGCAGAGCTTGGTTTTTTTTTTTAATTTCCCACTGGATTTTGACTTCACTTTGTTGTTTTATCCTAATGGCTCCACTACTGTGTCGTGGAGCCCAAAAAGTCCTTCTCTCCCTGCTCTCACTGCCTTCAGGATCCCAGGGGATTTTTTTTTCATGGCTGAAAACCCATCCAGCCTGGACATAGCAAGGACAGCTTTTCCTGCAGCAGTAACTTCAAAGTCACAGACCTGTGTAAAAGAAAGTTTAAAATGAGTTGTTCATTTCAGGGGATTGACCTGAAATTTTCCACCGCTACCACTCAGAGCAGACAATTCTCTGCTAAAAATGAAGTCTTTGGCAACAAAGGCAGTTATTGCTGAGGAGTTGCAGGGTTTTTCCATCTGGGATGGTCCTAATGGAGACTCAGTACCTGTGTTAGGAGGCATAGGCAGGTGTGAGCCACAGTTACTGTCAAACAAGAGTTTCTTTTCTTCCCCTGGGGAAGTGTCTACTTTTGTTCCTCAGAATGCCAAGGCACTTGATGGCCTGATGTCCTTGGCAACCATAGGGAATGTTTTGGGAGAAGATTCCATCCCAAACGAGGCTTTGTCTTCTCAGAGAGCAATTTTTGGCGGGGAGGGGGGAAACATTTGTGGGTTTGTTTCTTTTTTAGCTTTTGGGGGGTTTTAAGGGTCTTATTCTTACTGGTGTGATCCCTTGCTTCTCCTCCTCCCATCTTCCCTCAAGTCTGTGTCTTTACAAGATAAATGAAGTCCAGGAAATGTTTTCTCTTCTCTGGATGGTGCTGGGGTGCTGTCTCAGCTCCTGGATGGGCAGAGGAGGGGTTTCACTTGCACACATATCTCTCGACAGTCCTCTCACACTTTTTACAGGTCACGTAGCAGCACCAGTGGTACTTGCAGTGGCACCTCTCCACCACTTTGTCCATGTAGGGGTTGTAGCCTCTGCCACAGCACATCAGGTCGCAGCTGTCACTCCCATTGGAAGTCTTGTTGCACTGTCTGGAAGAGAGAAAAGGCTGTGAGCAGTGCAGACTCCTGCAGGGATCTCCAAACCTCTGAGAGGAGCTAGAAGAAGATGGCACCCCAAACAAACACTGGTGTTTGTCCAACACTACCTCACCTGAAAAGGATGGAGGAGGAACCCTGTAGCCACACAGTTTTTCCATAGGCTCCATGCCAAGCATCCCAGGCTGGAAAAAAACCTGAGCAGGCTGTTATAGCCACTATCCAGCACTGATCCCATCAGGGGAATCACAACCAATACTAGCAGGGCTGGACCAAGCCCTTTTTTCCCCTTGATTGTCTCCCAGTGTGGAGTGAGCAGCCCCAAAACACCCTCAGTCCTGACTCAGGAGCAGGAAGTGTGGCAGGAGCACAGGGTAGAAGACAAGTCACCAAATATCACAGGGACTTCCACTGCTTGTTTTGCTTCTGCTTTTAATTAAAGCCAGACTCAACAGGCTAAGTCAGCCCCTGTGTTGGGTTCCCTCATTTCTGTCAGTTTGCAAGTGACTGGCTCGAGGTCTTCAGAAGCATGGATTCTGAATCCATGGATTGAGGAATGTTTTTCACTGGTCCATTGCTCAGTGTTTCACAGCTGTCCTCAAAAACCATCTCTCTCATTCTCCTACAATATTCCAAGTTGGGTCACTGGATCTGGAAGCACACCGGGATGAGATGAACCATGTCCTAGAAACCATGAGGTTTCTCCATGCACTGCAAGGATAAGCCAGGATGGAAGTGTTCATGTTTGGTCAGATGTTTGCACTCCAGGGTAACAAATCTCATTGTGTACCCGACACCATGGGGCTGTGAACTTGATGGAGCCTTGGAACTACTGCAGGAAAGGTTTGTTGAGTGGGGGAATTGCTGACATCTCTCCTAAATCTCAAGCTGCATGGCTGCTTTGGACAGAAACACTCTATAGATGCTTTGGGGCAGGCAAAGGAGAGAGGAGCATGAGTACACCATTAATGGATGGAAACAAATCCATGAGATTTATAGGAATTCCTCATGAGGTAATGCTTTAGGAGAACTTACAGCACTGATGAAGTGCTGAGATTTTCCTCTTGTTCTCCCTTCATTTTTTGCCTGCCTCCTTTTTGTGATTCTGACTCGTGTTCCTCTTCAGGTTCAGTGTTTAGAGGCCCCCCCACACCCTCATTTGGGAGGGTGTGTAAATATTTAAAAACCTTTGAAAGCCTCTACCAGGGCTGAAATCACTGTTTGCCTAACACTGAACCAAGGGCCTGTTACTGCCCCCATGAGCCAGGGCCCCTCCACAAGGAAACCTCCAAATGTCTCCTCATAAATGTATTAGTAAATGCATGAAAAATGCACAGCAAAGGTTCAAATACAGGCCTGTTGACATTAGAAGAGGGGAGGGTATTTGCCAACCTTACTCAGCTTTACTGGAGGGTGGAAAGGTTCACTTTTGAGGCTGGGGGAGCTGCAGTGTGGGGAGGGATGTGTGGATCCACGTCACCTCATGTTGAGAGCCCACTAAAATGGCCAAGAAAGGAATTTGTGTCCACTCTGACTCCAGTTCACCACTGAGAATGTTCACTCCTCCAACATACATTGGCATTTACCCCAATCAAACAGACAGCAGAACTCTTCTACCTGCTGTCCTAGGATTCTCCCTTTCCCTCCTTTTTCCATTTCTACTCCTGTGTTTTGCAAAAAAAAAAAAAAAAGTGATTCTAGTAGGAGATACACTTTTCCGTAGCTGTCCCCATCCCTCCCAGCCTGAAACAAAGGCAAAACCCAAAATCTCATTAAAAAATCCTCAGGCTTTGCTCAGTTTGGTATAAAGAAACAGGGACATTCTGGATGGATGGGTTGAATAGCCAACACAAAGCTTTTGATCCCATCCTGAACATAAATGGGCTTCTAGAAAACTTTCCTGACGATGCAACTAAGCAAAGACTTTATTTTCTGTTTTAAAGCAGAGGCCTGGATGAATTACACTAATTTTTCCTTAAACAAGATGAAACAGAGGTGTATCTCTACATGCAAAAAGCAAGTGGGGGAAGACAAAGTAGCCCAAAGACCAGAGTTTATCCACAGAAGCTGCCCTGAGCATGTTGCAGAGCCCATGGCTGGGATGGGTTAAGTTCAATCCCTGCCGATGGGTTAAGTTTAATCTCATTTGTTTTGGGCCTGCTCCAGCACAATTCCAGCAACTCAGAGAAATGCCCTCCTCCTGAGCCTCGGAGAGAAAACATGCAGGCAGGCGATTGCATCTTAACACAACATCCCAACCTCTGGAAGCACTTGGAAGACTGTTGAAAAATGATGCTTCGGCCACAATCCCAGCCAAGGTCCTGGCTCAGGAACAGCCTTTCACATTGTCACAGTGCTTTTTCCTTCTTTATGTAAGAAGGGAGGAGGTCAGCCCTGCTGGCTGGACAAATCCCACGCAATGTGCTGTCCAAAATCCCCCCTTTTCCAGCCCTCACTTGCAGAAACACTGAGGTGACCAGGTGGGCTCCTCGGCAGAGATGGTGAGGGACATCCCAGCACTTCTCTGCCAGATGGAGAGTGGGGATTTTAATTTTAAATTTAGAATTATTTAGCTTGGAAAAGGCCTCTGAGGTCCCTGAGCTCCAACTGTTAACTCAGCCATGTCCCACAGTTTCCTCCTGGGTCCCAGTTCACTCTGTCCCACCAGCAGAGGGAAGGACAGATATTTTTGGTTGCACAACTGGCCAGCTCTGTGCTGTGTCACCCACAATTATGACACAGGATGACAGGGACAGGCTAGATGTCCACTAGGACCTCGCTCCACCAGTCCTTTTGATAAGTGGAAGCTGCTTGTGAGGACATAGGAAAAGTCATTCTGGGGAACAGCAACTGCCTGCCTGGCCCAGTGCACATCCCAAGGGATGGGGAAGATGCTGTTGAGGGAGGAAAATACAAATCTGACCACTTTCTGCAGCCCTTTTTCTCATACACCACCAGCAGCTGGGCTGCTGCATTAGGGATGATGGAAGGGATGTTCTTTCCTGACATCTCAGGATCCCCTTGTGGGCATCTTGGAGGTGTGTTTCTCTCAATCCTTTCTGACCTCAGGGAAACCACCTGCCTCCATGAACTCCAGCAGCCCAAAGCCCCAGAAGACAGCACTGCTGTGTAAAGAAGTAACTTATTTTTTCCCTTTTAAATCAAATTCCTATTTATCTTTTCCGTGCCCCTTGCTCCAGCAACGTCAAGCATATAAAAGAAAGAGAAAAATAATTCCAATCCCCACAATGGACATTCCTAAAAATACATCAAAGCCCACAGCTTCACTTAAGATTTTGAGGGTGGAATCTTAACTACTTTTAAATTGCTTTCTCTTCCACAAGGAATGACTAGGGACTGACACTGAACGACTGTACAAGAGAGAGTTACCAACAGCACATGTCAGCAAGGAGATGTCAGGGGACATCCTGGAACCAGCCTGTATTTCCATTCATGAGGAGCAGAGAGAGAGCTCCAAAATTAGGGAATAATGCTGAGGCAGAAGGAGCCAGAGGAGCAGTTCAGAAACTACAAAATGATGAAGGAACTGATTTAGAGAAGTATATGAGGTGTCTTCTCACCCATAAAAAATTATTGGAACAAGGAGAGAGAAGAAATGAATGTTCTTTATAAGCTGAGGAAACAAGAAATTATTAGTTTGATTTTAGATTATGTCACAGCCCAGGTGGTCTCAGTTTAGTCCTATTCCTAAAAAGATCAAGGTCTATAGAAAACCATTCCCAGACCCAATTTTCCGTAAGTCCAATGCCATTTTGGTGCAGAGGGACTAAAGGCATTTAGGAGAGCTGGGTTCATTATCCATTGCAACTTTACTGTGTGAAATTGTTCTTTCCTCCAACAAATTTCTTATTCACAAATCCATTCAGGAAACTTTATGGTCAAATCCAGGCCTCTCAAAGTGGGAAGGATTCAATCTTCCCCAGGCATTAACTGAGAAAACTCCAAAAAAAAAAAAAAAAAAAGCACAATTGGCCCAGCTAATGAAATGGGAAAGTAGGAATAGCACTGCAGGTGGGAGGAACAGAGAACTCAAGTTTTGTGGCTTTCTATAGAAAAGTTTGGGTTGGAAAGGACCTTTAAAGGCCATTTAGTCCCACCCTCCTGCCATGGACAGGGACATCTTCAGCAAGAGCAGCTTTTTCCAGCTTTAACTCACAGAAGAATTATTTTCCATTTGTTCCAGTGTGTTCATACCCAAGAAAGCACACCAGCCACTGTGACTAATATTTCATATTGCAGCAAAGAAGGGACACATGAGCACGGAGCAGCCACCAAAGGATGGCCACATTCAGCACCAAGGAAGGAACCTGAGGAGTGGTGGCTCACCAGCCATCTGAGCTCCTTCCCATCTCCAAGACTGCTCTGGAAAAGCTCAGTTATCTTTGGGAAAGCTCAGTTATCTCTGCAAGGTTCAGAGCTGGATGCTTTTGCATGCAGGGCAGAATTTCCCTTTCCTTGGATTCATGAAGGAACCTTAAGCAGCCTTTGAAACATGAGGCATTGCACCCTACTGATAAAGAAGGTTAATAATATTTTTGCTCCACAAAAGAGATTTCAATTTTGCAATCTGCTATTATTTTTCATTTACTTGAAGCTGATGGTGAATTTTTCAGGTGAATAAAACTGGACTAAAGACAAAAAAGTGCTTTTGTCCAAGAAATCTCTGGAAGGGGAGAATTTAATTTTTTTCCCAGTGGATAATTTTTTGTATTGAAAGCTGCACAATCCACTTGCAGCTCCACAGGTCTGACTTTTCTCCATTTTTAGGTGGCTATGGAAGTGTTTGGCTGGAGTCAGTGCAGGAGCAGCAAGTCTTGTCTGCAGGAGACCTGAACACTGGTTGCAAAACTCAGCTTCTTAATCAGATTTCGAGCACTTCAAAGAGGTTTCAAATCTCAGGTTTGGGTTCAGTTGCCCGACTTTGAAATCTGGATACACCCCAAGCACTTGGAGACACACAGATTTCCAAACCATTCTGAATTTCAACAAGCTAAGAGAGCCCAAGGTGCCTTAGGAAACATTTCAGGCTTGTCCTGAAGAAGGCTTTGAAATCCTTTCAGCAAAGGGCTCTGAAAGGCTTCTCAGTAACTGGGCACACGTTTTCTGAGTGGATTTTCACGTGGTTCCACTACAAGGTAATTCAATCCCCTTTCCTGCCTGGAAAACACACAATAAGGCTGCATTATGTGATCCCTCACATTAGAGAGATCACCAATTAGATTATCCCTTCCACCCACCTGCCAGAGCAGGATTGTTCCCCACAGCACACACTGAAATCCAATACATCCAAGGTGTTCAAATTAACCATCAACCTCTGTCCTGCTTCCAGAGTGCTCTGAGCAAGCACAAGACCTGAGGGACAGGGAGGGGGGAAAGGATTTTTCCTGGATGTGATACAGAAGTCATCATTTTTTGGTAACAAAAATGATGCAATACGAATATTTTAATCCAGGAATGGTTGTTAATGGGGTCTTCTTCCCTCTGAATCCCTTTGGAGGCAAAAGAAGGGCTGGAAAGATGCTGGAGATGCCCAGACTGAAGTCTCCTGGAATGTGGAGATAAGGGGTCTGCACTGTAACACCCCACAGACTGACCTTTGCACCCAGAAAAAGGCCAAAAAGGAAAAGAGAAGAGAGAAGACAAACTGAAGGATCACCACAAAAAAAAAAAAAAAACACCTTTTGAACTGCATTTGCCATAAAAGACCTTAAAAATTGGTCTAGTAGGAAACAGTGGGATCTCCCTCCTGAAAATTATGATGTGCACAGGGATAAAATGTTCAGATGCCTGTAGGACTTGACTTAGAAAATAAAAACCTGTTTGAGCTATTTCCATGTGAGTGATTTTACATCTCTGTGGAGCAATCACGAAGCACATTGTGCTGTGCCCTCTCTGACAGCTCCCCTTTTGTGCTCCTCCTCCCTCATCCCCTGTCACTGCAGGCTGGAACAGAGCCATCATATTCAAAATGCATTTAGATGCATTTTATCATAGGGGAAAAATTGCAGAGGGAAAGAGGCATCCATGAGAGGAGGAGGTATGGGAAGGAAGACCCTGGAAGAACGGACCAATTTTTAGACACACTGTGTGCATTTTACACTTATTTCCCTACTCATTCAATGCAGAAAAGGGGCTGCTATGGCTTGTGGGATGATTTTGAGACCCCAGGCATCTTCTCCAGAGCCTGCAGATGGATTGTGATGAAAACAAGCTCAGTTACACATGACCTTAAAACTAGGCCTGAGAGGCGCCCGCAGCTCAGCACGGGACTATCTCCCCATCCTCCCCTCCCACACCCATCACCATCCTGCACTTCTGAGGACGAGGAGGATTTCTTGACAGGTTCCTTTTGAAAGCCATCCCCTCCTGCCTTAATATCTCAGGCTTCTAAATCCTCCCTCAGCCTCACTTCCCGTGGGCCCTGGGCTGGCAGCTCACAATCACAGCCCGGGATAAACTGACGCCTGCAACACACATTTTCCTATCCCCAGAAGGCCAAAAAAAAAAATCATTTGAGGCCTTGACATGCTTTTCATCCCTAGCTGGGATAAAGAAGTTGAAATCTGCTGTATAAAATGAGATTAGATGAAGAAGAAGAAGGAGTCCCACCTCCCTCCCTCTTGAAAGGATTTCGGCTCATGGAAAGTGTTTTACTTGGCAGATGTGGAATGAGTTCAGTTTGGTTTTGACACAACCTGTTCATTCCAGGCAATTCCTATGAAACTCATTTCCAGAGAAGCTCCACTGATTTTTTTTTCATTGCAAAACAGGGAGGCACAACAAAGAGGTCTTTTTCAAGACACAAAATCCGTACAAATCCACAACTTCCACTCAGATGACATTTTCCCTCAGAAACCAGCTTCAATCCATGCTTTTTTTTCCTGCAATCCTCAGCAACACATAAGCATCTTCACTAGATAATTTCTGCCCCACTGCCGGGCTGGTGAGGAACATCATCCTGGTGTTCCCAGCACGGAGCTGTCACATCAGTGCTCTTGTAGAGCAGCCCAGACATTGGTTTTGGAGGATACAGAACATCAACTGCCACAAAACACCAGGGGACAAAAAGGATACACTTGTCCCACTCAGTTGCCTTCATCTCCTGATGAGCTCCACCAGTTAAATGCTGATGTAGAATCACAGAACCATTTAGGTTGAAAAAATCCTCTAAAGTCAAGTCCGACCATTCCCCCAGCACTGCCAAGGCCACCACTAACCCATGTCCCCAAGTGCCACATTCACATGCATGTATTATTTATCTTTTCTGCATTTGGGTTATTTACTTTGTTTCCCTTTTCAGCAAAACCTTCTCTCCACTGAACCATAATGGCCCAAATACCACTTTATCCACTACATCCCACAAAAGGCCAGGCACTGACTTTCCATCTCAAAGTAAAACAAAGAGCAAGGAAAAATTATGGAAACTACCTAAAGAAAGGCAAACCAGCAAGATAGCAACTAAAGAGACAGGTTGAAACCCACTTAAAAATAGGAGAATTCTGGAAACACACACTTGTTTGGCTGTTGATGGGTGTGCTCTAGAGAGATCAGATGGGTCTGCCCACCTAGAGGTGCTCAGGTTGCTGAAATGTTGGATTAGTTTGTCTTGGATGAAATTAAGCTGAGTGTGGGAAAAGACAGGCATGTGTGCTGTGGAAGGGGACAGCACTGACTAGAGCAGGCCTTAAATCACTAATATTAATGAGATAAAAAAATCCCTCTGCAGAGTCACAGGCCACACAGACACACCTAGATTTTTGAAATGCAGTAGAAGAAAAAAAAATGTACAAAATCATCTTTGTAGTTTTCCAGGCTTTTTTAAGTGCTGATCCTAATTGGGTCAACATTTATTTACCTGCTTAGGGAAGTCTTAGAGTAACAACACAACTCATCAGCAGTGACTGCAAGAAATGCCTGAGACTCAACGCAGTATAAAGCAGTTGCTTGATCCTTACAGGTTCCCATGGAATTGGGCTGCCTGGGGAATTTCAAAATGGATCTTGTGCCTGCCTGGATGATACAAAAGATGTCAGCAGCCGTCTCGGCCACAGCCACCATTCTACAGGAATCTGTAGACCATGTAAGAGACATCCTTCACCTGCAGGCATGTGCTCCCTCCCCAGTTATTTCCCAGACACATTTCCCTCTTCCCCCTTCCCTCTTTGAGGTGTGAGTGCAGCCAGCACCCACTGCAGAAACCCTCACCTGTCCTGGGTCCCATGTGACCCTACTTTTTCATTCTTCATGCAGAAATCGGGTGAGCTCTGCAGGTAAATCAGCTCTGTCTCCTTAACTGGCCTGATATCAATATCCTTTGGCACGAGGTATTTGCGTGTGCCCATGGGCCTGTGAACGACCTTGGTGGCTGATAAATACTTGTTTTTGAGGTCCAATGCAATGTCTCGCAGCTCTTGAAGGCCTTTCCAACAGGTCTTGATAGAGCATGACCCAGAAACTCCATGGCACTTACATTTCATTTCAAGAGAGGCTTTCAAGACCTGCAAAAAGGAATGCAGGAGTTAGGAAATGCCCTCCTCTCATCCCCAGAAATCCCACAAGCTCACTAAAGAAGGCACTTGCTTAGCAGGGACTGCTGTAGGAAAGGGCTGCTGCTCTCATTTCTGCACAGTCACTCTGGAGCAGCTCCTTTGCAAAGGGAATGAGATCCCACAGCTCCTCGGTGATCACTATCAGCCCAGGACTACTTTCACCAGGGCGCCTTTGCAGCCAGCAGACAGAAGGGTATTCTGAATTTTGATCAGATATCTACATTGGGCTGCATTTCCACCCCCTAAATTCCTGAGGAGCTGAAAATCAAAGCACTCCATGAACAGATAATTAACATCCATTTCAGCCTCCAGCAGCTTTGGGCTTTGGTAAGAGAAATGTCACAGCTCTGATGAATTCAGGGCACTCTCACCCTGCCTTTCTGCTGGTCATGGGGCCAAAAAAGCCTTTTTCTTTTGATTCTGCACAGTTCTCATTTTGGTAGGACATGGCAGGATGCTGCCAGGAAAGGCTGAATGCTCCAGCCACGGCAACACTTTGTCCCAAACAAAAATTTGCCCTTTGCAATTGAAACGAAAACTGCAGACATTACAAAAATCAAATTAAAAAAGACAAAAAAAGACCAAATAAACAAACAGAGTGGGAATAGCAGGAAAAAAAAGGACCCAGGGGAGGGAAGTTCAGCATGGTTCACCTCTGCATAGGTGGACTCAGCCTGTAGCTACACATTAAGCTGCCCATGAGCTCAACATGCTCCAAGTTCTGTCTGCACAGGCAGCCCTGGAAGGACAGAGCTGTGTGGCAGGAGCAGCCCCAGAGGTGGGTGCAGGGGTCATTTTTCCAGTCCCCCACCCATCTCTCCAGCTGGATGGAGGGCTGCTCTTGGGATTTGCACCTCGGAGCACACCAAGCACTGCACGTGGTAACCATTATCCCACACTGCATGCGAGCTGTTAAAAGCAGCTTCTGCCAGATAGCAGAACAATCACTAGCAAAGCAGTTTGAAAAGGAAAAAAAAAAACCAACCCATCCCTCCTGGCTGCTGGGATGGCTGGAGGCAGCTGCTGCAGATGATAATCCTTCCATGCTTACACAGCACTTGGCAGAGCACCATGGGACCCATCCCCACCACACCTCCTGGGGGAAAAGCAAGCCAGAGCCACCCTTGGCTCTCAGGTGGCAATGAGATATCCCACCCACGGTTACACAAGGCATTTGGGAATCTCCTGAGTCCCAGCCAAAGGAATTCAGAGCAATCTGGGAGAAACCTGCTCCTTTCCCTAGCTGACAGAGACACTGAACCTCACAGAGCGACCGACCACTATAGATGGTTGTACAAGTACAATAACTCTCGTGGATTTGTTACCTGTCTCCCTACTTCACTGTTGTGCAGATGCATCAGTTTATTGGCTTGTGATCCTGATTTTTTCATCTTCATGGGAGCATCTGAAAATTTGGACCCCATGATAAGACCATAGTTGAGGTTGTCTGCACATCCTCCCCATCGATACCCAGGTCCAGGTGTCTCACCTGGGATGGGACCACAGGAACAGCCAGGGAGGTCCCCGGTGGTGCAGGCTCTGGCAATGGTGTGGCTGATGGCAGCAGCAGAAAGGGCATACACAAATGCTGACTCCCTTGTGCCTGGAAGAGACAAGAACTCCAGCTCAGCCTCCTGGGCCAGGTGAATGTCCCCCAAAAAGAGACCCACACAGTTTATGCTCCAAAGAGCAACCAACACACCAGCTCAGAGAGGTTTGGAGCACATCTCCTAAGTGAGCTCTTCAACACAAAGCAACATCCCAGCAGGGCAAGGAGTCAAGTGGATTTCTGCAACTTGCCCACTGTGGTGTGATCTGGCCTTGGAGCACATGGAGAAGCCCCTCCATGGACTCTCCTGCCTCCTTTGGCCCCTGTGCACTTCCCCTGAGTCCTAACGGGATGAGCAGATCAGAATGGTGGTCTGCTTTGTAAGGGCTGTGGTAGACCAGGTCTTGGGCTTTTCTGGGCATGAATGGCACTGCAATGATGAATGTGGTCTCAGAGAACAGGACAACCGGGCTGTGCAGTCCCTGCATGTCCTCTCAGTAGCAAGAGGAGGAGCAGGCACTGAGCTCTTCTCTGTGGTGATCAGTGACAGGACCCAAGAGAACGACCTGAAGTTGTGTCGAGGGAGGTTTAGGTTGGATATCAGGAAAAGGTTCTTCCCCCAGAGGCTGGTTGGGCTCAAAGAACATTTGGATGCTCCTCTGGGGCCCATGGTGTGACTCTCGGAGTTGTCCTGTGCAGGAGTTGGACTCAACGATTCTTCCAACTCAGGCTCTCCTGTGACTCTGTGACCCTTCCCACACTGGCTGACCCTCCTCAGTTTACCAGCTCAGTTTACCTCTCTCCAAGTCCAGCAGGTAGTTGGGAGCCAGCTCAATGGAGGAGCAGTTCCAGCGCATGTCGGAGAAGGTTTTGCGGCAGGTCTTTATGACCTCCCGAGCTGCCTGGATGATGGTCTGCATCAGCTCCAGGTTGCTGCGGCACAGCTGCACCTGGGAAACCACCAGGCCTTCGAGCTGCTTGCAGTGTTGGGTTTGATTCAGGGCCAAAGCTGAAGGAGTCTTGGACAGAGCTCTGAGGAGACAAGCACATGGAAAAAAAAAAAAATTTGATCTTCAGGTCAATGTTAATTTCTCCACCCTCAGCTTGTGTTCATTTGTTCACTAAATAGGTGTCTACTTGAAGCTGGTGAGAAAGATGGGCAACTGTGAAGAGTGATCTATGTCTTTGAAAACAGGCATTTAAGGTAGATGGGAAGAAACACCCTCTAGAATTGCACATTTCTCTCCATTATCAAGGAAAAGCTCCTGGGGCATATGCCAAGTTGACTGAGTGTATAAATCCTATGGGAAGGTTTTCTTGCTGAAGAATGAAGGGGACAGACCTCCCAATAGAGTGAAAAATGACCCATTAGTTCCATGATAATGGAAAGCTGGATCTTCTGAGACTGTGGCATTCAAAGAGAAAAAAAAAGTTGGTGTTATCAGTGTTTTGCATTCAGCATCTGTCTCACACACTTTCAAAGGATTATGCTAAATGTCATACAATTAATTATGGAGAAAATCCCCTGTAAGGCCTAGGGAAAAGCCACCAAGTTTGCAAAACGTGCTCTCACTTAACTCCAAAGGCCTGCACTGATTCCACCACTGTTGCACATGGATAAATGTGCTTCTCTAGCCCCACAAAATCACAGTGCAAAAGGTCAGTGAGAGGATGTGCAGAGACAGTCAAACCCAAAGAGGGATCCACGAACACCAGCACAAGGAAGAAAATAACAGCACCCCAAAGACCCTGTTGGTTCTTCCAGTGTCCAATTGCCAACTTTTTCAGGTTATGAAAGACAAAAAAAAAAGGAGCAAGTGCTGCCATGCATTGCCCAGGGCTGTGCTCTTCTTCCCCAGGCACCCACAGTGTGTAACTCTCTTTGTATCTTTATGGCCTGCTTAGGGTAGTCATAAATGTTATTCATTGCCATAAAACAACTTTCTAGCTGGCTGCATCAGTAACTGGCACCTGATCCTGGCAACACAGCCATTTTAACACATATTTCCTCCTCTCCTTGTTAAATGTGTTGCCTTTTAGTTTCATCCCAAGCCATCTTGGTTAGTTTGGCTTATTAGCAGATACATTTCTGGGTGCATTTCACTTTATGGCTGTAACATCCACATCCTTCAGAAGTTAAATGAGATGGAAACAGAGCTAAAATTGAGCCCTAACCAAAATCAGGGGTATTAGCTCTGATCTCCTGTTTTCAGTAAAACATATCCATGTTCCACCAGCTCCCTCAAGGTTGGCTTGAACCAGCTGCTGTGTATGTTGGAGCTCTCTCAGGGCTGCTGTGACTGAGCACACTCCACCACTCCAGCAGGGAAAAGCTACAATCCTTGCTAGGGCTGAGTAGGTCTGCACTGACAAATTCCCAAGTGCCTGGAGTTTGGCATTCCTGGCAAACTTGGAAGAGAAAGCACCACTCTGCCTGCTGTATAAATACATACATCACACACATATTTAAAGAGGCCTATTAAACCTACTGTGAACAGAAGTTCTGGCCAGTGAACTTCAAGGGAAAGGAAAAAGTGGTGGGCTTGGCAGTGCTGGGTTATTGGTTGGACTCGATGATCACAGAGGTCTTTTCCAAACTAAATAATTTGTCATTTAATCACCAGGAATCCTGCCCTACAGTCCATTTTGGTGCCTCACACATTGGTGTTCATGCCATGAATGTTCAGAGAGGGGCACCTCCACAAGGCAGCTCATCCTGCCTTACATGTGAAACAGTTCTGGAGCTGAGCTGGTGGAGACAAAACTCGCTCAGGTATCTCAGGGACATCATGTCCTTGAAGGTAGAGATCAGTGTGAATGTCACCTGACTGCAAACCTCTCCAGCATGGACCTCATAATCCCTCAGGGTCTTTCCTTAGCCCATGGAAAGGAAAAAGGCACATCTAGGAAGCAGTTTGCCTGATGTGCTTTTGAGAGCTGCAGTAAGATAACATCATGCCTCAGAAACATTCATTTTCTGCACTGTATGTGAAACCCAGGCACTGAAGTGGGACTCAGACATCTGGACTGTATAAGCACAGAGCTGGGTGAGATGTGTCCAACCCCCCAGCACTTGGCACCAGGGACCTGTGAAAGCTTATCCCAGAAAGCCTATCAGCAACTCCATGGAATGGGCTGAAACACAAATCAGGCAGGAGGCCAACACAGCTCGTCACTAATAGAGTAAAAATGATAAATACTCCAGCACAGCATGTCCCAGCAGCAAGGGAAGCAGGCAGGGTGTGGCAGGAGAAGGGAGAGAGCTTCAGGCCCACGAGGAACATTCCAAGTCTCTGAGAGAGGCTGTACTATGGGGCACCAGCTCAGATTTCTGAGCAGAGGTGCCACTTGAGGGATGATTCACCTGGCCCTCCAGAAGGATGCATCTCCTAGGTCCTGCAGCACAGCTTTTGATCCTGTATAGAAGCTTTTCAGCATCTTTAAAGGGCCTGGGAGGTACATCAAGGCACCTGTATCTCACAAGTCATGAACAGCAGCAATCACTGACACGTTGGGAATAAAGCTCAACTCAGACTGAAACTCATTCCCAGTGTGGAAAAGGGGGATGTGATACAATGAGATCCAGTTTCTGCAACGGTCTGAAATGATCACCATTAGAGAAGCAGGTTTATAGTGCAACAAGGAAGACATTGCCTTCATGGAAGAGGGAAAACTATGTCACCACTGGTGAGAACTCAGTAACTGGCAGCAATGGCTGTTTCTCATGGAATGAGCCGAGCTCCAGGGAGCCCACCAAGAATAAAAGTGCAAGATGCAGGAAGGTGTTTTCTGAACATCTCCCAGGCCTGAACTTCATGCCTTTGCTTGTGAGAACCTATAACTGAAAACATCTCCAAGCGCTGGGAGGAAAAAGTAAAGGGTAATGGAGATGGAAAAGAAAACCCAGTTACTGCAGGCACTTGCTGAGACCAAAAAGTGCCTTTATAAATCACAGATCAGGAATGGGAGAGGCCTATTAGCTCATCTGGTCCATGCCTTGACAGACCAGGTCAGCCCAGTCTCTGCCCTACATCTTCTCCAGCCCATGTCACCCTAAATCCTCCCTGTGGAAAGGCACCACCCCTCCCTAAATTCTGGCAGCATCAGGGGAGGGACACCCACCTCCTGCAAAGGACATTGTGGGGAACAATGTGCATTTGTGGGGCAGTGGAAGGGAAATCACCTGGCCCATGGTGTGTTTGTTTCCTCCACCCAGTCTCCAGGGATCACCAGCACTGGAGGGAAACTGGAGCCAGAGGGGCACAGCCAGCACTCAAGGGAATAGTTAGAATAGTCCTTAATCTGGGAAAAAAAATCCCTGGAAAACATCTTTCTGTGGGCTCACACCCTTGATCAGAAAAGGGGGTTTTACCTGCTGCCACCCTACAAATGCTGTTTTTCACTGTTTCCTCCTGGTAACCTCGTGCTCTTCTCCCTTGACTCTCCTGCCCCATCCTTCATTCTCCAGAAAGCTGAGGACAACTGAGAGTGGTTGTTTCAGGTTTTTTTTTAGGGTTTTTTTTTTTAAATATACATATTTGACCCATCCCTTTAAATAAACAGGCCCCAAACCAAACATGTCCTGCTTTATATATAGCATAGCAGGGCTTTCAATTGGAGTTATGGATACTGACAGAAAGCCATAAACATAATTCCAGAGGAAATATGATGCATGGATGGATCATGACATTTGTTTACTCTTTCAATTATCTCAGGCAGTTAATAAATTCGTTTGAAAACATGAATGCTCTGCAGTGTTATGTTTTTTGAGAGCTATGGGCCCATTCCTGCAGATCTTGGCTCCATGAGAAGACTATTCATAGGAGCTGCAGCTTGGGAGAAGCACCTTCAAAGATGTCTGAGCAGATATCAGGGAAAGCCACACATTATTTGAAACATTATTTGGTTTATAAGGCCCACTGTGGATAGGACACTGCTCCTGGTCCAGGCAAAGGGAGAAAAACTCCTTGGATTGAGCAGCAAAGCACTGGTGTCCTTTAAAACACCTCTGAAGGGTGGAAGGATCCCCTCTTTTTCTGATGTGGGCTCTCTCTGGAGGCATCTCCCCATCCTCCCTTGTGGGATGTGATCCAAGAAGGTCTCACAGAGGGGCTGTTGGTGAAACCCCGAACTTCTGCTCCAAATTGTCAGCTTTGCTCTCTGCAATGGCACTCTTCTTTTTTAATGCCTATTCCTAAACCCCTTAATCTTGCAGGGATTTGGGTGAAACAGGAAGATTTAGACAAAATTATGTGGCTGTGGAGAGGGAAGCGTGTGGTAAACTTTAATAAAAGAGAAGCAGAGATTGAGGGGTTTTTTTGGTATTCGATCTCATTGAAGGTTTTTAATCTGCAGGAGCCTCATTTCCCCAGGTTTTCATCTGGAAAAGACTTGCAGGAGTGTTACAATAACCTTGGCTAAGCCCCTGGGAGTCAGAGGGAGCCCCACCACCCTGCCCTGCATCAGTCCTAGTGTGGGGACCACGAGTGCTGGGAAAGTCACCACATCCCCCGTTAAACCCTTCCCCTCGTCCTGCAAAGCCTTTTCAAGCAGAGAAGCAGGATTTATATAGGAGAAAGAGAAGGAAGAAGGAGAGAAGGAGGGGGGATGTTGGGAGGAGGAATCAACCCTGAAGCAAAAGCTTAAAATAAGAGCTGCTTTCAGCCACGGTGCCAAATCCAGTGCTGGCAGCAGTGGGCACAAGGCTGTTGACTTCCAGCCCAAGCCTGACTGAAGTCGATGCCAGCAGGGACTTGGCTCACCGAGCTCTGAGGAAGGCCGTGGAGCTCTGTCAAGTTTTCCTGCCCATGGAGCGAAGAGCAAACTTCAAAGCCGTGGTCCCCCCCTCCCCTGCTCCCCCCTCCTGCAGCCCCCTCACAGCAGCTCATCTGGCAGCCCCCTGGCCAGGCAGACGGGCTCCTCAGAGGCGCCCGTGTCCCCATGTCCCAGCTCCCTCCCACTCTCCTCGAAGGAGAGAAGCAGGAGCTGCCAGGAAGCACAAAATCTTTCCATTTTCTCCCCTGCTTTCTGCTGGCTGCACAAGGGCTGCTCAAGGTTGGTGGGCTGGGGGACACCCTGTGTTGTCCCAGATGTGTGGCTAAGCCACCTTCTGCCTCTGAAGGGCTGTGATTCAGCCATGGGAATTGTGCAGCAGCAGCTGGGAATGGTGCTCAGCTGGGGATGGCTCCGGAGGGAATGGGGCATGACTGGGCCACCACAACAGGGACTTCCCAAGGTGAGCTCCACCTAAAAATGATGGTATTCCTAGCCAGCACTTGCTTGGGCTCATTCTGCAAGCCATGCAAAAAAAAAAAAAAAAAAAAAAAAAAAACCAACCAAAAAACAAAACACTTGCTGCACTTGTTTCTTTACAACCACTCTCGCACTGAAGGTGACACTCAGTACAGAGGGACAGAAAAGATGCTTCCCTGTGGAAGCAGAAGTGCCTCTGGACATGCCAACATCTGCAGCACATCTGGCTGCAGCTCCCTCTAGTGCTCACCTATTTTTTCAGTTCTACCGAAACGAATTGCTCCAGCACCTGCTTGGCCAAAGCCAAGCCCTTCTGGGAAAGCAAAGGGGCTGCACAAGGAGATAGGGAAGGTAACACGGTTTTTAGAAGGTGGCTGCCTCCCCTCCCCAGCCACCGTGACACAAAACAAGCATTGAGGAACACAAAAATCCCTGCTCTGAGGATGGGAGAGTGTGTGTAAAAATAAGACTCAGGCTCTCCTACTGAAGTGGAAAGGCTGCCTCTCCACAACAACCCTGATCCAGTGAAGATCTGGCCACACCCTGACTTTACACCTGAGCAGCTCTCTGGAGCTCGGGTGGAAAAGTCCAAAATATGAAGTTTCTCCCTCAGCAAGAACATGTGTAGAAGATGCTGACTGGCCACGCTGGAGGCTCTGTGGTGCCCAGAGCCAATTTCCAACAGCTGGGGAGCAACAGAACTCATAAAAACAAACCAAATAAACTCAGATAAATAACTTCTTTTTTTTTTTTTACCTTCTCCCTGCTTTTACTAATTTTCAGGGGATATTTGTGTTACAGGAAAGTCCTAAACGGCTGAAAAGTGTGTTTTTCTTCTCCCCCTCCCCCTGCAATGACATCACGCACTGAACCAAAATTGAATTTCCTATCGCCTCCCATATCAGTCGCTCCCTCTTCCCCAGGCTGGCGAAACCCACCTCCTTATCTCCCCCTTCCCTTCCCAAATCCTCTTTGAAGCTCGGCTCTGGCACCGTGCCTGCGACAACGACCCGGCGGGCAGAGAGCCGGGACCAGCCCACAACTGGGAACATCCCGCAGCACTTCCCTCCCTCTTCATCCCGTCCTTTTTCTTTTCCCCCTGCCTCTCCATCCGGGAGGAAAAGAAGGAAGAAGCAGATTTTCATTGTACAGCAGCCAGGGGGTGAGTCCAGGGCTGGGATTGCAGGCTCAGGGTTTGCTTCGAGAGTTTGTCCAGGCGATTTCTAAAGTGCCCGAGCCCCGGGGGAAAAGAGTGATGGGGAGGGGGGAGCACTGGCCCGTGTTTCCATAGGAAAACGAGGGTGGGGAAATGAGGAGAAACAGCAAATGAAAAAACCAAACCCAAACACGATTTTGTGAAAGGCCAGCTGGCAGCACCGCAGCGCTGGGGGACAGGGAGTGCAGCTTCAGGCAGGTGTGAGAGGAGCTGCATCTGGACACGGCTCATGCTTCAAATGCCACTTTAATCCCAGCTTTCATCTTCCCCACTCGCTTTTCCATAGCGGGGATATGTCTGCTGGGAAGGGGAGGAGCAGCAACTGCGGTGTCTTGCCTCCAACTGCTTCTTCCCCCTCCCCATCCCCAAAAACAACCCTTGCAGCTTAACCTCTTCCCAGCCAGCAAAGCTATTGGGGACCTTCCCTGCCTTTTTTCATGTCTGTGGCTTGTCACCAGGCTGTCAGGTTCCCTCTGAAGCCGTGTCACCCCTGCCCTTTGGAGAACCCAAGGTGATTTAGCAGCAGGTTTAAGTGGGACAGTGATGTCGAGCACACGAGGGAGCCCCTCCACCCAGTCAGGGCTCTGCACAGACCTGTCCTGCCGAATCAGGGTGTCACAGAACAGCTTTATTTCTGTGCTACAGAGAAATAAAGATTGCAAACAAGTCCCACTGACATGCTGCTGAATGTCCTGAGGAAAGGACATGCCTGCCCTGGGAAGATGCTGGGTATGTGAGAGACTAAATATTGGAGAGAGATGCAGTTCCCTGCATCACTTGCCATTTCTGTTGGATGTCTTGGTTTGGAGAGGCTGATTTGCCATGTGGAAGGTCCTCTCTGCCCTGACTGAACACTGGGCAGTGACAACACTGGCTCCAACAAAACCCCTTAATTTGCAGACATCCAAATTTAAGAGAGCCTTGATAAGAGGTGGCACAGGGAGAGCCTCGAATGGCAATGATTTGAACACTGGAAGGGGAATTAGACATAGCACAGGGTCTGTGGGAGAAGGAGCAACAAAACATGAACCTTTTGTCCCAATTTCCCCACGTAACCCAAAGATCTTTGCCTACGATGTTTTCCTGGCATTTATTGTCTCTTTTCATTTACATTTGAGACAAACCTTATTTATTTTGTGCCCAGCTCCAACCCCAACTAGAAAAGACAGATCACTCATCAAGGACATGAAACCAGGTTGGTGTTGGAGGGGCTTGTTTGTTTATTTTGCAGTAAGCCACTAATTGATAGCTTGCTTAAGCAAAGAAATGAGATAGTGATGTTTTCACTTTGTTTGCAGTGACATTACCTCCAAGGAAACTCAATCCAGACTTGACCACACTCCCTGGCATTTCTTCACCCTCCTGCCCCCCTCCTTGCCTCATTTTTAACACCCTTCACAAAATCCAAAGGTTAAAAGGTCCACAAAAAACCCATGTTATCTGTCAAGCATCCCCTGTGGTTGGAGATCAGCGGCATTATCTCAGCTGCTCTCAGCTCCTACTCAGTGGTCCTGCTGGGAGACTTTCCCAGCATGGCAGGATCTTACACCAGAAACTTCATTAAGTGGCTCATGTGAGCATTCAAGTGTGTGCCTTTCCTTGGTATCAATGAGGAGGGAAAAAAAAACCACCCCAAAACCGAGCCTAAATCATGCATATTTTGGAAAGAAGATGGAGACACATTGTTAGCACAAGCCCCCAGTACACACACTTCAAATCAATGAATGCCTGGAGAACTTGCTGCTCTTTAAACAGCTTTACAGCAGTTGTACAAACAGGTAAGAGCCCAGCAGTGCCTAGAAAAACGTTAAAAATGCAGGGAGATAGCCAGGTACTTACATCCATTTTATCCCAGAGCAAAGCCCCGTCTGCAGAATCAAGGACAGAAAAGCAGCGAAGAAAAATCGCAGGCTTGGCTTCATTTTCTCCACCTTCCTCCTCCTGCTGAAGGAAATCAGCTTCTCCGAAGAAAAATTTAAAAAAAAGGAATTTTCCTAATTTTTTGCACAGTGTATTTCCCTTCAGTTTGGGTATTGGTGGTTCTTGGAGATGAACAAGCTGAAAGGAGAGAGAGGGAAAGAGCCTGAGCCACGGTTAACTCTGAAGTCTAAGAGAGAAATCTATTACCCAAATTGCAAAGGAGTGGTTTATGAATCACGAAGAAGTTTGGATTATCCCCTCTCAGTCCCCTCCCCTGCCAAGCCTCGATACAACCTTTGGAGTCAACAGACAAACCGTATGGCTTGAATTACCCCCTGAGTTATGGTCTGATTGTGTGTTTCCATTTAACCCTGCACATGGCAAGACTTCCTCCCCCTCTCCAAAAGGTTTGTGTAACTGCCCGGGAAAAAGGGAATTCATCTCTCCCTTCTCTCTCTCCAGATTTGTCTTCCCCCTCTTTTTTCTTGCAGAGAAGATGAATTATAAAAAGTGCATTTCCCGACTTAATGCAGGTGCCCGTGCCCTGCAGATGTTTCGCTCTGATCTGCTACAACAAATGTGTTTTGCTCTTTCCCTTCTGCTTTCCTTCTCACCTCATTAACTCTGCCTCTCACTTCTTCCAAGTCCTCGGGCACCTGGAGCTCACGGAAAAGGCTGCAACTCCGTAAACATAAAATCCCATTTCTGTCTCCGGGGAGCAGCCAGGAGGAGACAAAAGAGCTCTCAAGGATCCCCCTTCCCTTTCCTTTTTGTTGTTTTTCCCTTCTTCAGGCCAAACAAATAAACAAACCAGGTGCAGGACTTAAATTCTTAGAGGGGTCCTCTCTGTCTCCAGGGCACTTCTTGCTTATTTTAGCCATGGTATTAATAGCAGTAAATGGGTTTCCCTTCAGTTATTCACTTCAGACACCGCTCCAGGCTGCTTTTTGTGGTCTTTGCTGTGGTTTCCCACCCCATGAGAAAGCCAATAATAAAATAAACAGAAAAATCCTGCCCACCACATTTCACCTCTGGAGTCTCACAGCCTGGCACGGCTGAGCTGGGATTGTGCATCCCCCCACATCACCCCCTCAGAGGGGTTTGGGAAGGGACTGAGAGTGGCTGGAGCAGTCAGCATCGCGTTGGGGAGCCCCTTACTCTGGGAAAAGTATATCCTGCCTGACTCCCAGCTCTGGATTTGCCCAACTGCACCTTCCTGCCTCAACATCCTCATTTGGGGAGCAATTGGGTTGGGGTGGAAGGAATATTTCTGGGTGTTTACTCTGCCATCTGCAGCCCATTTTCCACTCAGGCTGCTTTTTGGCTCCCCCAGCCCCAGTGCCTGGAGTAAAGGGTTACTAGAGAAGTGCTGTTATTACAAAGGATTTTAATAACCTCTAGGGGCGAGTTCCCGGCTCCCTTGAAGTCCGAGACAAAACTCACTGCCTACAAGGGAGGCAGGATTTCATTGCCACGGGTTGTTTTCCTTTAATGCCCGTCTGGATTTGGGTTTGATGTGTCCCTGGAAGGCACTGCTCCCTCGAGCACCCAGGCACACACACTTCTTGTTTCAGAGTATTTCTGTATCTTTTAATCTTTGGGAGCTCTTTTCTTCCCACCCCTCCAAGACACTGGAAACCTTCAACCCTTAATCCTGCCCATGGCTTTCAGCGCCCATTTAGATATTCCAAACCCCTTATCTCCCTCCCATGAACTGCTGGACAATCGGGTGTAAAATGTCTCAGATGGTTTAAAACCCTCTCACCAAACCCGACCTCTCACCATCCTCTGCTTCCCCCCGCCTTGAAAAAGTCACGGTTTGGGGGTTTTTTCAACCCCTGAAGAAGAAATGATGTAACCACTCCCATCCTCACCCAAAAAGCTGCAAGCTTGCCCTGAAATTGTACCCCTGTTATTTGGGGAGGCAATAATGCCTTTTTCCACTCGATCCAGCACAGGTTACATTTGCAAGAGGAATTTGCAAGGGGAGGGGAGGGCAGACGTGATGTTTACAGCTCCGGAGCGCTCTGGGTCACTGATCAAACCAGCAGCAAGTGGCCTGTGGGCTCCTAAAAAGCAGAGCTGTTTTGAACTCAAAGCTCTCTCTCTCTTCACCTCGAGGCTGTTTGCAGCCAGCCCTGCTCTTGCACACAGCAAATGCTCCCATCCAACACATCCGAGAATTCGGATTCAGGGATGGGAACGAGCAATTTGAACTGTGTATATAAACCTGTGAGTATCCAGCTCACATCTTCCCAGCTTTCCCACCCAAGAAGAAAAAGCATCCACCTGCCCCTGCTGCCATCCTCCGGGAGCACAGGAGCCTGAAATAGGGGTAGCACATCCCCAGATGACCTGCAGTGAGGACCGGGAGCAGGGACAAGGAATAGGGGGTGGTGGAGTGGATTCCAGCTGCCGGGTCTCCCCTTTCCCTTGCATCCCTCAGCATCTCCGTCCTCTGCTGCAGCCCCTGGGTGTCCCTGCTTCCCTGCAGCCTCCCGCTCTCCTCTTCCCACTGCAGCTCCCGGCATCGCCTTGCACACTTCCAGCCCCGGGGTCTCCAGTCTCCCTTGCAACCCTTGGCTCTCCCCTCTCCCCTGCAGCTCCTCGCTCTCGGAAATCTCTGCACCCTCTGGGGCTTCTTCTCCCTGGGGTCCTTCCCTCTCTCCTGCATGCACTCATCAACTGCCCATCAACATCAACTCCCCATCACGAACACCCCCATCAGCTCCCCATCCCCGGCTCTCAGGTCTCCAATGCAGCCTCCGAGTCTCCCGCCTCCTCGCATCCCCCCGGCTCTTCCCTATCCCTTGCAGTCTCCAAGACTCCCGTCTCCCTTGCATCCCGCCGGGTCTCCCCTCTCCCTACAATCCGCCGGTTCTTCCCTATCCCTTGCATCCCTCAGGTCTCCCTTGCAGCCTCCAAGCCTCTTCTCTTCCATGCGTCCCCCTCGGGTCTCCCCTCTTCTTACAACTCCCCTGTTCTCCCTTCTTCCTGCATTCCGCCGTTTCTCCCCTCTCCTTTGCATCCCGCCTTGCAGCTTCCAAGCCTCCTATCTCCCCTGCATCCCCTCTGGGTCTCCCTGCCCGTAGGCATCCCCGCGGGTCTCCCCCTCTCCCTGCAATCCCTCGGGTCTCCCTTCTTGCAGTCCTCTGGGTCTCCCCTCTCCCTTGCACCCTCCAAACCTCCTGTCTCCCTTGCATCTTCCAAGTCTTCCTTGCAGCCTCCAAGCCTCCCCTCTCCCTTGCATTCCCCCCGGGTCTCCCCTCTCCCTGCAATCCGCATCCCCCGGATCTCTTCTCTCCCTTGCATCTCCCAAGTCTCCCCTGCACCCTCCAAGCCTCCCGTCTCCCTTGCATCTTTCCAAGTCTCCCCTGCACCCTCCAAGCCTCCTCCTCTCCCGCACCCCGCCGGCCCTCCCTGCTCCCATGCATCCCCTCCCTGGGATCTCCCGCACCTCAGGCGCTCCGGGCGGGCTCCTCCGGGCCGGGGCTCGGACCGGCTCCGCTCCCCGCTCTCCTCCGCCCGGGCNGCCGGGGACCCGCGGGGCTCCCGGGCTGCCGGTGGAAGGAGGGGATGATGATGGGCAGCAGGAACGGGGAGTCGGGGTTGGCGCCGGGAAGCTGCGCTCCCGAGAGGGCTCCGCGCTGGGGATGCCCCGGGAAGGGACAAGGACACTCGGGATGCTCGGGGGTGGCGGTGGCATCGCCGCGTCCCGCTGTCACCTCTGGAAAGGGCAGGTGGTGGGGTCTGCGTTGGGCTTTCGGGTGGGATTCGGGGTTGGAGGAAGGGAAATGGAAGGGAAGGGAGGAAAAGAGGAGAAAGGGAAGAGAAGGAAAGGGGGGGGAAGGAAAAGGAGGAAAGAAGAAGGGGAAAGGAAAAGGAGGAAAGGAAAAAAGAAAAGGAGAAAAGAAAAGAAAAAGAAGGAAAGAAAAAAGAGAAGAAGAGAAAAGAAAAAGAAACAGTAGGAAAGGAAAGAGAAAAAGAAGAGAACAGGAAAGGGGAAAAAAGGAAAAGAGAAAAGAAAAAGAAGAAAAGGAAAAAAAAAGGCGGAGAGAAAAGAAAAAGAAGGAAAGAAAAAAGAGAAGAGGAAATGAAAGGAAAAAGAAAAAGGAGAAGAGAAACAAAAAAGAAGGAAAGAGAAAAAGAAGAGGAAAAGGAAGGGAAGGAAAAAAGAAAAGGGAGAAAAGAAAAAGGTAAAAGAAGAAGATGGAAATAAAATAAAAAAGGAGAAAAGAAGAAAAAAGAGAGAAAGGGAAAAAAGAAAAAGGAGAAAAAAGAGAAAAGACAAAGAAGGAAAGGAAAAAAGGGAGAGAAGAGGAAGCAAAGAGAAAAAGAAGGAAAGAAAAAAAAGGAGAAAAGAAGAGAAAAGACAAAGAAGGAAAGGAAATACAATACAAGAAAGGGAGGAAAGGAAATAAAGAAAAAATAAAAAGAGAAAGAAGAATGAGAAGAGAAAAAGGAGGGGAAGGAAAAGAAAAATAAAGTTTAAAAGTGAAAAGAAAGTAGGAGGAAAGAAAAAGAGGAAAGAAAAAGAGATCAGTAAAAGAGGAATGGAAAAATAGGGGGGGAAAAGAAAAGGGAAAAGAAAAAGAATAAAATGAAAAATGAAAAATTTAAAAGGAGATGAACGAAAAGAAAAAATTAAAAGGGAAAAGAAAAAAACAGAAAAGAAAATGAACAGGAAAAGGCAAAAATAAAAAGGAAAAAAGTTAAGATAAAAGCCTGTAAGAAAAAAAGCCCAACTGGAGTAATTTTTTTCAGTTAGTGTAATTGTGGGTTTCAGGTGAAAGTGAAGAAGAGAATAAATGCTTTAGTCTCTGGATCAAGAGACCCAGAATAAGTTTCCTAAAGGTCTATTTTCAAGACAGCTCTTTAACAGGATAATATTTTTATGTCTATGTCCCTGTGCTGGTTCCATTCATATGCACAGGCTGCTAATGGTCCTACATGAACTGCAGAGAACCCTGGATACACAATCCCAAATTCCCAAAGCCACTCCATTATTTGGTTAAGCCCCAGTTTTGCCAGCAGCTTTGCACAGTGTGTCCATTTTTCTTTGTGTCACAGCTGCCCCAAAGTGCTCAAACTGCCCCAAACTCCCATTTCCTTGTCCCCCCTCCCATCCCAGTGACCCCCAGAAATGTGTACCTGCATTCTCCAAGGTTCTCCAAGGAGGACTTCTTCACATGGGGGGAATTGCCTGGTATATCTATTGCAGCCTGAAATAGCCTTTTTCCAAATTACCTTAATCTTTAAAGGGCTGTAGGGAAAATGCAGTTGTTATTAATCAATAGGAGCAGGAGCAATAAGCAGGGGTAGTTATAATTCCCAGGATTTTGCAGGAGGCACCTGCTGTGCTCAGAACTGTGCAAACAACACAGCAGCTCTTCCCAACCTGACTATTGGCACTGAGAGGTGAATGGATGTGCAGGAAGAATATGGAAAGAAGGAATAGGAATGCTTCCAGTCTGTGTGGTTGCCTTGAGCTCCAGCAGTTTGTTAAGGCTCGGAATCATGGAATCATTAAGGTTGGAAAAGCCCTCTGAGATCACTGAGTCCAACCTTTAACCCAGCACTGCCACTGAGCCATGCTGGACATGCTGGGAGTCATTAAAAACATGATATCCCAGTGTCCATGGGAGCTGATTGTCCATGTGTCCATCAGGACAGAAGGACATGAGACAGGAGCCAAAAGGTGGCATAAAAAGTAAGAAAATAGAAGAGTGTATAAAAGATACAGGATAAATATGGTCTGGACTATCCACTTCCACACAAGGAGGAGGAGCTCCAGGAACTTTAAAGCCACCCCAAACCCATACAAATTCTGTGCCCAGACAAGCCCCCAGGCCCTGATGTGCCCAACTATTTCAGAACTTGTTTAAATGCTCTCAGTCTCTGTGGGACACGTTGTGTCCTCAGTGCTTTGGTGAATCAGGGACATCCACTGAGGAGATGCTGCAGGTTTTTGTGTCCTGCTCCTCATGCACAAGGTTTAGCAAATCATGGCCTTTTCTGCTCCTTCTATGGGTCAAAGCTATGACCATTTTCATCAGCTGAACCCCATTTTCTGTGGGATTTCCATAAAAGAGAACTGGTCACACCAATGTGACAATAAATAAACCAGAGCTGGGGCTTTCCATAAGAATTTAAGGGGAAGCAAGTGGGTGCTGTGCAAACAACCCTCTTTGACTCTGAAGGCTGCAAAGACACACTTTAGGTAGATTTTGGCTGTATCTGTCCATTAGTAGAGGTGGAGGCAGCTGGATGATATTTTCTGGGTTGCATTTCCTAAATGATTTAATTATTAAAGAAATGTTTGGAGAATCATCTTCTTAATCTTTAGAACTATATTTGGAGTGCTATAAAAAATTTCAATGGCATGTCAAGAAGATACTGGACTGGAAAATAAAGCTTTGTTGCCATCTGTCATCTGTTGTCATCTGTTGTCCTTTTGCAGGGCTCAAGGCCTGTTGAACCAGTCCATGCCCAGTCCAGGCCACTGCAGGGACCAGCTCGTGTCCCACTGCCCCAGCCCAGCTCCCATCAGCAGCCAGAGGGAAACCAAAGCAGAGTTTCCCAACTTTTGTGCTGTTTGTCTGGAGAACATTCAAGCCTGACCTTCCAGCCCTGGGACTGAGCAGAAAAGGCTTCTCTTCCGGACCAAAGGTCCCACCCCATCCCAACATCAGGCCTCCATCCTAATAAAAACCAGCTGTCAGCTCCTCTCTCCAAAGCTGAATGATCCCTTCAGGGTGGGGTATTGCTTTCTCTTCCCTGAAGAAGTGCAGTAACCCCTCCTGTGCTGGAGCTGGAGCCCTTATTGCAGGGGGGCTTAATTGTTGTAATTAATAGCAGTGATTTGCAAGAGTGGAGAGAAGGAGACCAACTGGAGAGAACTAAATGCCTAAAGAGCTTTTTTGGAACAGGAGGAATAATGTAAAATGCTCATTGGGGTGTCTTTCATTATGGTCCCAGCTTTGCAGTTGCTGGCTGAGAGTAGAAACACCTCATCTGTGAGCAAGACATCCCTGTTTCTGCCCAGTTTTAATCTGGTCCTTGATCCCAACATTCCTTCTGACTCTGGGATGAGAAGCAAGGAACAGGAGAGAGCTGTGCCAGCTTCTGCTCTGACTCAGTGGGACCATCTCATGCGTGAGGGCCAGGTTATCCAAAGGGATTTTGGAGAGGTTTTCAGACAGGATTGACCTGCAGAAAAGTAGGTGGACCTTTTGCAGGGCTCAAGGCAGCCAACGTGCTGCCAGTGAAGCCCAGGCACACATTTCAATGCTTCCAATCCTTCAAAAATAAGATTTCTGTTGCCCAAGTGGGAGCTGAGCTCCTCTGCAAACCCACCTGTGACCTGAACATTTCTGAAGGTCCAGACCAGACCCCTCTTCCTCTGCTCAAGGGACACTCCTCTCCCAGGTAACAATTCCTAGGGCAAAAACAAAAGTTCAGATAGGAAATTAGGGAAAATTCCTTCCATAAAAGGGTTGTCCAGCCCTGGCACGTGCTGCCAGTGAAGTGGTGGAGTCCCCATTCCTGAAGGGATTTAAATACTGTGAGGATGTGGCACCTGGGGACATGGGTGGCCTTGGCAGTGCTGGGGAGTGGTTGGACTCCATCATTTTAGGGATCTTTTCCAACCTAAATATTTCTACTTGGAACTGTGAGAAAAAGCTGCTTTTTGAGGGAAATTTGGGACACCAAGGAGATTAATGGCATAATCACCTTATAACCTAAATTGATAAGAGCTGTCAAGGTGGCAGAGAAGGTACCACGCTTTGAAACTCAGTCTGGAACCATTTGGACAAGGAAAACCCTTCCCAGATACACAGGAAAACACTGGAGATGAGCCCTTGTTGTGGACAGCAGTGATTTTCTTTCATTCTCTGAGTGATTTCTCTGAAATCCTGGTGTGATTTCCCTCTGATTGCACCTTGATGGCTCAGTTAGGCTTGGCAGGGTGGTTACAGGGGGTTCATTAAGGTAATGGGGAACAGAAATAGGGTCTTGTTTGAGGCACATCCCCACAGCCCACCAGAGCTGATGGACATGGAAAAGGAAAGCAAAATGCCAGCAGGCTTTTCCTATGCTGAGCTGCATGTGGAAGGGCCACAAAAGTCTGAAGACACCCCGCAAAATCCCCTCTGCTGATCCCATCTCCACCCCTGGTCCTCACAGAGGCCTGAGATGTGTGTCCTGCAGGGCAAAGGGGCTCCAGCCCTTGGAATGTGTATGCTGGAACCATTCTGGGGGAGATTCCCTGTCCCCTTCCAGGCTGGAGGTCCAACCCAATGCTTGCTTTCTCCTTCTGAATCCCTTCCCTGCTTGGCTCATGGGAAGAGCTCTGCTGATACCACCAGGATGTGATCAGTTGTGAAAAGCCACAGCCTTGATAAACTGCAATAATTCATATTCACTGAGGAGCTACTCCTCCTTCTCCTGCTCCTTTTATCCCTCCCACAGCTGTGATAACAGATTTCTGCTACAACAATAACCCACAACTTGCTACTTCCATGTGAAAACACAACAGCTTCAACTACTGACTCATCCTAATGCTCTGTGGGACAACTCCTAAATTTTTCCACTTTTTTGTATGTTTTGTGCTCCCCCTGTTCTTCTGCCTTCTGGGCTTTTTCTCTTCAGCATAAAAAAAAAGAGCATGAAACTGTTCTTGAGTTGTTGTTTTGTTCGCTTATTGTTTTATATTCTTGCTTTTTTGGAGGTTTGGTGGTTGTTTCTTTGTTTAGCTGGAGAAGGTGGGATATAGGGGCAAGGGAAGGAGCATCCCAGAGCACATTATGGAATGGCAAACCAGCAATTCTTCAAGCATATGTGAATTTATCCCTGAATAAACAATAACAATAAACCAAAAACAACACAAATAAAAGCAGCAGAAAGCTCTCAGGCCAAAAAAGTTAGAGTTTGGCAAGGAACAATCTGAGAAAGTGTCTGAAGAGCTGGAATTAGATTCTGCATCATACAGAGGAGCCAAAAATGTGTTTGGCCACAAACAGTGAGTGATGCATTGCAAAAAAAAAGCTTCACCAGGAGATATTTAGAGGGTGGGATGGTTGGCATGGAGGGGGAAAGTGGGGGAGGCATCACTGCAGGAGGAATATTTTCAGCCTTCCAACAACAGCCACTAAAACATCCCAAATTCTCTGCCTCCCCAGAGGTGACAAGGGCTGAAAGTTTGCTGCAGGATGGCTTTTGTGGGATAATCTAATCTCATTTAAAATTATTTTTAACTGTTCCTTTCCTGGTGAGAAGGAAAAGCCCGGAGATAGGGCCTGATGCAGGGATGTCATTAGGCTTTGGATTAATGGCTTTTGGATTGGGCTCATGGTGTGAGAGACAGTGCTCCAATCCATCCATAAATAAAGGGGCTTCCATTAATGTTTATATTTCCTTGGATTTATTTAACCAAGAAAGTCAGCAGGGGCCCAGAGGTCTCAGTATTAAGAATGAGCTGGCCAAGACAGCAGCAGATAAAACTTGCACCAGTGTAAATCAAAGCTTCCCTAAGTCCTGCTCAAGAAACCAGGGGTGAGTAAGGCAATAAAACGTGACCATTGTTTCCTTATTGTCTCATTCTCACCTCTCACTTTCCAAACCTCATTTTAAGAGGTCCTGGAGAGAATGGACCCAACTTATTGCAAGTCCAGGGTGCAGAGCTGCAGTTCAGGAGCTGGGATTTGCAAGCAGCTCACAAAGGTTTTGCCTCCCTTTATGGGCAGATCATATCAAAGATGAAATCCAGGAGCTTTACTGCTTTTTGTTTTCCTACTTAAATGTTGGAAAAGGCTGCACCTCCACCTTAGTAGACCCACACTGTGAAAAATCACTGTGGTCCAGCATTGTTTTGTCTGATATAATTTGAGTTTACCCACAAAGAGGCAGCTGTCCATCCTGGAAGTGGATGTGTTGCATTTTTCCCACCTCAGGAGTGCAGAGAGTCTGTGTGAGCCCCGTGGAGGGGCTGGGGCAGCACCTCCCCTCCCTTCACTGTGGAGACATCAGTTTTCACCAGGGGGGAATATTTAGTCCTTTAAATATTTAATCCTTTCAAGTTCATCTTGGCATCTTTCCCACCCAGTCGTGGCACCCACCTCCTCGGGCCTTTTGGGGGCACAAAGTGCATTTTAGAGGCCTTTTTCTTCCTTTTATGATACCCCACAGGATGGTACCAGTTTATGACTCTTGCAGTGTCTACAATCACGACTCTGTCATGATTTCCAGACTGGATTTTTTGGGGGTGTTTTTTTTTCTTTTTCTAGGGTCTATAATTTGACCATAAAATCTCCTGCTGGGCTAAAATTCAGCTGCCAGGTCTTGGTTGGATATCAAATCTGACTTAACCCTGAGGATGCTGAACTGCTTTCAGGGCTTTGGGGTGCTGAGCACGTCAAGGTGGGTCTTTAGGGGCAGGAAGGGAGGGTGGTCCACCTTGGTTTGGGGCATCTGGAGGCCAAAATGCAGGGAAAATCCAGCTGGGCAATGTCACATCCCAACTGCTATAGTTGTTTTGATATATCCTTGATATCCCTTATTCCTCTGACTGACATCTTTATTCCATATCCTCGTGTCTGTCTCATGCTTGAGCCCTTCACACTGATTTTTTTACTGCATTTAAAGCATAATTCCATAGAAAACTCATAAGTTTTACCAAATGTCTGTCACTCAAAAGCACCTGTACCCCTCACTCTGCATCTCACTGACTCAGGCTTTTGATCAGCCCTTGTTTTCCAAGAGTTTTCCCAAAAGGACCACTTAATTTCAGGTTGTTTTCGGGTCTCACAGCAGCTCCAACCCACCAGAAACTTCATCCATTCAGTGGCTCATGTGTCCCATCAGGTCAGAAAGCTCTTCAGTTGTCTCCTCAAGGAGAAACAAAGGTGAGAACTCAGTGGAATCATAGAATCATTTAGGTGGGAAAGAGCTTTAGGAACATCAAATCCATTAACCCCCCCCCAGCTCCCTGAGCTGCCCCTCACTCCAGATCCTGAGCTGATTCATGGACAAGGATTTACTGGGGGCAAAAATCATCAGCACACACTGCAGCAGGGAAGGAAGGCAGAATGGGATCCCAGATTCCTCATCTGTGAAATGCTGAAAAGAAATTTCAGCACAGATGCTGCTGCTCTGGGATGGTCTGTGGGTCACCCACTGCCTGTAAAAGTTGGTGGTGTGTCCAAGCTCCAAAGAGCAGAGCAGATGGTGTCCAATCCCAGATCCACCTCCAATTCATTTTGGAGAAAAGGCTGTTCCCCTCTAGACCTGCTATTTTTTTGCCTGGAGAGATGGAAGGGATGGAGGAGAAGGAGAAAACGCTATTAATTAAAGGAATGCAGCACAAAACCTGTGTCCTCAGCTGGGAAGTGAGTGTCACAGCACTTCCCTGGCCTGTGGGGACACGGTGAGATGCCATCAAAGACTTTTCCATTGATCAGATACTTCAGCCATGAGGGATCTCCTGGGAGCTTAAAATTGATGGGATGAGATATCACAACTGTCCAAACCTCTAATCTATCCAAGCAATAATCTGTGGAAGAAAGACACTTTCCAAGGCAGTTCCACAGCAGATGGTAAGTGACTTATGATGTATCTCAACAACCACAGGCAGGAAAACAGCATTAATAAAATATGCTGACATGACACATTAATAGCTCAGAACTGCAATCCAGGAGGGGTTTCACTGGCCTGTTCTTCCTCTGGGGTTTTTAACAATAAAGGATTAAGTAAATGTTGCAAACTGAAGATTAAGTACAACCAGCATTAGGGCAATTTCTTGGTCTGGATGGAGGCTGGAAAACTGATGTGGTGGGGCTTGATGTTTATTGTGCTGTGGTGACACCACTGTGACACTGGGTGGTTCCCAGATAAAATGTGCTCCTCTGGCTCTGGCACCACCTCTGGCAGCATCACAGATCCTTCTCATCCTTTGCATCACCACTGTTATCCTTAAAATAAAAAAAAACACACTAAAAAAATCACCAAAAGAGTTGCTGCTTTGTTTGTTTGTTTGTTTTAAACTTTTTGGAAGTGAAGCACAAAGTCCTGCTGGAGCTTATCACTGCTGAGTAATTTGTTGCCAGGCACAGGATTTCACCTCATTCCTCTCTTTGACTTTCCTGTCTGGATTCCAAGATTTTGGGGCAGAGCCTGGGGGGAGGTGAAGGAACAGGGGTTATTCACATCAGATAAATTTTAAACACTTCAGAGTCATTGTCTGAGAGGGTTTGGCTCTTCCATAGTCAGAGGAGGAGGAGAAGATGCTCCAAAGGGCTGAGATCAGAGCTGGTATTTTGGTTTTTGGTCATGGCTGGTACCATCCAACCATAACCACAAAGCCTTGCCCACAGAAGGTTTGGTTCACCTCACCCTTCTCCAGCATTCCAGAAGGTGGGTGTCTAATTCTGGTGGC
This sequence comes from Calyptomena viridis, assembly GCA_013390005.1. Classification (NCBI taxonomy): domain Eukaryota; kingdom Metazoa; phylum Chordata; class Aves; order Passeriformes; family Eurylaimidae; genus Calyptomena; species Calyptomena viridis. The sequence goes on from WEIV01021191.1 coordinate 230,599, forward strand.
TCTGCTTCCCCTGGAGGTCATGGACAGTGCTGGCCCTGCCAAACTGCAGGAGATTTGGATAAGCCTTTCCCATTCCACACTAGAATAATCATCAGCACTGGGAATTTGGATGTCTGTTTTGGAACAAGCAGGATAGAAAAGGAATAAAGGAAGGAAGAGAAAAGAAGAAGAGTAGGGGGGGAAAAGAAGAATAAAGAAAGGAAGGAAAGAGAGAGGGAGAAGGGAAGAAAGAGAAGGAAAGCAAGAAGAAAGCAACCTTTGTTCTTTGCTACATTAAATTTAAACCATCACGCTGGTAGCAATATATTGGCCTCATTACACAAAGATTGTAAAGTCCAGCTAGCTCATAATTCCACCAATAAAGATCATGATTTGCCAATAAAAATTAGGGCAGCCACTGATCCATAGTCTAGATTTCCTGCTTGGGATGGAATTGTAAAATACGATGATCAAATTTGGTGCAAAACCAGAGCGAATGTGCAAACTAAGCCAAGCAAAATTATAGCCTTTTTCTTGCCACTGCCATGTGAACGCAGGCAGGACAAGGTCCTTCATCAGAACACCCCAAACCACCACCAGTTGTGATGAGGAACCCCATTTTTTCAGTCTTTGCTCACCATTTCATGTGTAACCTTTTCAGCAGCTTCAAAAAAGAGGCACAGAGGGGCTTGATTGAAAACTGATGACACAATCTAGCCCTGCTTTTAGCATTTTGGCAGGCAGCACAGCAGCATTTCTGAAACCCCTCCAGTACCTAGAGCTGTACCTGGAATCTCCTTAGGACTAATATTAAAAATGTGTGGTAGGGCAGAGGCAGCTCTGCTCAGAGCAGTGAACATCACAGAGTTTCCCACCTTCCTATCTGAGCAAGAGAAAGAAAAGACTCTTGTGTGATATATTTTTGCCTCTGAGGGGAAAAAACAATCTTGAGAAAGTACATTCAACCTAATTCCAAACTATTTGGTTTGGTGTTTTCTCCAGGAGCCTTAAAAAATGTTTGCAATCTCAGAAGTCTGACTTTAAGGGCCTGTTCAGTCAGTTCCCAACCCCACTGCTGAGCCCCAGCCTTCCAGGGACACCTGCCAAATAAAATGTTGGGGAAAAAAATGACATGTGGTCTTTCCTTAGAAGCCTTAAGGGTATCCAGATTGTAAATTTGTTGTGGGGTGTGTGGCTATAGTTATTTACACCCAATTGATTGTTTTCTTTGTGGGAGCTTCTCAGCCAAGTTAGAAAGCCAGCTCAGAGTAAATCCACAGGATTAGAGGGATGAAGCACCTTTGCTACGAGGAAAGGCTGAGAAAATTGGGATTGTTCAGCCTGGAAAAGAGAAGGCTTTGGGGAAACCTAATTGTGGCCTTGCAGTAGCTGAAGGAAGCCTACAGGAAAGATGGAGAGAGACCAGGGCAGTGATAATACAAGGGGAATGGCTTCAAACTGCCAAAGGGCAGGATTAGATGGGATACTGGGGCGAAATTCTTCCCTATGAGGGTGGGGAGGCCCTGGCACAGGTTGCCCAGAGAAGCTGTGGCTGCCCCATCCCTGGAAGTGTCCAAGGCCAGGTTGAAGAAACCTGGGATAGTGGAAGGTGTCCCTGCCCATGGCAGGGGGTGTGACTGGATGAGCTTTAAGGTCCCTTCCAACCCAAACCATCCTGTGATTCCATGATTGTGTGATTTCTATTGATGACCAGGAGAATAGTAACATCATTACTAGAGGGCTACAACCAAAAAGCAAAACCCTGGAGTGACAAAGATCCTCTGGACTTGGGGTCTGAGCTGGAGGTGAGGCTCTTCTGAGGGTCAGTGAGAGGGCAGGACAAGGTGCACCACCCCAAGCAAACAGTCTCACTACAGCTGCTGCCTCTGGGAAGCTTTGGAATGAGGTTTTCTTCCAGGTTTCTGGTTTTATTTGAACTTCAAAAGGGAAGCAAAAGTCAAAGAACGTGGAGCTTTCCACGATCTTCCTCACCATCCCATCTCACCTGCATCTCCATGTGGTTAATGTTGGGTACAGGTGAAGACCCTGTGAAGAGACAAAAAAGTTGAATTCACAGGTCATGTTTATGCTGCCAAATAACAGAGCCTGGTGAGTGTCCCTGGCCCTGAGGCCAAGGAATGTGGACCAATGTCCACCCTGCTCCCTATCTGAAGCACATCCCTTCTACAGAGCACACAGATTTCTCCCAGCTCACGTGTTGCCCTTCTGGCCCCAAGGCATAACAACTGTTTTCTGTGTTTTGGCCAAGTTAAACTGTCTGGAATAATATGTGGGCTGTGCTGCAGACCACCAGAGTGGTGTTTCCTAGCACAAAACTGATGCTTGAGGGTGTGAAGCCTGTTGGGATAGTCCTGGAGGTTTATATATGGGATCAACAAAGGTTCAGACTCTCCTACCTGCCCATGAGGACTCTTGAGGAAACCCACTTCAGGCTGGGCATGGGGCAGGAGGGTGAGCAGTGTGGACCATCAGGATGGTCTCCAGCTCATCTCCTGGTGTTCTTCTGGTCAGCAACACTCATAAACCCATTTTGCTGGGTCAGTCTTGGTGGCTCTGGGCTCACCCCACCTCTTCTGGGCAGGGGCATGTACAGCCTCCTCTCTTTGCTCCCAGCCTTTAAGAAACTCAGATGCAACGTGGCAAATTCAGGCCTGGGGGAAGAGTTTGGAGGAAAACCCACATCACCATCATCAAATTCCTCATCTCTCCGAACATGAACCACAATAAAAGCAGTATTAAAACAGAGGGAAGGCTAAATTAGCATCTTTAGTGAGTGCACCACACGTGGGGCAGGAGACATCTGACCAAACACATCCATCACCGTGTCCCTTTCATTTGAACTAGTCATGTCCAGCTTCCCTTAAAATCCCACCTGTGGCCATGGGAGAAGACAGATGAACTGCTCTCCAAGGAACTCTCCAAACCAAAGATGCAGGTCACTGAAGCAGGTGAGATGAATCCATGTCCAGAAGGGACCAAAACCCCTTTCCCGTTGCCCCACCTACTAGCACTTAAAAATAATTCTTAGACACCCAGGACACCTCACGATGTGGATGAAGGTGGGATGGGTGACTGCAGGAGCAGGGAGTGCTGGACCTGAGATGCACTGAAGGACATTCAGAAACAGTGGGAATGTGCAAGGTTAAACCAGCAAAGGAGAACATGCCCTCTTAACAAAAGCTTTCCAGCATCAGGGAGCAGCAAACAAGCTCCAGGAAGAAAAGATGTGGCAGAAAGAGAATACACTACTCTCCTGCCGGCAGGAGGTACAGATTTCTCCTTGTGGGCACAGGTGAAAGGAAGGTCCTGCAACCCCAGCATCCCCCTCACCATGCACGGCTGGCTGGGAGATCCCAGTTTGTTGGCAAAGACCTTTTTGTAGCCCATGGAAAGCCAACTGAAATCCACCGACCTCCAAAAAAGCAAGCACTGGCTGCCAGGCAAGATAGTCTGGGACTTGCGTGTGCAGGATCCAGCCCCAGCAGCACAGAAAAACACAACAAGAGGCACATAATTAACTTCAGATGGACCTGTCAAGATGTCACGGACACAGTCCTGGAGAGGAGCAGCGTGTTATTTGCTTCTCATAATGTAGCAATTATCTTGTTGTAAGAGGGACTCTCTCTGCCTCTTGTTTTCCTTCCACATTCGTTCACACATTATTTAACTTTTGACTTGGACACAGCAGGTAAAAGCATTTAACAGCTTGGCTGCTTGCTCAGACAGAGCTGAGAAGTGGAGTGGGGTGGGGAGCAGACGGCGATTTTTTGCCTTAAATTTTCAAGTTTTCAGCGCTACATTTTTCTAAAGGGGTGGGGGAAAAGAAAAGGGAAGGAGGGGGGGCTGGGGTGGGGGGAGAATGGCATTCCACAAAGACACAGTCACATTTTCCAGCATTATAACGTGCTCTCTGCTGTCCCCAGCCTTCGCTGGGAGCAGCATTCCCGCTCCACGGCGGAGAAAAGGTCAGCGGTAAAAATTTCGCAGGAACTCCATCATTGTCCTCGTGGGACGTGTTCATCAGGAGGGGAGAGCCGGGCGTCTCGCTCTGTCGACAGAAATCCACATCACAAAACCTATTATTGGGGAGGGAGGTGGGGAAGGGGGGACCCGCGGCCAGATAGAGCCCATGACTTCATTTTTGGGGGATTATTTCCCCCTCCCGGCTCGCTTGGAGGCGGAGGGGATGGACAGACGGACGTCTCGCAGAGCGAATGATAAAGGCAGGAGGGAGGGAACAGGGTGGATGTGATTTAAAGTGCTGGAAAAGCCTCTGCCCCAGGTGAAAACGAGCTTTTAGTTTATATAAAGGAAGGTATAACTCTGGGAGGCTGCCAGGTATGGATCCACCTGAGCTCGTAGCAGCACTTGCCCGGTATAACCACTACAGAGTGAGATTTTTAATGGGGAGTGAAGCCCATCATTGCAATAATAACTCACAATAATCCTGGACTGGATGGTGGAATGGCATGGGAAGCACACACCAAGGGGCGAGGGAAGGGGCTGATATGGAAAAACATGAGGCACATCATCCCCACAAAGGGCGCTGCTGGTGGTGGAGGAAATGCCTCTTCCCTTGATGACTGAGGCACTCGAGGGAATTCCTCTGCTCCTGGGAGATAACAGCCTTGTTTAGAAAAGGGAAAATGATGAAAATCAGCATGAAAATTGATTGTGTTTCTCTTTTCTCACACGTGCACACACACACACGTGCCCAAAGGCGAGTTGTACCCTTTGAAAAGCATCCCTGCAAGCAGGAGTGCAGCGAGTCCCAACAGCCTCCAAACACTGTGGTTTGTCACTTTTTTTCCCTCCAAACACAAAACAAAGGCCCGACTGTGCTTGAGAAAAGGACAGCTTGCACTGGGACCCCATGTCCAGGAGACTTTGAAGTGTATTTGAGTTTTAAAATGCTGCTTCTGAGCTAGAGGTTTAATTTTTCTGGCATTAAGCTGCCATTTGGTTTGGTTTTGTTTTGTCCTTTTTTTTTATTTTTCTTTAAAGAGTTGCCAGCCTCAGTCCCAGAGTCTCTTTTAGCTTCTTTTTCATGTGGCTGAATCCTCCCCACCTTCCCCAAACCATATCATGCTGCTCACATCAAACAAGCCCTTCCCTGTGGGTCTGGGCTGTAACATCCCCCCAGTTATGAGCCACATATGAGGCATCAATATTTGCACGGCACTGTTTCCCCAGGCAGTGTGTACACAGGGAAGTTGTCTGAAGAGACAAGGCCTTGCTCTGCTCCCTGGGATGTTTCCTCTCTTTTCTGTGCCTTTTGGAGCATTGGTCAACTCCTGGTATCCGTAAAAGCTGAGGGATGAAGGGATGGAGAGCAGCCCTGGGGGTGCTGGTGGGGGAGAGGCTGGACATGACCCAGCTCAGAAACCCCCTGTGCCCTGGGCTGAT